>JAOWBW010000484.1:556432-961947 GCA_026119855.1 Campanula takesimana
AATATTTCATCAAACGGATTCACCAACGGATTCGTCAACAAGGGTTCACCAACGGGCTCATCCGAGGGATTCACTAACGGATTCATCAAACAGATTCACCAACGGATTCGTCAACAAGGGTTCACCAACGGACTCATCCAAGGGATTCACTAACGGATTCATCAAACGGATTCACCAACGGATTCGTCAACAAGGGTTCACCAACGGACTCATCCAAGGGATTCACAACGGATTCATCAAACGGATTCACCAACAGATTCGTCAACAAGGGTTCACCAACGGGCTCATCCAAGGGATTCACTAACGGATTCACCAACGGATTCGTCAACAAGGGTTCACCAACGGACTCATCCAAGGGATTCACTAACGGATTCATCAACGGATTCACCAACGGATTCATCAACAAGGGTTCACCAACGGACTCATCCAAGGGATTCACTAACGGATTCATCAAACGGAGTCACCAAGGATTCGTCAACAAGGGTTCACCAACGGACTCATCCGAGGGATTCACTAACGGTTTCATCAAACGGATTCACCAACGGATTCGTCAACAAGGGTTCACCAACGGACTCATCCAAGGGATTCACTAACGGATTCATCAAACGGATTCACCAACGGATTCGTCAACAAGGGGTTCACCAACGGACTCATCTAAGGGATTCACTAACGGATTCATCAAAGGGATCAAAGGGATTCACAACAGATTCGTCAACAAGGTTCACCAACGGACTCATCCAAGGGATTCACTAACGGATTCGTCAACAAGGGTTCTCCAACGGACTCATCCAAGGGATTCACTAACGGATTCATCAAAAGGTTCACTAACGGCCTCATTCAAAACATTCAGCCGGCAGGTTCACCTAACGGATCATGCCACCCCTCTATCAACAAAAGCCGCTCACACAGGGAGCGCACCACTATCTCTCGCAATTTCAAATTCCGGCTTTCATCGAGTCTTTGCCTTTTTGGTGATGTCCTCGGCGGGTGTTTTTAACTTTCGTCGACGCGTTTTGCTTTGCAATCCACGTCGCCAAGGGGCTCTGTAGACACCCGCCTTGGACCGCTCACCCCGATTGCACATTTGATTTTGTGTTTCTCCCCATTTTAAGTGTTTCTCGTTAGTTTCTGTCACTTCCGTTAAGTTCCTGACTGACTTCGTTAAGTCCAGGGACTAAACTGAATGACAGGGCTGACTTTCTAGTCCATTCTCAAAATTGCCTTCTCTGAGTCGCGCGCCTCCGACAGGAGGAGCCAGGCGCGCGCGCCTCCCGCCCCCAAGCAGGAAGCGCGCGCCTCTGGGCGTCAGTTACAGATTTTCTGGCCAGGATTCCTCCCTTGCTCAATTTACAGGATTTTGCCCGGGAAGGATTTCTTGGTGACTGAGTTTTGGCACCAAAAACCCCTCTTTCACCTATAAAAACCTCTCTTTACCTCCATTTTCAAGGATCGAAAACTTAGACCGAAGATTGAACTTACAAAAACTATACCAAAATCACTTTCTAAAAGTTCTCCAAGGATTCCATCAAGCAATACTTGAAGGTCTTCAAATTGTAGGTAAAAGTCCATCTTTTCCTTTCTTTTCTACTTCATCTCATCTCTCTCTTTTACTTTAACCAAATGTGCAATCACCCAAATCATTTTGGGACATGACTCTAATGATCACCTCATCTCATTGAGGTTGGTTAAGGAGTCATCTCCTACATTCCAAATCCTATTTTAAATCCCCCCTTTTCATGACTTAAAGAAGAAGAAGAAGAACATTTCCTTCATGTAGATTTTGATCAAGCAAGACCAACTTTAGTTGGGCGAGATGGGCGTTTCGGTACTTCCCATCTCGTAATCTAACCCCCGAACCTCAAAACAAAGAATCTCTGTTTTCGTAATCAAACTTAGGCTACAATCTATAGGTTTTTCTTATGTTCCTCAAAACATAGGTGGCGACTCTAAACAATCTAAAACAAGTTAGACATCCTAGGATAACACACGCGCTCCAGCCTAAAGCCGTGGTTCCCCCGGGGTATCTACAGGACCCTCAAATGGGATGATTGGTGGAAAAGTTGAAACAAATGGAAGAAAGGTTTGAAGGGGTGAACGAGAAGAAGTCCACCTTGGGAATCACCGATCCCGATAAAATTGTTCCCCTCCCTCACAGATTTAAAATGCCAGGGATTTATAAGTTTCATGGAACTGCTTGCCCCCAGACTCATCTCATTGCCTACAGCTTAGCAATGAGGGCGAAGGGTTGTACCGTGCAACAAATGGCCAATCAGTTTCAACTATCTTTGAGAGGAAATGCACTCAAATGGTTCTTCAACCTAAAAGATGAATCTCGGGTCACATGGGACCAGATCAAAGAAGCATTCCTCACCAAATACCGGTCTAACTTGGAATGGGAAACCAATCGCACTGACTTGCAAGGGTCACCCTGCAAAAGAACGACGAACCAATTGGTGAATTTTACAAGAGATGGAATTACAAGCTTGGAGAAATTTCCAACCCGCCCACTGAGGATGAACAACTAGATATTTTTCAGTCATGCTTGAAACCTCAATTGCGAGCGTTGATCATTCACCACTTTTACCCCAATCTCCGGGCTATGGTAACCGCAGGTTCCAAGTTTGAGAAAAATCTCAGCGAGCAGTCCTCCGCCCAAGGTAGTGGTAATTCCTACAGATATCACCCTCCGACGACCTGCAAAGGGAAAGAAACCCCAGGGGAAGTTAACAACATCCAAGGGGAAAACCCGAGACAAGCTCTACAAAGGGCCAAACACTCGGAGAGACGCCCGTATGTGAGGTTTGAAGATTTTGGGATGCCTATGAGCAAGGTATTTGAGGGGCTATTCAAGCAAGGCCTTGTAAAGCCTTTAGTTAACTACCAACCTAGGAACCCCGAGAAACACCTCGACAAAAGTAGGAGGTGTGCCTTTCACAATTATCACGGACACAACACCGATGAATGTTCCATGGTAAAGCGCATCATCCTCGACCTGATTGACAAGGGGAAGCTTGAACACCCTCGTGGTCCAAATGTAGTCAACAACCCTTTCCCCGACAACAGTGCCATCAACATGATTGAGTTTGGGCAAAACAGCGTGAACATGATTGAGCTTGGGGAACCAGCACCGGTAACCTTCTTGGAATTTAATACCCCACTGATGGAAATCGGGAAAAGATGGAAAGACATCTTGTGGGCATGTATACAAAAGGGAGAGATAAAATGCCCCCCAGATTGTATGATTATTTTTATTTACAAAAGGAATATTCTTAACGACATTAAAATTATGAGAGTCGCCACGCCGTTTTAATTAAAGCCAAAACATTGAAAAAAGCATTTTTAGTGGGTTCGGGGTCAAATTACAACAAGAGAAGAATATTGAACGTTATCACTCCTATTGCCCGAATTGATCGGTCTTTCTATCATGATGCGGTGTATGTAGTGTGTTAGTGATTTAGACCGGATCCGAAGATTGCCTACGTTCCTCTCAATGTGAGAAGCTCAGGTCAGCGTAGTTCGCAGAGAATTAGAATAGGCAGAAGAATCGGGATCATGCATAATGAGGGGGAATTACCTAAAGATTAGGGTTTAGAAGTAGTTCCTAGATCATCCTCGGTTGATGAACCCTCGATCATCATCGGCTATGAAATAACATGTAATTATGAAGATCGCAACCCTAAATATAGCATAAATAAGGTTTTAATCTATGAACACGATGAACATATGAAGAACATATATGAACATATGAATGAACATGCAAAGCATATGAAGAAACTATGAATAAACATGCAAGAACATGAATATTAAAGATCTATATTAAAAATAATGCAAGAATGTGAAGAAATAAGTTAGAAAACTTACCTATGTTGGCAAGAAATAAACCTTGATCTTCTTGGAGGTTTGAATGCTAATTAGAGAGAAAAATAGTGTTTAAGAACTCTCAAATTCGGACTTAGAGCTCTCAAAATCGGATCCCTAAACCAATAGCATGGATTGGTTTATATAGTAAACTGAGGGGAAGATCTGATGGTCCAGATCATCCAGGACAAAGATGGCCGCCTGGCCATCCCTGAAGACGGTGACGAAAGTGGCCGCATGGCCAAGATCAACGCGGAGCAAGGTTGGCCGCGTGGCCAAGGCTGCCGGCTGACTTGATTCTTAAGCTAGGGTTTCACTGTTGCTTTATGGTAACCCTAAGTTGCCTATTTTGATGGATTTTGTCATAAATGAGATATATTGGGAATCCGGGACAAGTCTTTGCAAGGTTTCTAATTCCTATAAAGTCCTTGTATTTTGGGGAAAGTCCTAATAAACTCATTTTCAGGTCGGGTACTAACAGTAGCCCCTCGGCGACGCTTCTTGCAAGGCAATGTGGGGTCGACGATAAGAGAAGGATCCGTCTGAAACATGAGTTTCAAAACAGATGAAAGGTAAGGGAACGGCTGAACCTTGGCAGGCGACCTACGTATCCGCGGGGGAATCAAGCCAAACGTAGTTCAAATCTGATGGGAAATTGGAATAACTGTCCACTTGTGGGGAGCAACGTCTTCTGCTGGGGAAAATGCACTTGCTGGGGATGAGAGATAACCGCGTCGGTCGGGTGGCTGGACCTTTTCAGGTTTCCTACGTATCCTCTGAGGAATCAAGCCGGTCGTAGTTCGGATCTACTGGGGATAAAACGAGATATCGGACTCCTGCTAGGGATAATAAACCTACGGGCACTATCCTGTACGAAGAACGAATCATTCGTAAGCAATGAAGTTATTTGGGAAAAATGAAGACTACGTCATCTAAATAATCCCAAGATGGAATGGTAAACGCAATCAGGATCGCCAGGGTTCCTGCCGATCGCGCCAAAGTAATAGGTGTCGGGTCTCTCGTGAATAGAACACGCCGAGGCTTCTGCCAACCACGATCGATCTAGGATGCGTATGTCATAGAGGCGCCGAAGTCTCTACAACCATACGAATCTTAATAATAGATGCTGAATCTTTCACAAATAGAAACGCCGAGGCTTCTGCCAATTACGATTGATAAAGGATGGTATGTCATAGAGGCGCCGAAGTCTCTACAATCATACGAATCCTAATAATAGATGCTGGATCTTTCGCAAATAGAAACGCCGAGGCTTCTGCCTATTACGATTGATCTAGGATACGCATGTCATAGAGGCGCCGAAGTCTCTACAATCATACGAATCCTAAGCAAATATTTGGTGAAGAATAGAAATTTTAAGGGGCTTTCCGTACCCAAAGGTAACGAATATCAGTCAAAGTAGTGTTAAAGGCATTTAAAATGAAATAATAGGGAAAAGATCAGGGGCAAAAGTGGAATTTTATCTGAAGGGGCAAGGTTGGCCGCGTGGCCAAACACACGAATTTGCAATAGTGGCCACGTGACCAAGACCGTTGAGTGGTCAGATCTCCTTCACGCGGATCGCTGATCTGACGGCTGGGGTTGCAAGGGCGAAGGTGGCCGCGTGGCCAAGGCTGCCGATGGGCTGACTCCTTGGTCACATCACCAGACACCTCCCCTCTTCTTCTTCTTTCTTCTTTCTTCTTCTTCCTTCCTCCATTGTTGACGAGTTAGGGAGAGAAAATTGAGTTTTTAGAGAGAGAAAGCTCGGATTTTGATAATTTTGAAGATTTCATTTCACATAATTCTTGGAGATATGGCGGATTGGATCAATGAGGCATTATTTAGAGATTTTCCGGGCCATGGTGGGTATATGATTCCACAACAAGAGCCACAAGGAGAGGGGCACGGTAATGCTCAGGGCGCAGGGAATGTCGGGGCTGATCCAAGAGCGGGCTTTGAAGCGGCGCCCTTGATTCCACGGGGCGGTTTGAGACCACGAGCCGCGACTCGGAATTATCGCGATAATCTGCTGCGGTCCACGTTCGACCAAGATTACGATTTTTACATCGACTCTGAGCGTCATTGGTTGATGGGGCTTCCGGAGACGCGGGAGGTAAATTTCGAATTTTCATTCCTCTCCTTCTCGCACATTTGTATGTTTTATGCACATAATATGAAATGCTAGAATAATGGAATGCTAGAATTTAAATTGCTGGAATTGTAAATTGCTAGAATGGTAACATACCTGTGCTGTGTTTACCTGCAGAGGATCAAGGCTCATGGGTCCACAGTGACTATGGGTAAACTGTGGGCGTCCCTGCCGGAGGGACCGGGCGGTTTGCGTGCTCGGATCGAGGCTATGGGCTTTGGCCCATTCTTTGACAGTGTCCGTATGGTTGGGGCTACCCTGAAGGTTGCAGCGGTGATAGAGGTGTGCCGGGAGTTCTGGTGGGATACCACCCATACTTTCCACTTTAGTTGGGGAGAGATTACCATCACGCCGACGGATTTCGCGGCCATCACAGGGTTGAGGTTTACCGGTACCCCTTTGCCTTTTGATGAGAGCTTGGCGGAGCGGCGGGACTATAGACAGGCTCTGCTGGGAGTCGACACCGACCTGGGAGGAGGTGTCAAGGGTTATGGAATGGAGGCCGGGAAGGTGAATCGCTTGGTGGAGATGGCTATTGAGGCCTTTAGTAGGGGGGAATATGATTTGGATTGCTTGGTCCGGCTGTTCTTATGGTACAGCTTTTTAGAGATTTTGTTTCCCAGTGGGGCTACTGTCTACCGGTACTCACTGCTAGGGGCTCTTGTGGACTTGGACTTAGTCGGTGGGATTTCTTGGGGTGGAGCCGGTTTGGCTGAGATTTACCGGGCTTTGGACCATTGCTCGAGGGCTAGCTCGTCGGCCTTTAACGGGTTCCAGTTCGCCTTTGAGGTATGCTCTTGACTACCCTTCTTTTCACTTGTTGAGATTTCTGTTCTATCTTTTTGGTCTGAAACATCTCTCTCATTATATGCACAGGCTTGGGTGTACGAGGTCTTCGGTGTCGCCCCTTTTCAGTTGGTGATGAGTGCCAACAAGGTTGTCCCCATCATGTCGTACTGGTGCAAGGGCAACAGGGCTCCTTCCCGCCGAAACCGGGACAGGAAGACAGTGGATGCTGCTGATCTGAGGAGGGTGTTTGCGATGTCTGAGCCTGTTGGAGTTAGATTTTACCCATGGATCTCGGCCAATGAGGCTTCGGTGGGTCCCTATGTAGTGGATTTGACCGCTTCTAGGGTTCTGCTTGTGGGTCTCACTGGGGAGGCCATGTATCTCGGGGAGAGGGTGGTTCGTCAGCACAGGGCTGGTGCGTTACCGTGGGCTCCTTATGACCCTCCTCGGGATATGCTCCGTCCCGCGAGTTTGGCGACTTTTTTGGCTCCCACTCCGGCAGAGCATTACAGGGGGGGTGACGATTATGCCGGCTATGTACGGACGCGGCTGGTCAGTCCACAGGTACGGGCTAGGATGTTGTCTGGAGAGGGGTCGAGCTCGGCCCGTTATGTTGGTCGGAGTCGGCCTTTGGTTGACATGCCCCTTCGCTCGAGTAGCGTGAGAGTGATGAGGGGTGGCCGGGAGGTGGAGCTTAGCTTGGAGCCGACTGATGCAGATCTTGTTGAGGAGACATTCATTCCTCCGCCCGACGCTGGGGTACGGCTTTGTGCTTTATATCAGTCATGTTCGCACACACTTATTTCTTTCTGCCTTGTAATCCTTGCATTGGTTTCCTTCTCAGGTGACTCGGGAGGCATATATCCGTTCAGCTCGGCGGGAGAACGTGTTGATGCGCTTACTGAGGGAGGCGTACCATTCATGTACTTGTCAGAGGGACGACGTTGTGTCACCCCAGCGTCGGGAATGGTCTCCGAATGGTGCGGGCTCTTCTCATATTGGTGGTCGAGCGGTCCGGGGACGGAGTTCGGGTGCCGGTAGCTCTCGGGCTTTAGCGTGGCGTGGAGATACCACGGAGGAAGATTCTGACTAGGCGGGGCCCATCTTTCCATCTTTATTTCCTACACTGTTAGCTAGTAGAGAGCAGAGGGATATGTATGTACAGAACAAATATATAAAATGCATGTATGTATATTATGCTTAAAAATGCAGTTTTATTATGGGAGCCTACTTGTGCAAACTAGTTATTTTACAAATGTCCCTAATTTTATACAATGCATGAGCCGTGGAAGGGGGCAGGTACGTAGTTGCATGGATCCGTCACGGAGTGGGAAGAAACAAGCTGGATTTCTGCATGGAGCAAAGTTGGCCGCATGGCCATGGCGAGGCATAGAGCAATGTTGGCCGCCTGGCCATGGCAAGATCCGGAGCAAAGCTGGCCGCGTGGCCTAGGACGAAGTTGGCCGCCCGGCCAAGGACAATATCGGCCGCGGGGCCAAGGGCATATGTGGCCGCGTGGCCAAATCATGCGCCGCCTCCGGTTTTCCTTTTCCTGGCAAGAATCGGGAGTTGTGCAGTATTTAATGAACCCTTTGCAGCCACAAAAACGTACCAGCAACTTTTTGAGCAGTTTTTTGAGTTCCTTTTTAGCCAATTTTCTTGCTCTTTGCCATGGATCAAGAGGCTAGAATCACAAGTCTTGAGAAGAAAGTCTTTATAACCTCTTTGGAGAAGTGGGTTGCCAAACTTCCTGGTTCGAGTCGTAGGAAACTTGATGAACGATATGGGATAAAGTGTCTTTGGTCACTTTTGCACATGAACTCTAATACCAACCTCTTGCAAGCTTGTGGTAAATTTTGGAATGATACCCTCCATGTCTTCAACTTTTCATTCAACGAGATAACACCCACTTATGAAGACATCGCAGCATTATGTGGCTACGAAGGGAAGGATAAAGTTGCCTTGCCTTTTGACTTCGTTTGCTTGAGGGATAAGTTGGTGACCTTTGGCGTACCCGCGGATGACTTTAATAGGTATGCTAGGGGCGGTTATGTCGACCTTTCTTGGATGCCACAACACTTCATGCATGCAGACGTGACATCTGACCGCTCCTTGGACCATCTTGCACTGTGCTTGTTTAGCTCTATCCTTTTCCCTTCTGAGGTGGGATTTGCCAGTGAAGGATGTTTGGGTATGGTGAACTTGGCTCGTTTGGGTTATGATATTGTACCGTCCATTCTTGGGGAGATGCTCTGTGGGATTCCCCATCTCGCTGCTTATAGTGGGATGCCTTGTGGTAGTGATAGGCTTTTGACCATGTGGTTGAAAGAGCGGCTTCGAGTAAATAAACCGGCGGCTTCTCTGAAAGTGGCCCCATGGATGCACCGCATTAGAGGCATGGTGGAGCGGTTTGAGGGCATGACTCTCAAAGGTTGGGAAAAGTATTTGGCGGAAATGGTGACTGACGACATTCAGTGGGTGGTGCCCCATTGGCACATTCACTCTGTGAGGGAGAAACAAGTGGGACTTCACATGATCAAAGTTCTGACCCTTTCTGGAACTACTTTTTACTATCCCTCTAGAGTGCTTCGCCAGTGTGGTTTGGTGCAGACCATCCCGGAGGGTTGGGACGAGGAGAGAGATGATTTCCCTTTTGGGATACTTCAGTTGGATGATAGTGCCTCAGTCCTTCTTTCTCAGATGTGGGGCGAGGCTGGCTTTAGTCGCAGGACTTTCCTCACACGCTCTAGCAACACCTTCCTGCCACGCGAGTATTTGGATTGGTATATGGGGAGACTTGGGCATGCGGAGCAGACTCTAGGGACCCTAAGGGGCACTATCTTGGGATCCTGTGCTCCAAGTTTCTCATTGAGAATTAAGGAGGCTGAGGCTTATGCGAGGAAGATGAGTAAGAGCGTGGCTAACGGAGGCGGAGAAGAAGTGGGGGCGTCAAAGAAGAGGAAAGGTGAAGAGGCTCCTAATGGCAAGGCTAAAGGTGTTAGCGAGTTCGAAAGAAGATTTTGTGAGAATCCTAGCAAGAAGAAAGTTCGCCGTGGGCAAAGCAAGAAGAAAGAGACCGAGGGCACAAATGGCACTAAGGAGTAATCCCGAGCGTCTCTCCATAGTCGTGCAGACACATTAGTTTAATTTAGTTTGCTTTTGTTTGAGTTTCAATTTCAGAATAGGTTATTCATTCAAAAAGTATGTCAAGCTTAGACTCATCAAATAAATGTTATCATGCAATGACTTATGGAAATAAAAGTTTTTGCTTTCAGAAAATACAACTTCTATCTTTATTGCTTAACAAGATTTGGATGTTTATTTGTTTTTTAGACCGCACCTTTTGAAAGGCTGCCTACGTTCCCCTTTTACAAATAGGACTAAGGGGCTCAGGTCACCGTAGTTCATTCCAGTCAGACTAGAATGATTTTAAAGAAAGGGAAGATAGAAGGGGGAATGCTCTAACTTTTGCCTAGACCGCCCTTGCGGGTTTTCGATCTAGCGAGCTCTGTACGCACCCTTATTTTGCATAGACCGCCCTTTGCGGGTTTTCAGTCCATCGGGCTTCTTTTTGCGTAGTAATTTTTTTTTTTTTTTTTTTTTTTTTTTTAGAGAGGGGAGTCTAGTCATAGTAACGTCCGAGTTTGCTGATGTTGACTGTTTCCTTAGGCGGGCTGCCATCCAAATTTGTCATTCTGTCAGTCTTGTGGTGCACCTCGAGCTTTGGTCATTGCGTCGACGCGTTGCTTCAAATCCTCTATTTCTCTTGAGATGGCTTGACTCGTTTCTGCAGCCGGGTACGAGAGTATCTCTGGGCCGTTCCTCACATAGGGCTCGATTTCGTAGCAGCCGAGGAGTTCTAAGTTTCCGCTTTCTCCATAGAACCAAAATCCTCTTACGTCGGTGAGCATATTTTCGTCCATCAAGCCTTGGATTCTCCTTTGTAGAGCGACGCAGTCGTTGGTGTCGTGGCCTTCGTCTTGGTGGTAAGAGCAACTTTTGGTAGGTTCAAATGGTTGAAGGGGTGGTAATTCGGAGAGGAGTGAATGTTCTCCTAGAGGTTGCATCCTACCCATTTGTCTCAGTTGGTCGAACAATTTTGTGAAAGGGGCCCCTATTCTTGTGTAGCGGGGGACCGAGAGGGGGTATTTTTCCAAAAATCTTTGCATTTTTTCACTGATTTCCTTTTCCTGGCGTGAGGGCCACGATTCTGTCGTTGGTGTTGGGGTCTGAATTTCGTTCCCATGTGCCGGGTGCGGGATTGGGGTATTCGCGAGGTACTCCTTGAGGCAGCATAATGCGAACTCACATCTCGAACTCCATTCTTGGTCGCGGGCCCTTTCTATTTCTCTGAGTGTTGGTTCCCCCACTGTTGTGAAATGGTTGAGGTATTGCAGTAACTTGATGAGTTCTTCCTTTTCGGCTTTGTTCCGAGGAGATTGCGTTCTTAACACGGCTCGAACTCGCCGACTGATGGTCCTCCCCGAGGTTACGGAGGGGGTTGCTTCTTGGTTCTCCTCGGTTGTCTCGACCTGGTTATAGTCGTCAAACCCATCACCGAATGACTTGGCCTCATGATGGGTGGTTGCGTTCGCCAACATGTCGATATTTGGCTGGGGGAAGCTGTCCTTTGGCGTAGTTTTGTTGAGATCCCGAAAATCCGCACATATTCTGACTTTACCGTTGGATTTCTTGACAGTCACCAGATTTGATAACCAAATTGGGTACTCGATCACCCTGATGAAACCCACACGGAGTAGTTTCTCAATCTCTTCCTTCACTTGCAAACACCATTCCGGCTTAATGCGGCGCAGTTTTTGCTTGACTGGCTTAGCGTCTGGTGCTGTCGGGATTCTGTGCTCTACGATCGAGTTGTCGAGCCCCGGCATGTCCTTATACGACCATGCAAACACATCCACGTATTCTTTGAGTAGCTCAATCATTGCTTCCCTTTCGGCTCCGCTGAAGAAGCTTCCAATCTGCGTTTCCTTAGGCTCGGCTTCGGTCCCCAAATTCACGCATGTTAACACTTCATCGGCAGCTTGGGCTCGAGATTCTTTTTTATTAATAACCTGTTCTGAAATCTCTTTAATGTATTCATCGTTTAATGTGTTTGTGTCTGCCTCTCCTAATGAATCATTATTAACTAAGTGTATATCATTAGTTTGATTATTAGCCAATTTATCAGTTAAAAGAGTGACTATGGAGGGATACTCGGAAAGGTCGAGGGTTTCATTCATGGCAAAAGGGAAAATAGCGTTTGCAACAAGATCATAGTCTTCAGGACGTAAGGTCGTCAGACTTAGAGGAAGACTCAAATTCAAAATGTAAAACACTAGACTCTGGGGACGGGGATTTTGGGCGAGTGACAGGAGATGCTGCAGGAGTGGCGACAGGAGAAGGAGTAAGCCCCAGTGTTCCCACCATAAATTCCGGAGTAGCCATAGGTCCCCCAATGATGCACCAATTCTTGAGCTTGCCCCCCATGGGTACCACCAATGTCCTTGGGTCCACCTCATCTTCAGAATCATCCCCGATGACGGCAACCATGTCTTCATGCAGCCCCAGATTACCCAGATGTTGAAGTAGATATTGGCCGTCCCACGTCTCAGTCAAACTTGGAGTTTCTGCGGCTTCTATTGCTGGCTTGTCAAGGGTTGCGGCTTCAAGTTGATCTGCCAAGTCATCTGCAACCTTGGTGGAGTACTCATGCCTGATGGTTCTAATTCTGCCCGTGGCTTTGTCATATTCCATGTAAGTCAGCTTCATGTTGGACCGATCGAATTCCACATCTCTGAAAATCTCGAACCCTTTCTGCAACTTCCCAGTGGGGTCAATCCATGGCTCTGCGAACTCAAAACACGAAAACTCCTCGCCTTCCCTAACAAAGTAGTTATTTAGGGACAGACGGTATGGCCGCATTTCGGGCTTTTTGTAGGGAAGTTTTATCTTTTTAAGCAATTCTATCCTCTGTTGTTCCATCTTGTCTTCAAGAGTAAGGGTGTATCCTAGACCAAACAACCCTCGATGATTAATCTCTTCAACCAATTCTGTGGGGCCTTGCAAGTTCTTACCTAGCCCCAGCCCCAGTATAAAACCCATGTTACGCAGTATCTTGACAACAGGTGCCACTTTGTCCGTTGTTTTGGTGAGGTCGATGGTGCAGATCTGTGCCTGAGCGACTATTTCGAAGCCATTGAAGAGTCGGCTCTCCTCCCCATGCTGAATCTGTAATACAGGAACGCCCTTGGTGTCCGTCCCTTGGGCAGTTACAAGATCACTGTAGATGATGGTCACTTCATTACCGGATTGAAACTTCACACACTGATGCAGGGAAGACGGGACAGCGCCCGACTGATGTAACCATGGCCGGCCGAGGAGGAGTGAGAAGGTTGTGGGGATGTCTATGACGTGGAAGTCGGTTGGCAGGATCTTTGTTCCGATGGTAATGGGCAAGGTGACTTCGCCTATCACGGCGCGGCATGTAGAGTCATAAGCTTTGATGGTTTGTTTGGATGGGCGTAAATCAACACCATGAACGCCAACCACATCCATCATCCTTGGAGGCAGAATATTAATAGCAGAACCATTGTCAATGAATACACGGGGAATCTTCTTGTCATTTACTTCGACAGTGATGTACAAAGGCTCATTATGATCAACTCCGAACACTGGCTTGTCTAGCTCCGAGAAAGTGATGATGTTTCCATAGTGGATATTACCAATCATGTGGGTGACGTCCTCCGGGGTAATAGTGGATGGTACCATGGTGGCGGCGAGGTTTTGCTCGAGCATGAGGCGATGGGCTAGGGAGGAGGTGAGTAGGGACCATAGTGAAATATGGGCTTGGGTTTGTTTGAGCTGAGTGAGGATAGGGTCTTCTTTATCTAGGTCGGCTTGCTCGGGTTCCTTCCCAAAGACTTTCTTTGCACCCTTCGGGTCGGATTGGTACACTTGACCGGATCTTGTAAGGAGACAAACTTCCGCACGTAGCTCCTCCAAAGACAATGGCGTGTCAGGACAAGGGGGCGAAGCTTCGGTCTTTTCGGCCTCCTCGAAGATTTCGGCCCAAGAAAGAGGTTGAGAGGGCTTGGGGCTCTCCTCCTCTAGAGATTCGACTTCACTCACTAGTTCTTCTAAAGACAACAAGTAGCAAGAAGATTCTTTATTATTAGTCATTGAGATACAACCCATCTCATCACAGTCCGCCACAACAGGTTCGGCCGGATCAGTGATCTCACTAAGTTCTACCATGAGTACATTGCTAGCTACATAATCTCTAGGGTCTTCGATGACTCCCTTATGGATGAGCTCTTGCACGGCCTTCTTGAGTTCAAAGCATTCTTCGGTAGTGTGACCGGTGCACTTGTGGTAGTGGCAAAACTTCGACAAATCGCAACCAAGATGGGGGAGATGTCCTTCTAATGGTTCGAGTATTTCTAATGTCACCAACGCCATGAAGATATCCACCATCGTGAGCCCTATCTTGTCAAAAGCGTCCATGAGCTCTAGGATACTAATCTCGCATGTTTGCACCATATTCACCCCACCCCCATTGTTAGGGAGAGGGTTATTCACCACATTAGGACCCTTCGGCTTCTCAATCTTCTTGTCATTGATCAACCCTTGTACTACACGCTTCAATTGAATACAACCATCCGTTGTGTGCCCGATGTGCTTGTGATACTTGCAGAACTTGGAGGCGTCCAAATCACTTCTTGGGTAGGCAGGTTGGTAATTCTCTAAAGGCTTGATAAGACCTCTCTTGACTAACACGTCAAAGACTTTCCCCATAGGCATTCCAAAATCGTCAAAGTGCTCCCTCTCTCTTTGCGGCGGAGCTCCATTCCTTGTTACGGCTTGGACATCTAACGGGACCTCTTTCTGGACCATATTCACTTGGCCGCCGGCCTCCTTTCCACCCCTAGGAGGCGCAAGCGCAGTAGGAGCCTTGTAGCGGAAGGAATTGTTGTTGTTGGTCTTTGGACTTTCCTTTGGCGGCACAATCCCAGTGAACCCTGCTTCGTACCTTACTCCGGCGTCAACCATTTCCCGCAAATCAGGGAAGTAACCATTATCTATAGCTGCTTTCATCTCCGGTAACAAGCACTTGTAGAAAATCTGTTTCTGTTCCTTCGCCTTCGGTGGGTATTGGACCTCACACAACCGATGGTTCCACCTCTTGTAAAAATCATAAATAGCCTCGCCGGGTTTTTGCATAGTGTTCTCGAGATCCGTTCAATTCACATGCCAATCCAAGTTAGCCTGATACTTCTCACAGAAAATAGCGCTGATCTGATCCCACGTTTGCCTCTCGCTTGGTTCTAACCCCAAGAACCAACGCAGAGCTATACCATCCAAAGTGCTATGAAATACGCGAGCCATTTGTTCGTTGGTGCAGTCACGAGCCCTCATGGCCAACACATAGCTATCCAAATGAGTCTTAGGACACGAGTCACCATGAAACATTGCCACCTTAGGCATCTTGAAATCCTTGGGGAGAGCCCCCACTTGGCTAGGGTTGATTGTCTTGATAGTCGGTGCACTTTGCTTATCCACGGTCTCGATCAACTTTCGCATTTGCTCTTGCATGGCCATAACCACAGGGTGATTGGAGATGTCGGGGATAGTTTCTGACAGAATGACGGGAGGAGTAGTGGAAGCAGTAGCAGCGGCCATCCCAATACTCAGAGGCAACGAGGGTGCGGGTAGTTTGCTAGCGGAGAGGTAGCCGCCAAGCAGTTCAGGGGAAGGTTCATAGACAGCCTTGTTCTTGCTCATGGTAGTGAAACCTTGTTGGGTGTAGAGAGAAGGAGGTGGAACATTGCGGTAGCTTGGGAATGGGAAGGTAGTAGCATTGGTGTTGGGGGGACAGTTGGTATTGACCTCTTCATCCTCGACATAAATGAAATTCTCTCCATCGGGCACCAGTTTAGTCCCCTTTTGTTGAATGTGACCCTTCAACTGTTGGTTCTGATCCTCCAACATCTTGTTGCTTTCTTCGAGATTCCTGATCTTGGCTTCGATACCGGCTAGGAAGTTCTGGAGGCTTGGGGGAATACCATTGAGAGTAGCCTCGGTGTTGAGCTCGGCGGTACTGGCAGGAGGAGCAGAGGCTGAAGTTGAAGCGGGAGTTGACATTGCTGATGACGAGACTGAGAACGTGGACGGAGTAGAAGCTTCACGTTGTAGTCGACCACCCGAACGGATCCAAACTCGCTTTGCTGAAAGATTGAAGGGCAATGGATTTTTAGGAGAGGGGGAAGGCTCATGCAAAGTATATTTTAATTTACAAAAACATACATTATTTATATCCTAATTGGTTGGAAGGGATACCCCTTTTTCGCAACTAGTTAGAAGACTACGATCAGTGGAGGCCATCATTACGTCTATAGACCCCTCGTTTTTCACCTGCATTGCACACCCCCAAACGGACAATTTGGGCGAGGGTCCTACAGGGCAAGCGGCTTCCACCAACCATCGGATCCTACGACTAACCCTTCCTTAAAGGCATTTAACGTGATGTCTATGTTGCATCCTACGCAAGTTAATGATGAGCAGAGGTCTTGACAATAAACACTCATCTCGCCATGGCACGTCCCTTATAGGGAAATCACTTTTTTGTGCACTTTCTCTCAAAGATCTCGATTCATCATTGACTTGGGATGACTCGACATGGACAGCACGTTAATTGACTATTAAGAAAAAGCTAGCCAAACCAACCGGTCAAAACCTAGGTGTGTTACCTATGCTAGTGTGGGTTGACACGGGTTAGGTAAAAGGTTCCCACCGCTCGCGGAACGTACACGGTGAGTGGAGTAGACGAGTGACTCGAAAAGAGGGCGACAGTAGCGCACAAATTCCTGCACATCGAATACTCCGGGAAATGGGGACCTGTGCAGTGCTGACACGGACTAGTGGTAGTGTGTGGCAAGAAACTAATTCTTTTTAAGGAGAAAAGAGAGAAGTTTTTGATGTTAGGATGATGCAATGCAATGTGTGAGAGAGAGAGAGAGAGAGAGAGAGAATAATGTACAAGGGAGCATAGCAGAGTTTTGTTTGACCCTAAAACTAAAGCGAAGATAACAAGGGTACATGGTACAAGGTACAAGGTACAAGTATTAACATGGCGGAGTGCGCGGGTGCATGTGTAAACATGGCAGGTGTGAGCATGTGTAAACATGGCAAGTGTGTGTGCATGTGTAAACATGGCAGGTGTGTGCATGTGTAAACATGGCAGGTGTGTGCATGTGTTAAACATGGCAAGTGTGAGCATGTGTAAACATGGCAAGTGTGTAAGGTGCATGTGAGAACATGGCAGACATCATGATGTGAACGAAAGTTAGACCCACTAAGTTTGAAAAAGTTTCAAAGCAGTCCCCAGCGGAGTCGCCACTGTGAATACCCCTTTCCGATGAAGCGACGCATGGGAAGTATCTTGTGATTATTTTTATTTACAAAAGGAATATTCTTAACGACATTAAAATTATGAGAGTCGCCACGCCGTTTTAATTAAAGCCAAAACATTGAAAAAAGCATTTTTAGTGGGTTCGGGGGTCAAATTACAACAAGAGAAGAATATTGAACGTTATCACTCCTATTGCCCGAATTGATCGGTCTTTCTATCATGATGCGGTGTATGTAGTGTGTTAGTGATTTAGACCGGATCCGAAGATTGCCTACGTTCCTCTCAATGTGAGAAGCTCAGGTCAGCGTAGTTCGCAGAGAATTAGAATAGGCAGAAGAATCGGGATCATGCATAATGAGGGGGAATTACCTAAAGATTAGGGTTTAGAAGTAGTTCCTAGATCATCCTCGGGTTGATGAACCCTCGATCATCATCGGCTATGAAATAACATGTAATTATGAAGATCGCAACCCTAAATATAGCATAAATAAGGTTTTAATCTATGAACACGATGAACATATGAAGAACATATATGAACATATGAATGAACATGCAAAGCATATGAAGAAACTATGAATAAACATGCAAGAACATGAATATTAAAGATCTATATTAAAAATAATGCAAGAATGTGAAGAAATAAGTTAGAAAACTTACCTATGTTGGCAAGAAATAAACCTTGATCTTCTTGGAGGTTTGAATGCTAATTAGAGAGAAAAATAGTGTTTAAGAACTCTCAAATTCGGACTTAGAGCTCTCAAAATCGGATCCCTAAACCAATAGCATGGATTGGTTTATATAGTAAACTGAGGGGAAGATCTGATGGTCCAGATCATCCAGGACAAAGATGGCCGCCTGGCCATCCCTGAAGACGGTGACGAAAGTGGCCGCATGGCCAAGATCAACGCGGAGCAAGGTTGGCCGCGTGGCCAAGGCTGCCGGCTGACTTGATTCTTAAGCTAGGGTTTCACTGTTGCTTTATGGTAACCCTAAGTTGCCTATTTTGATGGATTTTGTCATAAATGAGATATTTTGGGAATCCGGGACAAGTCTTTGCAAGGTTTCTAATTCCTATAAAGTCCTTGTATTTTGGGGAAAGTCCTAATAAACTCATTTTCAGGTCGGGTACTAACACCATGGCTTCATAAGGTCAACGGAGTAGCTTCTACCCTTCACCATTGCATAAAATATGTGCAGGGGAACAACCTAACGGTCATCTATGGGGACAGTGTTACCACAGAAGAACGAGCATGCCCCTATTGCCATTAAATTGAACTTCGATGTGACCAACAATGCCGCCAAATATGAGGTATGCACAGCCAGCTTAGAGGCCGCCCTGGAAAGGAACGTGAAAGAATTGGAGGTCTACGGGGATTCAGCCTTGATCATCAACCAAGTGTCTAACAAATGGAAGACGTTCGACCCAGGGCTGCAAAAATACCATGCCCACATGGAGGAACTCATGGCCCAATTCAAAGAAGTTAGTTTCCATTACCTACCAAGGGATCAGAATCGTTTCGCTGATGCCTTGGCCACCTTGGCCTCCTTGGTAGAAATTCCTAAGGGAAAGTCGATAAAACCCTTCAGAGTGGGCAAAAAAGAGAATCCGGCCTACTGTTATGAGATAGGTAGAATCACGAAGGAGGTAGAAGAGCCATGGTACAATCAAATCTACCAGTTCCTCAAAAGAGGAGAAGCCTCCTTCACGAACGAGGAAAGAGAATACAAAGATGAGATTAAGGCCAAGGGCATGGCAGTCCTCAAGCGGTTAGCATCTCACTATGTGATTTTGGGAGACATCTTGTACAAGAAACGCCATCAGGGCCTTCTCCTAAGATGCATAAATGCAAAGGAAGCGCAGGAACTCATGAAAGAGGTCCACGGTGGAGTGTGTGGCCCCCACATGAATGCTCGGGCCTTAATGCAAGTCATCCTACGAATGGGGTATTTTTGGATCTCGATGGAGACTGACTGCATACAATTCATGAAGAAGTGTGATAAGTGTCAGCGGTTTTCCAACCTTAATCACCTGCCGCCTCATCATTTGTACTGCATGACAACCCCATGGCCCTTCTCAACTTGGGGCATCAACATCATTGGGAAAATTTACCCGCCCAGGAGCAACGGTCATGAATTCGTCTTGGTAGCCGTGGACTATTTCACGAAATGGGTCAAAGCCAAATCCTACAAGGTCTTAACCTCAAATAAGGTCGCGGAATTTATGAAAGAGAACATCTTGTGCCATTATGGAGTCCCAAATGAGGTCATCACTGATAATGGCTCACACTTTGAAGGCGAGTGTGATCGACTGTTAGGAGAGTTTCGAGTCACCCGCCACAAGTCCTTCCCTTACAGGCCTCAAACCAATGGTGCGGTAGAAGCCGCTAACAGAACACTTAAGAGAATTATCAAAAGGATGGCAACACGGGGTAGGGATTGGCCCGAAAAGCTACATCTAGCATTATGGGGCTACCGAAAGTCAGTCAGAACGGTAACTGGAGAAACCCCTTTTGCTCTGACTTACGGGATGGAAGCCATGCTCCCGGCCGAATTAGAAGTCCCGTCCCTAAGGATTCTATTGGAAAACGAAATCCATGAGGTAGATTGGCTCCGAAGTCGACATGACGAATTGGCCTTGCCAGATGAATGCCGTTTGAAAGCCATGGAACACACCCATGCCTACCAAGGGAGAATGGCACGAGCCTTTGCCAAGAAGGTTAAGCCCCAAAAAATTCGGGCAGGAGACCTATTTCTCAAAGAAAAACCCCCGGGAAGCTCTAATCCCGATGGAAAGTGGGAACCTGTATGGATTGGTCCCTTTATAGTGCAAGAGATTTTTTCGGAAGGAGCAATGAGACTCGCAGATTTGGACGGAAATCCCTTCATGCACCCGGTCAATGGTGATAAGCTTCGTCGCTACTTTGTTTAAAAAAAAAAAGGGGGGGGGTGCTAAAAGAATATACCCACCTAGATTGAAAACCCGTTTGGGCGGTCTAGAGAAAAAACAGGGTCGTACCAGAAAATCATGAAATGAACTACGAAGACCTGAGCCCCTTAGTCCTATTTGTAAAAGAGGAATGTAGGCAGCCGATTATCGGTCCGGTCTCAAAAATAAATAAAATTCAAATTCGGTTCTTAGAGAAGGCTACATATAAACACAAACTTAAAATCAAAGATAAGTAACCATTGCCACCACGGTCAAAACACTTCTTTGATGAGTTCAAGCACGGTAACACTCTCGACTCAATTACATGGTTAAATACAAATAAAACACTGAAATAAACTAATGTGTCTGCAATGGCAATGGGTGGATGCTTAGGACATAGGGCCATCAACGCTCCTCACTTGTCCACTTTTTCTTTTGGCTTCTCCGAGTCTTCTTTTTCATGATATCAAAGAGCTCGACCTCCCTCCTTCCAAGGTCGGGAGCTCTTCTGGCCTCCTCAAAAAGTCTGACCATCCTTAAGGCCGTGTCAACCACAGCCCTAGCTCGGAGATCCTCCATCCGGGCCCCAATCCTGGGCACCATGGCCCTTCTCCTGTCAGCAATGATTAGATAGTCTTCAACGATATCCCCAGTGTGGTTATGGCTGCTCGCCCCGGCCTCGGTCTCCCTCAGAGTCCTACTAGTGTCATGCTCCCTTCTAAGAATAGCCTCACGGCTCTCCTCAATAAGCCTCTGAGTCTGCCCCATAGTCTGTTCATACCAATCCAAGTAAGCTGTGGTTAAGACCGTGCTAGCCACGCTCCTGAGAAGTATCTGAGCCAAAAAGAGGGAATACGCCCACGACCGAGTAAGGAATGAAATGGTGGATGAATCCCACATAGATGATGGCAAAGGTCTCAAATGCTCCGGGTTAACACCCAACCACTCCGACAAAGGAGTTTGCAGTAATGCAAACTGTCTAAGAACCAGCGAAGGGATGTAGAAAGATGATCCCAAAAGTCCCGGCACCTGAACAATAGGAGAGCCATCTTGACGCTCCCTCATGGAGCCAAGGCGCCAATGCGGGACCCAGCAGTGGATCTGTGAGGTCTGGAGCCAAACCATATATGCCTCCCAAACACCCCGAGCAAGATCCAAAAGAATGCTCCTCAAAGAATAGGACCACGGTTTGTGAGAAAGAGGAGCCTCGGGCATGGCCATCAACCTTTCCCTTAGCCACATGATAAGAAGAGCGGGGCTACCTCTGCGCATGAAACCATCACCTAAAGCCAGGCGGTCCATGCCATAAAAAGTTTCTCCCAAGATCAAGGGGACAATATCTTTCCCCGCAAGACATTCCTCAAGAACACTCAACAGGACCCTGTAACAAGTACCTTTGGAGCCGACCATGTAGAAAAAGGAGAGAATGCACAACCCGAAAGCATTCCAAGACAACTCATCGGTTCGGTCCATGAACCTCTTAGGAGGGTCCGAGATGTCAACAAAAGTATGATTAAGGACCATGCATTGAGCCTCTTCTAAAGGAATGCCAAGAAGAGTGACCAACCTTTCGACACACGTCGTGTCGCTAATCGAAGGGAGAGCAATGACCTCCGTGTCCATGCCCCCTACCAAATACTTGAAATCCTCGTAAGTCAGAGTGATTTTATTGTAAGAAAAGCAATACACGTGCCTCTGGATATCCCAAAAGGAAGCAGCGGCCCTCAAAAGTTCAAGATCCGGGATGAACTCCTTGAGAGACCAAAGGGACCTAGCCCAAATTTGGCTCGAAAAATGTCCTTGTTCTCCCTCATATGATACCGTATCCAAAGCCTGAGGTTGCCCTCAAAGCATTCTCGATCAATTTTGGACAATTTTGGAGGTTTCTCCATAAGAAAAGGCTCCATGGAAAGAAAAACTTCGAAGAACGAAAGAAAGAAACTGCTAGCTACTTAAGAAGATAACCAGACCCAGGACGAAATTCAAAGCGAAAAGGGCACCCACTGCCCCAACCGTACGGCTGCTTTGGCCCTGATAGAAATGATGATTTCTGACACGCCCCAAGTCCCGGGATCCCCTAATAGAACCTCGAACCTGGTGCGCGTAACTAACAAGAAACAAGAAACTAACGGGAAACAGGAACAATACCTGCTAGAAACAAACTGACACGCTATATCTACTCAAGAATAAGGAGCTAATATAGCTCACAACGAGTTCTAGACCAAGAAAATTAAAACCAAACAAGGTTACATACAGCGGAAGACATGCCTAGCAAATAAGCTGGCATCAAGAACTGTCTAGGGACAACAAATACTACCCCAATACAAGCCCAGAGTTTATTAACTCATACAAGATCGTCCTTACCAAAGTATAAAAGGACACTAGTCTCAAACAAGAACATCCTGCTGAGTAAGGTTCCCAGCTAAGTCGAGCCTCACTGCGTACTATCCCCTGCTTTCCTGGGGGGGGGGGAAACAATTAAACAAATAAAGGGTGAGATAAATCTCAGTAAGCTATTAACATGCAACTATATGTCAAGTTATCATGCAATACAAGTAGATACTCAACTAAACATATATCAAGTATCATCAAGTAACAAGTATAGGAGAGGCTAAGCCAACTCAACAAGTAATCAAGCTCAAGAAAGGTTCAGGTAACAAGTAGTCAAGTAGAGTGAGAGGCTAGACCAACTCACCAAGATGCACATAGGCCTATCACGCATTTTTACCTGAATCCTTCCTTATTCCTCCCAAGAATACCATTTGTTGTCGATGCTTTTCTAGCTGAGGACAACCAAGAACAAGAACAAGAGACTGCTGTGCAGTATATAAGAAGACCTGGTAACCAGTGTCATCCACAAGGACAAGATCCACGAGGTGTACAAGACAATCGCATTCACTTAGGTCAGGCTTATTGCTCCAACCAAGGAAGCTATGCCCTTACTATGGCCGGTAGTAAGGGGTCAGGCGGAAATACATAGGGACCCGATTGTCACTTAAACCCCAGCTCTCGCGACAAGCGTGAACCTATATATTTTCAAATAAGCAAGGAGAACCAGCTGGACTCACACAATAATGCACAAGTAGATGTTTACTTGAACTACGAGAACATAACTAAGTCCCTTATTAGTGGACCAGTCTTTATGCACCATGTAATTATGTATCATGTGCTCACGATATTATGAACCGTGTAATCATGTATCATGTGCTCACGAGAATATAAGTACACGTATCAATTATTGCGAATACCAATCAAGTTCAACTATGGCACGTAAGTGTCCATGTAACACGATCAATCCAAGTTAGGGTCTATTAATAACAGACCTCAATCACGTAGTAGGGTATATCACTTAATCACATGCCAAGTTTGCACGTACATATTTATATCACGTTTAACACATTAAAGTGTCTATCACGATACCCTTACTATCAAGTAGAGCCCAACACCTTAGACTCTAAACACGTAGTAGAATAGGTCACCTTGTACCTAGACACGGTCATACTTCACGTATATGTATCGTTAGTAATCGAATACATTTTCTAACACATATTGTGTTCTGTAATCATTCTTATTAATTTAAATCGTAGTATTCATGATTATATGAATTATCTTCATATTACACTAGTCCCTATTTTCTTTAGGAACCATTTCAAGACAAGATATCTTCTTTATATTTTATATACTTCATTGAGTATATACACGATTAAAAACTAAATCATTTACACTTTAGTGCTTATTTATAGCACTTCCAATATACACGTATCAAGTTCAAGTATGTAGTAGAGTTAATCATTCTCTATCTAGTTCCATAACCCAATTCTTTGGTTATTCATACCATGTACCAATCAATCAAGAAGCCACATTCTATCAAGTAAATATATGCAAAATTCGCATATACACATCAAGACCCTTTCAAGTTTATTACCATACACCTATATTGGTGTCAAGGCACGTACAAGATTTTATAATCTTATATTTAAGTCTTAATCCAATTATTTGGATGTTCAAGTCATGTACGAGATTTTATTCTCTTATACTTCAAGTTACTGTCTCATCTTAAGACATTCAAGACATTAGTTGGTGCCCCTAAAGTACACAAACATTAACTTCAAGACACATAAAAGAGTTACTACTCTTATACACAAGTTATTATTTAATGATGATTTAAGTCCACATTTCATTTGATCACGAAGGGACTATTTTTCAGTACTAGAGTGTTCTACAACACTCATCTAGGCCATCTAGGGTAGTACCCTAAACCTAGACCAAGACTACTTCAAGTTCAAATTAAGTAAATGAGCTATACCACTCATACTTACAAGTTCATAATCCCCTACATAGGATATTCGAGCTCAATACACTAATTTGGTGCTCTCACGGTGCACAAACATTAGTTCCAAGACAAGCATAACACATAAGTGCTTGTTCATAGCACTTTCAAGACATATAAAAGAGTTGTTACTCTTATACTTAAGTTCTCATTTGAGTTCTATAAGTGTCCATGTACAAGACTAAGTTCTCATTTTAATTCAATGAGTATACACGTTTAAAACCAAGTTCTGATGCCCCTAAGGTGTCACAACACTTGCTAGAACATCTTATATTAAGGTTATATACCTTAACTAGAGTTACTTCCAACTTATACCAACTTTAAACAACATTTTGTTCGTCAGGTAACTGTGCGGTCGCCTAAAATGGACTGTGCGGTCGCACACAAGCAGGTCAATTCCTTTGAAAAACCTTTCAGAAAGATGGGCGGTCGCCCAAGGGTTTTTGTGCGGTCGCACAAGGTACCAAAATGCGAAATTTTTATTTCTTTTCCAGGCTAAGAAATTTCCCGTCCCAAGCGTAGGAGTAACTTTTACTAACTCTTAGGCAATACCCAAAACATTATTTCAGGCTCAATTCATTTCTTTTACCGTCCCATAAATAATAGGACAATTTCCTTTTATTCCAATTTAATATTTCACCGACCCAAAAGTATAAGTACAATTTTATATTATACTAATATACCCATCTAGGAATACTTCCATTCATTTCCCCATACCACAAATAATGGTACAATTTTTCTAATAATATTTAAATCAAGTTACTATTTTACCGTCTCACGAATAGGAGTATAATTTTTCAATACTTTTCATTCCCAGGTACTTTTGCATTTGCAAGTCTATTTCAATCTTGTTTTCATACGAATACTCCCTTCGTCCCAAATTTACAAGTATCACAAAAATTGCTCAAAACACAATTTTAACAAAAACAAGTAGCGGGAATAACATATATGCATGTTATTACAAGTAAGGGGAAGTCAATAACTTACCTAGTCAAAAATCAAGTTGACCCAAATAAATTTCTGATCGGCAGGAAACGCTCTATTCAACGCCACGAATATTTATCCGGGACCAGAATCACGAACAGAGGAATAATTAATCGCGAGGAGTCGAGAATAGGGAGAATCCTAAACCTTCTTTATGAAACAGAGGAAGCAACGAGAATAAATTCAAGGAAAAGTGAGTCAGAGAAGGAAGCAACATAAGTTTTATCCTTTCAACTTTCAAAATTGACACTTAGGCCCCTCAAGTTCTATCTTTGACAAAAAGGCCCCTAAACTTTCAACTTTGAGATTTAACCACCTTAATTTTCTAAAGTAGTTAAATAATTAACTCAAATAAAATAGCATATAAATATGCTAGTCAAGAATTTAACAAGCATGTCAAGAATTTAAATAAGTCAAATATTTAACGAGATTAAGGATGGGCGTTACAATTTCTTATTGGAAGATTGGCTTTATGACCCCATTCATTCACAACCCCAACCATATCATAAATGCCAAGATATTTGACCTCCCATGGCTCATGCAACATGAATTTGAAATCCTAGGCGGTCCCCATGCGACGTAAGCCCATTGACTCTTGACCCGGCAGTTTGTAAGCCCGTTTTTGTCTAAAAATACCTGGCAGTTTGTAAGCCCATTTTTGTCTAAAAATACCCGGCAGTTTGTAAGCCCGTTTTTGCCTAAAAATACCCGGCAGTTTGTAAGCCCATTTTTGTCTAAAAATACCCGGCAGTTTGTAAGCCCCTTTTTGCCTAAAAATACCCGGCCGTTTGTAAGCCTGTTTTTGCTTAGAAATCTTAGGTCGTCCTTGACGTAAGCCCAAGTAAAAATTATGAAAAATGTTGCCTTAGCAAACATTAGGCCGTCCTTGACGTAAGCCCAAGTAAAAATTATGAAAAATGTTGCCTTAGCAAACATTAGGCCGTCCTTGACTTAAGCCCAGTAAACTCTTGAGTGGACCTATTAGGTTTAGGAAACCTTTGTCTCCTGCCGTCCTTAGTGGGACGTAAGACCATTTTTCCCATCAAACTCCCCAAAGGTGGAGTTGACCTAAGTTGAACCTTTACTCAGAATAGTCATTATAGGTTGGGACCTTTGTCTCCGGCCGTCCTTAGTGGGATGTAAGACCAGTTTTCCCGTCAAACTCCCCAAAGGTGGAGTTGACCCAAGTCGAACCTTGACTCAGAATAGTCATTATAGGTTGAGACCTTTGTCTTCGGCCGTCCTTAGTGGGACGTAAGACCAGTTTTCCCGTCAAACTCCCCAAAGCTAAAGTTGACCCAAGTCAAACCTTGACTCAGAATAGTCATTATAGGTTGAGACCTTTATCCCCGGCTGTCCTTAGTGGGACGTAAGACCCGTTCTATCGTCAAACTCCCCAAAGGTGGAGTTGACCCAAGTCGAACCTTGACTCAGAATAGTCATTATAGGTTGAGACCTTTGTCTCCGTCCGTCCTTAGTGGGACGTAAGACCAGTTTTCCCGTCAAACTCCCCAAAGGTGGAGTTGACCCAAGTCGAACCTTGACTCAGAATAGTCATTATAGGTTGAGACCTTTGTCTCCGGCCATCCTTAGTTGGACGTAAAACCAGTTTTCCCGTCAAACTCCCCAAAGGTGGAGTTGACCCAAGTCAAACCTCGACCTAGAATGGTCACTTTAAAACCTTTCTCTGCGGTAGTCCAAAATGACTTAAGACCATCTTTGTAAGCCAACCCTCTCCATAGAACCAAGTTGACCATGTCCCGCCTCTGACCCCGAGAGTCACGCCTTTGCCTTATAAGCCAACCCTCTCCATAGAGCCAAGTTGACCATGTCCCGCCTCTGACCCCGAGAGTCACGCCTTTGCCTTGTAAGCCAACCCTCTCCATCGAGCCAAGTTGACCATGTCTCGCCTCTAACCCCGAGAGTCACGCCTTTGCCTTGTAAGCCAACCCTCTCCATCGAGCCAAGTTGACCATGTCTTGCCTTTGACCCCGAGAGTCACGCCTTTGCCTTGTAAGTCAACCCTCTCGATAGAGCCAAGTTGGCCATATCCCGCCTCTGACCTCAAGAGTCACGCCTTTGCCTTGTAAGTTAACCCTCTCCATAGAGCCAAGTTGACTATGTCCCGCCTCTGACCCCGAGAGTCACGCCTTTGCCTTGTAAGTCAACCCTCTCCATAGAGCCAAGTTGACCATGTCCCGCCTCTGACCCCGAGAGTCACGCCTTTGCCTTGTAAGTAAACCCTCTCCGTAGAACCAAGTTGACCTTGTCCCGCCTCTTAACTAGCCATGAGTCATGCCTGTCCCCCTAAGAGAGGATGACAGATATCCACCTAGCCCTTAGGTTTGACTAGCCCCTTCCGAACTATGTTAGGCTTGATTCCTCTCAAACGGGATACATAGGAATCCTATACCCCTAGGTCCAGCCATGCAACCAAATCAGTCAAGCCATCTTCCCATCAGATTGGGATGCTTATTTTTATCGACAACCCCGCTTTTCCAAAGCGACGTTGTCGAGGGGCTCTGTAAGTACCCCAATCTGAAATTGACTACATTAGAGGAACTCTTAGCACCATTCAGGGATAAAATGATAGGCTGGGACCTCACTAAGATAAACTTAAAATTCCAGGACTGCTCTGGAATTAAACTTGGAAAAATCCAGAAGCTCGCCAGGCTGAGCCGTATGGATGGTTTGGACGCGGGAGGCCCTAGCCGTACGGATACTATGGGTACCCTTAGTCTTTATAAATTGAGACCCTTGTTGATCATTTCAGGGGGGGATAAAATTGTTTGAGAGAGCCAAAGCTCTATAGAAATCATATCAGAATAGAGTGATCACCAAATTTGAGTGAAAAGAGAGAAAGAAGATAGGTCCAAACCAAAATTGGTGAGGCATCCTTCCCCCCTTCTTCTCTTCATCTCCATATTACATCTTTTGCCTCTTGTTAAATAATATACACTTGGAACCAAGCCTTGAAATCCATGGTGCCCTTTATGTTCTATGCATGATGATGGGTTACAAACCATAGGATAGCCTAAGGCTTGTTATGATTTATGCATCTTTAATATATTGTCTTTACATTTATACACATTTACATTATGTCTTTAAATTTGTGTCATTTACTTTAAAGTCTTTGCATTTATGTTGAATAAATGAGGGAATGATCAAGTTTGGGTGATAAAGTTGCAATCTTTATCATCTAAACCATGAGTCAACCTCAAAAATATCCCTTTGATAATAAAGATTCAATCTTTATCCATCAAGGGTTGTGGATGTCTCAATGCCTTTCCTTGCAAGAATCATCCATTTGGGTGTTAAAGTTTCCATCTTTAATCACCCAAATGGTGATCTTGGCTCCAAAAGCCATGACCATCACCTTTTCTCAATTATTCCATAATGATTGTCTTGATCACACCAAAAATCCTTATTTTGGTGTTTAATCTAGTGATCAATGGCATAGGGATGATTTAATTAATATTTTGTTGCAAGAAAATAACTGGGAATGATCAAACAGTCCAGTTTCCAGCAGAATGCTCTGTTTCTGCCTAGAACTGGACTGATTCCTGGGAATCTGTTAAAATTCCTAGGAAGACCCTTCATAGCCGTACGGCTACTTTGTCCAGGGGGCACATTTCCAGTCTAGTCCTCTTTTAATCCAGAATGTTTACAAAATAACCCTTTCTGTCAAATATTTAACTGTTTTTCGTTAAAGTCAGTTCCTCCCACTTTCATGAACATACACGCACACACTTGCACAATTTTAACAAATTTTAGGGAGACTCAGTTTCTTCTGAGGCGCTTTGGGTGAACTATCGGTTGAGTCCTACCCAAAGCGTAACCTGACCTCTAAATCCTTTGTCTCTAACCATTTTTCGTTAAGTTTGGGTTTAAAATTAAACTAACGTGGCGACTCCGTTGAACATTGATAAGATTCCGTGTTTGATGCTCGAGGGAACCGTTCGTTTTTCCCGCGGGTATCTCACAGGGGGTACCGGCCATTACTGCAATGTTTTCTATTCTCTTGGTCTTGGGATCATGGATGTAGACTACTGAAGCAATTGTGTTGGAAGTGTGGAGCTACCTTGCTGATCGGACGGACCTAGAGTACAGAAACTGTGTAAAATCCAGGCTAGGTTCCCAACAAATCGGCTTTTATGAGATTGGGTTGACCAAACACGGCAGATTCACATAAAATGAGAGATGTCTCGTATGAGACATAGATGTCTCGTACGAGACATCTAACCTGACAGTCAGATTTGGAGATTTAAATTCTATTGGTCGGACAGAATTTAATCCATTTTGAAAGGTTACTATCTAGTTCATCCTGGAACAGTGGATTCTGTCACCCTAGAATATGAGCCCCTTGTTTTTCACCTGTATTGCACTCTCCCAAACGGACAATTCGGGCAAAGGTCTCATATTCTCATCGGAATCCACCATTCAAATTAACCAAACTTAAGTGATTTCGTAGTTGTTTTGCACTTTGTTAAATAACGCCTTTAATGCAATCAGACCTTATGAATTCTTGTAAGGGACAACCGAAAGGGACATTGTCAAGCGCATGATCTTGGTGGTGGAAGAGACTAGACTCGATGAATGTAGAAAAATTCTCAATTCCACCATCTCAATCCTTTGTTTAACAATTTAACAGAAGGGACATTCGTCAAGAATTCATGAAGGGAGGATTATAGATTGTAGAAAATACGTTATCTTGGGAAAAGGTTAAAATAACCCTAAGAATCTAACCGACCGGTCTCAAGGAGTGTCCTATTGACTAGTATGCATGCATGAGGTTAATGAAAGCCTTACGGTTAAGGCTCCCCATGAACACAGTCTAGGAGCGTGCCACAGCCATTCGTTAGAATGGGGGTGCTGACCGACATCCGTCCTCCGATTGGGACTCGGGTTGAAGGGTATGTAGTGTAATTATTCTACATGTGTGCACGTGTGTGAGAGTCAAGATCTAGGTGACAAAGAGAAAATAGAAAGTTTTTTTTAAAAAAAAAAAACAAAGCAAAAACATGCAATGGCCGGGCCAAGTGGCTGCCTATGTTTCCCTCTTGTGGAGGAACTCAGGCCGTCGTAGTTCACACATAAAGCAAACAAAAGTAAAGCAGAGAATAAATCAATTAGCAAGTACTCCTGCAAAACAGAGGTTAGATTTACGATACACGGGGAGTTTCTTCATCGTTAGGAGGGTCCTAAGACTCATAAACAGAGGGGAAGACAAGCCTATAATCTTGTGTACATGTTTGAACCGAACGGAGTTCCTTTTTCAAACCAAGAAAGCAAACTGTCTGGAGAGAACATGGATGTCTCGTACGAGACATCCCTTCTGGGAACAGAAATACAGCGCAAAAACTGCAGAATTTTGAAACAACGGTGATTTCTTTCGACGCAAGTCTAACCCACTTACTGTGATCGTCCCCAGCGGAGCCGCCACTGTGAGCACGTGCCCCTCCCACAGTTCTCGGACCGCTCGGCTGGGATCGTAAGGGTTTGAATGTTGCTCGTTTATTGTGAGTCGCCACCATGTTTGACGGAACACGGACCGTGATATCTGGATTTGGGGGTTAAGTTATGAATTGGGAAGGTCAAGGAGCACCCAATTCACCGAATCTAGGATTGGTCTTGCTAAGAAATCATCATCATTGTTTCAAAATCATGCAAAACATACGCAAAAAGAACCAAATAAATAATTTCTTATTTATTTGGGATGTCGGAGCATGTGCTTCGAGACCATCTCTATGATTTAGAGAGGCTCTAGTCTGATCCTTTAATGGAATCACACTACTTCAAAGACAAAGAAGAGGATGAGAAGATATAAAATCAAGAGTTTTACCTAAGCGTTCTTCGAGTATCCTATGGATGGCCTTGACTAAAGGCCTTGATGATCCGATGAACTTGGCTTGAATGGAGTTATGGAGACTTGAATTTTGTGGGTGAGGAAGAGAAGCTGATTATGAGAACCTCTTTGGTCAGATTTGGAGTGGTTTTGGGTGAATGACCATTCTAGAGGTTTTTTCGGTTCAAGAACCTCTTTATTTATATGAGTTCTAGACCTAGGTTTTAAGCCAAGAAGGTAAGTTTGGATGGGAATCAAAGACTTGATTTCCGTAGAGGTATTTTTGGACTCTAGGATCGCTCATTAGGTTTTCCCCGGATTGCTTGAGTGTTTGCTAAGAAACGGGTTTGAAACCAACAAGGATACTGACCAAAACCTGACTATCGAGGGGGATGTCTCGTACGAGACATCCACTGTCTCGTATGAGGCATCATGTGGTTGAATCACAATTTACCCTCCTGTAGTAGTTTGAATGTTCATTTTGACCCCTAACTAACGGAGTCAGTCAGAAACTTAACGAAATATGCCAAACTTAACGAGTTTCGACCCAAATCAAAGGCGAGACACAGAAGTAGTGTGATTATGAATGAACGTTCAAAATGGGGTATCTACAGTAGGAGATGGTTGTTCATGGAGAGTAGTCATGCTAGTTATGTGTGAATGCATGTACAAAGTTGTAACAACTACATATATTATTATAATGATATCCTAGCTAAGTGCCCCCGGATGTAGTCATGTGTTGATAAAATGGGTTATTAAACATCAGTATTATTTGTTCTTTCTTATTATTATCATGTGTTGAATTACTTTCTCCATATTGATTGACAGCTAGTATGAGCTAGTGGATGTGGAGATCCCCCCAAATCCCCAACAACTGGTATCAAGAGCTGGCTTAAGATTCGGGAGATCCAAGGTGAAGACGAGATCTGCAGAGATTCGAGATGAAATTTGGAGATACAGAGATCAAGATGGATCGGAGGTGTTTAAGGGATCTTGGGTCAGTCAAGGTGGTTGGAGAAAGATCTCTAGGGGAGAAATTTTCTTAGTGCAAATTTAGGCGATTGGGAAAATATGAAAGAAAAGAAGATGCATCGGGCACTTATGTAAGCAACCGACGATGCAAAGGTGAGTTGTATAAGCCAGTTAGACCACATGAGAAGAGGAGGACTTCTCGCAAACGGCAGATGGGGGTTAGGAGGATGTTGTACTCTACCGAAAACTTCAAATTCGTTCCAGGTGGGAGAAAGAGGCATAAAGACCGGCCTATTGGTGAAAAACAGAGAGACATCAATGAACGGTGTGTTAGGGGGAGAGGTGATAACTCATAGTTGGCCAACAAGGAGAACGAGTCACAAAGGCCCTAACAGAGAGCGAGAAAAGACCACAACAATGCAAGAAGCAAGGTATGTCCGAGTTTCATGGGGAGCATTGCAAGGGGAGTGGATCTAGGAGGCAGAAGGCGAAGTTAGTCTTGCAAAGAAATCAAGGTAGAAGTTTATTTGTGGAGGCAAGAAGAATCTAACACGGAGAGGTTGAAGCGCGCTTGGTTTCAACTTGCCTTGTTGCTTGGGCGTGGTGGCTCATGATGGATAGAGCATGGAGGTTCGTAACGGAAGAGCGTGGAGGCTCAACATGGTGTTAAATATTTGTTGGATCATTCGCTGGTGGGAGTTTGGTGGAGTTTGTCACAATGGTGGTTTATGTCTCCAAGTGGGAGATTGTTGGGATTGGAGTCAAAACTGAGGAGGATAGTCAAAATCGTGGAGGAGCAAGAAATCGAGATCGGGATGGACCGGAGAAGCTCAGATCTGGCCGGACATGGTGTAAGACCCAACAGGACCATCAGAATTCATTAGGCGCAGATGTGGCGTTGACTTAATGTTGGAGTGACGGCATTGATTTGGGCTTTGGGCCCAAATTCCTGGTGTTCACATTGCTAGTCATCTTTTGAAAATAAAGGAGTACTAATCAATTAATTTGAGGAATCAGTTTCCTTATTTATTTTAGTTTCCTTATTCAATACTACCCCTTCCCGTCTTTGGAACTTCGGGTTAATTAGGTTTTTATCAGGATTATGTTTTGTATCCCTATAAATATATTGTGACAATCACCACAATATTTTGTACTTATTTTGTGTTAGGAGAAGGTTATGATATCAAGGGAGAGCCACAAAATAATGTCAAGGAGGGGGCCGGTGGCCTAGGAGAGCTAAGGGGGGCAATCCTACAACCCGGCCATGATCGTGTTGTGTGTGTTCTTGGGGAGAGATAATAATTGTTAGAGAAAAAAATATAAAGAACGATGACAAGCGAAAAAATCAAACACGAACGCAAGAATTTACGTGGTTCACCAACTTGGATACGTCCATGGGCAGAGGGAGAATATATTATTATTCAATGACCAATTACAAAATACGATCTTCACTAATCTAGTTGCACGAATTATTGAGCCCAATAATTTCGTCAACCTAAATCTAGATCTTAGATCTCTACTTGTATCTCTCAAATATGACCGGCAAAAATAATGCTAGGGGAGGGGTTAGTATTTATAGTCATAAATACTAGAAACCCAAAAAGGAGAAGGAATCATAATCCTTGTGTACAATGTAATTGGAATCATATTTCTTGTGTATAAAGTAATTCTATTCTCATTACAAAACGATTTCCTAATTCTTGAACAATTCCTTGTACCAATAAGAAATCTAATTAAACCAATAAACCTTAATCCTTGTACCAAAAGGATTTCCTTTTCCCAATTCAAGTCTTAGGAATTACTCGACTTGTCGCGGACATATCCTTAACCAATAGCCATTAATTCAAAGGCATATTCCCAACAATCTCCACCTTGACTTTGAATCTCCCCAAACCATAATTTATATCCACGAACCGACCTCAACTTCACCTTTACTTGAATCCTCCGCTTCCGAATATATCTCTCCACCTCCGCCTCCGCCTTTTTGTCTTTGTGAAGACACAAACTTTAGTTACCCAAGAACAACCATGTTTACTGTTGGGTATGCTTACCACTTAACCCTCCTATGTATGTTAGAATTGATTGATACCATCACCTAAGTATATTTTAAGGACTTTAGGACCCTATGTAAAAAGTTTTGTAACTTCAATTTTTAGCTAAGTCCTCTTTATAGACTAGGCTTAGTGATTGGGGCTTTCACTTTGAATTTGAGGTATCATGTGCAATAGACTAAGTGTAATGCGCATGACCTCCATGCGCAGCACTACATCTACGCAACTCAATGCGCATGGCTTCCATGCGCGCACAAATTTGCCTTAGTCAATTCTCTTATTTTCCTGACCTCACTTTCTAGAAGCTTGGAAAGCGTCAAGTCAAGCTACGCTTTTTGGAATGATCCAAAGTGCTGATGTGTACATACGACAAAACAAGCACACTCAGCATACACGTAGATGGAGACTCGCCCCAGTTTGAAATTTCAAAAGAAGATAGCTGTCATCCTTCTAGAAGAAATTTTGAATTTTGTCTTCTTGCTCTGTCTCCAACGGCTATAAAGAACACCTGCACACCAATCACATTGTGCCAGCTCATTGTCCTTGCTCAGAGATCCAACGGCTAGTTTTTGAAGCTCCACTATAAATAGCCCGCTCATCCTCATTTCCAAGCTGCTTGTGTTTTTGCTTCCAAAGAGAAACTTTGAAGATTTGAAGATTGCTTGCTCATTTCTAGAATTCTCAAGAACAGCGTTCATACCTTACCAAACCCAGATCCTAAAGTCTTGTATCACCAAAATATCTTGTGATCTTCATCTCATAGATTTATAGAGCCCAGATTTCTGACACTGTTCCCAGATACTTTGAAATGGCGCCGGAGTAATAGGGATACCCGTGATGAGCAGGCAAAGAGGGATGATATGACGGTGGAGCATATGCGGCTCTATTTCGATAGGTGGGAGGCCGTCCCTAAGTCTGCTGTCGCTTTTTTCCCTTGGCGGAGTCTGGGCATTGATCATGCCTACGGTTTTGCCGGTATGAGGCTACTAATGATTGGCCTTGGTGGGGGATGCTTTTACTTAGGAGAGAGAGTCTCTCGCCAGCAGGGTGGTGGCAGACTCGATGTCATTGTCCTCTTGGACCCGCCGGCCCATATGCTTAATTCTTATGCCATCGCGGAGGAGGAGAGAGGGGATCTCATTATCGGTCAGGATGCTTTTGACCATATGTCCTTGGAGGCTGATTATCAATACTTTCTCACTCGTTTTCATGCCCCGATTGATTATTAGAGGGTGATCAGGCTCAAGCCCAGGGAGTTGTCCACGTCCCTTTCCGTCCACAGCTTGGACCGGCTTCATTTACCTACAGCATGGCTGAGGGGATAGAGAGTACCGAGGACCTTCCCGCCCAGTACGATATGCCTGAGGGACTCGTACCTCCTGCTGACGCGACCATGGTATGATTTATGACCCTTCTTCCATCATTTCTTGTCATCCTCCCATTTTATCTCCTTGTTTATCATTTATCTAAAGATTTTGACATCTCTATTTGTTTCTTCTCAGCAGGTGCCCATTGCTGAGTATAGAGAGGTCGTGGGACGGCTTGCCCAGTTCATGGCCTATGCCAAGAGGGTGAAGAGAGAGACTGCAGAACTCTTAGGCTGATTGTTTGTCAGACAGCAGAGTTAGCTTCTTGCGGGAAGAGACCTCGGACTGACGAATGATCACGTGGCGATAGAGACGTCTCTTTTCTTTTGATGCCGAGTAGATAGGGTCCCCCAATCCCTATTTTTGTTGATGATGTACTTATTGCCTCGGCGTAGGCGAAGATAACCTTTTTTTTCTTTCTTTAGTTTGTACCTATGCAACAGTTATTTCCTAACTCTAACACATAATACATTAGTTAATTTTAGTTTTATTTCTGACTGTGTAAATGTATTGACTCATATCTGGTTGGTCAACCAAGGAGTAATTTTATGAGATGGATTTGCATTGGGCCATTTGTATGTGATGTATGAACTGTTTCGGGTGACTTTCTGGGGTTATTGAGACATGTTTTGACTTGCCGGGCAACCTGGGATTTGAGCAGAGTTGTTGCTGTTCTGAACCAAGAGATGCCTCGTACGAGACATCGATGTCTCGTACGAGCCATCCTGTTAGTCTATTGCTATTTCTCCTTTTTCCTCGAGGATTTGGTATCCAAACTTGTATATAAGCACCTCTAGTCCGTCCTAGAATACCATGCAACCTTAAATCAGTTCTGGGAACCTCTCTTTTGGAGTAAAATTCTCAACCTTTTGCTCCCAATGGCCCTAAGTAAGTCCGTCCCTTCATCAATAACTGTTGATGAGTTCTCTTTGGACTTAGAGTTAGTATAACGCTACAAGAATGACTTAGCAACGTTCTTTCATTCATTCAATAAACCTCGCCAAGAGAGATTCGTGGAGATGTTCGGTTTCAAGATTCTTTTCACCTTGAAGAATATAAAATCGGAATGGGACCTTCTAAAGGGAGTTGCATGCTTTTGGGATCCCTCGACTCATCTTTTCAACTTTTCACTTAATGAGATGGTCCCTACTGTGAAGGAGATGGCGGCTATCTTGGATATGCCATTGATAGGGGTGATTGCGGTGCCCAAGTATGACAAGGTACCGGTGGAGTCTCTCAGGGATCTATCGAGTATATGCCTTCCCAAGGCACAGAGTTACATTCACAACTGCTATATCGATCTCCACTCTTTGCCTAGGAGATTTAAGGGTCAGGTGACTCGTGGTCATGATGTGGATTCTCAGTGCTGTCTCTTGGCATAGTGCTTATTTCAAAGCGTTCTTTTCATGAGCAAGTGTGGCGTGGCGGACACGGAGCTCGTGGACATCGTTCTGCAAGCTAGAGGACAGGCCTTCAACATAATTCCTCTCATCTTGGGGGAGACCCTCCATGGCCTTGATGAGCTACACCGAACCGGCTCTATGACTCGGGGAAGTCCTTTATTGTTGACCATTTGGCTCAAAGAAAATTTCAAGTTGTTGGACTCTCCGATCGAGTATTCTCCTTATACTTTCCATAGGCGGAGACTGTTGGTGAAGGGTCTCAGCGTTGAGCAGTGGGCCAATCTTTTTGCTAAAGTGGAGACTGGTGATATTTCTTGGTGCCCATCCTTTTGGAAGGTGAGGAGGTTCGTAGCTAATACCCTTGGGTACGATAGGGTCGTCCTTCCGGGCTTCAGGGATTCCTCTTTCTATTTTGCTCAGAGGGTAATGCGGCAATTCGGTCAACAGCAAGACCCTTTCATGTTAGGGGGACGACCTCAGAACATTTCTTTCATGGACTCAGAGTTCTCTACGAGCTTGGCTCGCGCTTGGGAGCAAGGCACCACTATGGATCGTTGGACCAATCTTCGTCATGACGGAGGGAGCATCTATTTGTCTGACAAATATTTGGATTGGTTTCTGAAATAACTCCGTCCCAGTGTCGATGGTATTGATGAGATTCGCCGCTATCTGTTGGGGGACCAATTCGAGCCTAGCTTGAATTTGAGGGAGAAGGAAGCTAAGGAGGATCCTTATAATGTCATAGTAGATGCCATTCAAGATTTTCTGGATAGTGACTTTTACGAGAAGAGAGCAAGCGGGCTTCCCGGTAAATTTCAAGCTTTGGATAGGCCTCATGTGTTCGCGAGACTGACTCCCTCGGTGTTCAATCGACTGGATGTTCCTCTCGGCTTCGAGATACCTTTGTACAAGAGGAAGAGGAATGATAAGGCAGATCGTGGTCAAGCCCCTACTAAGTTAAGGAAGAAATAGATCCTTAGGAGTATCGAGAGATTGCCATAGATAGACCAATGTTTAAATTTTTAGTATTTTATTTATTTTTCTTTTGCAAGTTGGTATTCATGTTGGAAATTTCATATTGCTTTTTTGAAATGCATTTAATTAATAAGAAGACAAGATTTTGATTTTATTTATTGAATAGACCGGACCAAAAGGCTGCCTACGTTCTCCTTTTACATCAATTAAATAAGGAGCTCAGGTCATCGTAGTTCTTGTTTAAGAAAGAGAAAATTATGTCTGCTGACTGACATGTCTCGCACGAGACATAGGTGTCTCGTACGAGACTGTCCCCTATTATATTTTTATTTTTTTTATATGCACACCCTGATTTTTGCCTAGACCGCCCTTTCAGGTTTTCAATCTAGCGGGCTTCTTTTCTCGTGACTTTGGCTCTAATTTTTGCCTAGGCCGCTCTTGCGGGTTTTCAACCTAGAGAGCTTTCTCTCCTTGTTTTTTAGGGGATGGACTTATGAGTAGTACTTCTTCAGCTTGTCCATGTTGACAGGCTTCAGCAGTTGATCTCCATCTAGGTCTACGAGTTGTACCGCTCCTCCGGAGAATACCTTCTTGACTATGTAAGGGGCTATTCATCTTGGTCCCCACTTTCCCATAGGATTGAATGGCCCAGGACGATGTTCACGTACGATAAGGTCCCTTTCTTTGATGTTTCTGGACTTGACTTTCTTATTGAATGCTTGGGCCATTCTCCGTTGATATTCTTGGATATGCTCGGCGGCTCGAAGTCGTCGTTCATCTAGCAGGGCTAGTTGTTCATAACGGCTGTCTAACCATGCGACTTCATTCACTTGGTTTTCTAGGAGAACCCTTAGTGATGTTATTTTTAATTTAATTGGTAGCACTGCTTCCATCCCATAGGCTAAGGCATAGGGAGTCTCACCGGTGGCGGTACGGATCGAGGTACGGTAGCCCCAGAGCGCAAAAGGTAGCTTGTCGGGCCAATATCTGCCAGTCTTAGCCATTTTCCTAATGATGGTCTCAATGGTCTTGTTAGCAGCTTCGACTGCTCCATTGGTTTGTGGTCGGTATGGTGATGACTGATGTCTCTATTTTGTACTCTACAAGTAGTTGGTCGCATTCTTTCTCAAAGTGTGAGCCATTGTCAAATATCATCTCATGAGGTACCCCATATCGTCATATGATGTTGGTCTTAATGAACTCATCCACCTTTCTGGCATTCAAGACCTTGTAGGATTGAGCCTCGATCCATTTAGTGAAGTAATCAACGGCGACTAACACGAACGAGTGCCCATTATGGCCTGTTGGTGAGACTTTGCCAATGACGTCTATTCCCCATGTAGAAAATGGCCAGGGGGATGTCATGGGATATAACACGGACGGTGGTGCGTGTTGCAAGTTGGCATGTATCTGGCACTTGTGGCATTTCTTAACCATGTCGGTGCAGTCGGCTTCCATTGTGGCCCAGTAGTATCCTAGTCGGATGACTTTCTTTGCTAGCATATTGCCATTCATATGGGTTCCACAGACTCCTTGATGGACTTGGTCCATGATTTCTACGGCTTCGTGTTCGTCGGCGTAAAGTAAACACTTCTCGTGGTGTTTCTTGTAGAGGCGATCACCTATAATAATGAATTGGGCGGCAAACCGTTTGAGGGCTATCTTCACTTTAGGTGATGCGTCTGATGGGAATGTTCCGTCTAGGAGGAAATGCCATACATCATAATACCAAGGTTTATCGTCTAAGGCATTCACAGAGACAAGGCCACACTCTTCTTTGCAGTCGTGCAGGTCTATGATTGAGTAATAAGCAGGAGTCGTTCGCCTCGTGACTTTGAAGGTTTTAACCTTAGTCCATTCGGGAATCTCCACAAGTGATGCTAGCATGGCTAGCGAGTCTGCTAAGCGGTTCTTATCTCTAGGAAGGTAGTAAAAAGTGACCTGTTTGAACTGTTTGACCAAGTCTTGGAGATGGTCGTTATATTTCTGGAGTGTAAGATCTTGTACCTTCCACTTCTTGAGTGACTGATAGATTATAAGTTATGAATCTCCGTACACTTCTAGTTCGGTCACATTTCTTTCTAAGGCTGCTTCAAGCCCCGCTATGCAAGCTTCGTACTCGGAAATATTGTTAGTGGCCTCAAAGTTAAGGCGGATTGCGAGTGGAGTGTAGAAATCTGAGGGATCTACTAGTAACATGCCAATGCCATATCCCCGTTTATTGGCTGCGCCATCGAAAAATAATCACCATTTATTTTCTGCTATTGTCATGATGTCCTCATCAGGGAATCGCGGGTCTTCCCCCTTCACTTCATCGCATGGAAATTCGGCTAAATGATCCGCAAATACTCTTCCTCTCATGGATTTCTATGTGACGTAAGTGATATCGTACCCCGCGAGCATGAAGTACCATTTGGCTATCCTAGAGGACACATGCGACTTCTCGAAGATGTACTTTATTGGGTTCATTCTTGCGATCAGTTGTACAAGAAACGCCTCCATGTACGTCTTTAGTCTCTCAGCTACCCATACCAGTGCAGCACACGACTTTTCTAATGCAGAGTAATTCAATTCATCCCATTGGAAGCGACGGCTGACAAAGTACACGGCGTTCTCTTTCTTTGAATCGGGTTGCTCTTGTGCTAGCATAGCCCCTAATGGAGTATCATTGACTGTGAGGTACAAGGTCAACGGTTTTTCCTTATGCAGTGGAGGCAACACTGGAGGATTCACTAAGTACTCCTTAACCTTTTCAAAGGCTTCTTGGTACTTTTTGGTCCATTCTAAGGATGCACTCTTCTTGAGGAGCTTAAAAATGGGCTCGCACATCGTCGTGAGTTGATTAATGAAACGACTAATGTACTGAAGGCGACCCATGAATCCCTTGACTTCTCTTTGCATCTTAGGTAGAGGCATGTCAATGATGGCTTTGATCTTAGCGGGGTTTTCTTCTATACCACGCTCAGTGACCATGTACCCGAGAACCTTTCCTTTCACTACCCCAAATGTGAATTTGGCCGCATTAAGTCTCATCTTGTGGTGTCTTAACCTCTCAAAGAACTTTCTGAGGTCGACGAAGTGCTGCCCATCGGAGCCTTTGGAGTGTATGATCATATCATCAACATACACCTCCATCTCTTTATTTATCATGTCATGGAACAACGCAGTTACAGCTCTCTGGTAAGTGGCTCCGTCATTTTGGAGTCTGAATGGCATGAATGTATAACAGAACGTCCCCCAAGGTGTGGTGAACGCTGTTTTGTGTTGATCCTCCTCGGCCATGAGCATCTGGTTGTAACCGGAAAATCCGTCTACGAATGAGCGGACTTCGTATTTCGCGGTATTGTCAACGAGCATGTCTATGTTGGGATGAGGAAAATCGTCTTTCGGAGATGCTCTGTTGAGATCACGGAAATCAACGCAGACACAGACTTTTCCATTTGCCTTGGAAACCTGCACAGTATTAGCCAACCAGGTTGGATACTCTATCACTTTGATGAACCCAACACTCAGGAGTTTCTCTATCTCTTGTTTAACCTGTACTGACCACTCTGGCTTAATTATGCGGAGTTTCTGCTTGACTGGCTTTGAATCGGGAAGCAGCGGTATCTTATGCTCAACAATCGAATTGGCTAGCCCCGACATATCTTTGTAGGAACAAGCGAACACATCTACGAATTCTCGGAGAAGCGCTATGAGGGCTTGTCGGTCTTCCCCTTTGAAGAAACTGCCAATCTTGGTCTCTTTCGGATCATCGTCCATCCCTAGATTAACTATTTGCATTTCTTCGGCATCAATAGGACCATTTCTGCCATCAAGACCTACTTTCTTATTAATTTCTTTTAAGGTTTGTTCATTTTCTTGATCTATCTCATCATATGACTCATTATTATCTAATTCGTTAGAGTTATTAGTTAATTCATCATTTAGGACGCTAGCAATCTCGGGATACTCAAAAAGATATATTTTTTCATTAAGAAAGTAAGGGAATACATGTTCCGTGATGGCATCCAAGTCCTCTTGGGTGAGCTCATCGGTAGTGGTATCTGACTCTAGGGTAAGAGTTATAAATTTTCTTTCTCTATGGGAATGGGGAGTACATCCTAATTCCTTGATCAGGAAGTCTTCACTTGCTATGGGTCCCCCAGTTATATACCAATTCTGGATAGGCTCGTCACTCTTCTTGATGAGCTTGGTGTAGTCTCGGTTCGGAGCGTCCCCTTGTCTATTGCATTGATCTGAGTGTCCTCTAGCTTGTAAAGGTTGAGAAATTGGCGCAGTAGGTCTTCTCCCAACACAAAGTCCCACTCACTGAATGCTTCAGTCTTAGTACCCCCTAATTCTCGAGGTAGCCACGAGAATTGCATTGGTTCTATTTCAAGAGAGTATGGATCACAGTCACTGAAGATTTTGAAGACCGGTTGGCGCTTCCCCCTATGGTCGATCCATGGTTCAGGGAACATGAAGTATAGCAAGTTTTCCTCTTCGCCCACAAAGTACCCATTTAGAGTCTTTTGATAGGGCGGTGCCAGTGGCACAATGTATGATGTCCAATCCTTTTCATCTTTAGGGATGGCCTTGAGTGGTGACACATACCCTAGACCATATTCTAGGGGGGTATAGAACGACAGGTGGTGGTTCTTTTAGCCCTTGTAAATGCTTGCCAAGTCCAACACCGGGGAAGTACCCTTCTTTTAGTATCATGTTAAGTACTGGGCGTGTTCCGGAGAATGGAATTGCCTTAGAATAGTCATTTTCATTGTGCACTTCTACCATCTCGACATTTCTTTCCTTTTTGATTTCGAATCCATTGAAGAGGTGGTCGGCTGCCTCATGCTGAATTTCTAAGATCGGGCTAGCAGTGACTAGTTCCCCAAGTACGGTGACTATTGTGTCTTAGTGTTTAAACTTGACACATTGATGGAGAGTCGATGGTACTCCTCCCGTTTGATGTAGCCATGGGCGTCCTAGAAGAAGGTTGAAATAGAAGGGGATGTCAATGACTTGGAATTCCGCCTTTGTAGTTATTTCTCCCACTACTACTATTAGAGTGATCATCCCTATAGGTGAGCGTGCAGTGCAGTCAAATCCTCGTACAGTAAGAGTTGATGGTTTTAGCTCTCTCGAGGTAAGGCCAAGCGTTACCATGACTTTCTTCGGTAAGACATTTATGGCGGACCCATTGTCTACTAGGATTCTGGGGATTCGATGCCCATTGACCCTTGCGGTTATGTAGAGAGCCTCGGTGTGCCCTCCACCATACTGTGGTAGATCTAAGTCGGTAAATGTGATCACATTGCCAAATTGGATTTGGCCTACCATTTGCGTTAACTCTTCGGGAGTTATTTCTTTGGGCACTTCGACTTGGGCTAAAGCTTTAGATATCATCATTCGGTGCTTATGAGATGAGCCTAAGAGATCTCATATGGAAATGTTGGCTTGAGTTTTCTTTAATTGTTTAAGAAGTGGATCGTCAAGCTCAACGGGTTCGGGCTCTTTCGAAGATGATGGCTCTTCTACTCTTGGATCTTTGTTGATTATGACTCGACCGGAGCGGGTGAGTAGATTAACATCTTCCTTTTCTTTATTATTCTTCCTATCTAGTATTTGATCCCAAGACAACATGTAACAGAAAGAAATTTCATTATTAAACTTTGGAGTGCTCTCGCCCACATTTGGGACTAGGCGAGTAGTCTCCTCTTTCTCACTAGCTATTTCTATTACATTGATCCCTCCTCCCGCAGTTGGGAGGGGGTTTGTCACTACATTAGGAACCCCTAGCTGCTTAGAGTCTATGAGATCTTGGATCATATCTTTGAGGTGGTGACATGAGTTGGTGTCGTGACCGGTAGACTTATAGAACTTGCAGAAGAGATGGTGGGCATGATTGAGAGGGAATTCTTTGGGAATAGTAGGCTTTCTCGGTGTGATTTTGTCGGCTTCTACAAGGGTGTCGAACATTTGACTTTGGGTGTGTTGTTCAAATATATGTTTAGGATATAGAATTGCTTAATCCCAATCATAGTTAACTTAGGGTCCCCCAATTTTTGGTTAATATCTTTAGGATTCCTAGTGATCAGCACATGTGTATAACAGCTCTTCAAAACAAGGCAAACCAGCTAGAGGTCAACAGAAATCAAATCAGCAGATCAGCATTTAAATTGCCGATCAAGTTACTACTTGGTTCACAAAGCAAGTTGCCGACGACATGACAATCAGCAAGGACAATCTGGACTTCACTGGTAGTCAGGTTTCATCGTTCTATCTTAAAGTCAACTTTACCGATTGTCTTTGTCCTTTTTGTACTGTCTTATCTGAAAGTAGTTTATCTGCTCTGTCATGATTACTGTGCCGTCTGACACATAGCTATTTTTAGCTCTACTCTGTCTCTACTTGCTTTTTGCAGGTAACCGGTTGAGACAAAGGGGTCTTTACCCATCAGACTTTTCCAAGCATGCGTGTACTTCAAATCCCCACCATTAATGCAAAAGATACCGCATTTAATGCTCCTCAACTACCCAGCTAGAAATTCAAATTTCAAGCCTTCTTCTACAAGACTCAAGTCATTAACTCTTCTTATAAATAAAGGACTTAGAGCATTGAAGAAGGTTTGTGAAAATAGTGCATTGAAGAGAATTGATTGTTTAGAGCATTCATTGGAGCTCAAACATTCCTTGTCCCAGAAATCATTAGACATTTATTAGGACATACACTTGTGCACAAACTCATCAACATTGTAAGTATTCCCGAACTAGACTATTCTAAGGAATACATTGCTTGAGTTATTCACACACCCACCTGAGTGAGATAAGTTCCCTTGGACTTGCCGCTCAAAAACACTTGGTCAGATTTGTATTACGATCCATTAGGGATCTCTAGAATTTAGTATTTGTATCCGGCAAAGCCGCTCTTATAATAGACTAGGGATATCTAATATTGCTATTAACCCAAAATCCATGTTCTGACCAAACTTGGTAGAGGGCGTAGCAGTATTTACACTGTGAACCTCTCCAAATCTTTGTGTCCCCTGTTACTTACTTTGTTCTTGCCGGTTGGAACTCTATCACCGGTAGATCATACCTGTTCTTACTGATTCATTGTCATTTCTATTTATCAATCTCTTGAAACTGCATTGAACTTTTGGAAATCACCTTGTGTTAAACCAAGCTCTCAAAACCTTTTATAAACTGTTTTGTGTGAGTTAAACTAAGTCATATCTTCTCCGCTGCGCTTACTGATAATAGTTTGCAAACTGATAAGTGACTTTGCATATATAAAGTGTTTCTTTGAAAAAGTTTCAATTAGGCTATTCACCCCCCCCCAGCCTATTTTCCTACCAATTGGGCCTAACAATTGGTATCAGAGCTTGGAATTTTGAAAGAAATTTCCAAGCTTCGCAGCTTGTTTGCCGATACCATGGCAGGAAAAAACATGCAGTCATTCAACATCACTACCATTCCGTTGTTGAATGTCAACGAGTTTGGTGTCTGGAAATCTCGTATGATAAAGTATATGAACTCAATCGATGACCGGTTGATGAAGGTCATAGAAGGTGGTCCAATCATTCCTTTAAAAGTCTCAACCACCTACCGACCTATTCCCTCCACGCCGCTGATACAACATACTGACCGTGACACTGAACAAGAAACCCATGTTTAGATTGAAGAAACGTTGGTTGAGAAACCAAGAGAGGAATGGACCGAGGACGACAAACTTTTAGCCGCCCTAGATGGAAAAGCATGCCACATTATCTCTTGTGGTTTGGATGACAAGTAATACAAACTCATTGACTTGTGCTCCACGACTCAAGAATGCTGGAACAAGCTCCTTGCATACGTTGAAGGTGATGAGCAGGTGAAGAACAACAGACTCTACGATTGCATTGCAGAGTTTGAATCCTTCAAGAAACAAGATGGTGAATCACTAAGGAGTGCCTACGACAGATTCTGCGAGGTAAGTAATTTATGTGATTCATTAGGTAAAGTTTATACTATGAAAGACCTAAATATTCGTTTTTTAAGTTCTTTGGGAAATGCGTATCATACCAAGGTCACAGCCATTAGAGAAGTGAGAGACTTAAACAAGACTTCTACTCAGAATCTAGTATCTAGTCTATTTATGTATGAGAGAGAAAGGAAGGAGTCAGTTCCTACAGGAAAGCTTACTGATTATGTGGACTACTCAAGCCTGAACAGGCTTACCAATATGTACAAAGAAAAGTTTGTCCCTCTTCAATGATATCAGAAGCTGCCTGAAGCAGAGCTAAGACTCAATTTTGGGAGGTACTTTGACTTGCTACCTCTTCCCTGGAATCAGGTCTATCTGTTTCAAGATAGAATCAGACAAGATCTGATGGTGCAAGATGTCTGGGTTGCTTATGCCTCCGTTTTCAACCAACTGATAAACTTTGATGAGCATGATCCCTACCAGTTGGGAAGACCTGAGGATGAGAATGATTTGCTGAACTAGAACCACATTAAAAGGTTGGATTATGGCCCTCAAGCCACTCAATTTGTGAAAAACGTGCAGAGGATGACAGTGAACTTAATTATAGACTCAAAAGCATTTATCAAGGCTAAAGCTGCTTCTGCTCCAGTAGTTACTCCTATTCCAGAACATGTTCCTGCACCATCAAATACTCCTCTTCCTACTCCAAGCAGTTCCGTAGACACTGCCGATTTTGTATGTGCTCACAAAACTACTGGTGACACTATCACCTCTTCTGACTCAATCGGTGAGTATGACAAGATGCCGATTAGTATAATTTACAAGAAGCCTTCAACTCCTGCCGCTACTGTTTCCTCTGCTGAGGCTGTTGCTGACTCAGTTTTGGTCAGTGATAGCTCAGACCGTAGTTAAGGAGGAGGAGGTTCTTCTGACAAAGGTTTAGTGCATGATAAGGTTATTGAGAAAACTTCAGACACTCTATTAGCCGATGAAGCCAGTATTACTGATGAACACCTTGAAAATCAAGTTGAGGAAACTGTAGACACTCAACCTCTGATTGAAGAAGACTCTAAGGAAGACCAACTTGCCTCAACTAAGGAAATTGTAGACACTCATTCTGCTGATGAAGTTGTGCTTAGTAAAGATTTGCCGATTTCAGGAGGAGTATGTGCTGTTGAAGAAGTTGCTGCTGCTGATCAAGATATTTTATCTACTGATGAGCCAACTACAGACACTCATCTGACTGAGCCAACTACTGAAACTCAGATCATTCTAGTAGGATGTGCTGATAAACCTTTCTTTGCAGATTCTGATCCAACTTTCGATACTCGGATTATTCATGCTGTTATCTTTGTTGAACCTACTGGTGTTAGAGAGGTTGTTCAGTTGGGAGGAGGTGTTGATGTTGAGATTGCCGGTCCTGCTAATCAAGATGATGCCCTTGATTCTATGATAGTTCATGACTTGCAGCTTGAAGAATTCCAAGAATTCTAGGACACTTTATTTGCTCCTGAGGAACCCCTATTTTTACCTGCTTCTTAGGTACAACCGGTTGTTGCTGATGAAGTACAGCCAGTTACTGGCATTGTTGTTGCTGCTGCTGATGAAGAAAGCTCAAATGAGATAGATCCTGATGATTATGTGGAGTTGCTGGTCCTTATGAATGAAGGTGAAAGGGATTCTGCTCCACCTCCTGAGTACAACTTTGAACTTCTACCTGGTTCCTCTCCTAAGAAAGTCTGCATCACCACAAATGGTTGGTTGAGAAGATGCATGATGATCAATGAGGAACTTTATGAGGTCCTTGAGTTGCGGGCTACTGACTCTCGTGGACTGTTGTACTTAGTCAAATCAGCCGCTCTTGCTTTGACTCTGCCGATGTTTCACCCTCGACAGCGTGCTGACCACCTTGTCTTTACCTCATGATTGATTATTGTAAATCTGGTCAACTTGATTCTTAAAGGCCGTGCTTGCTTGAACCTCATCCTGGCCTTATTTCTATCAATGGAAGACAATGGTGTTTTTCATTTGCCTGGAGATCGTGATATTATTGTGCACCATGCCTTCCCTTTGCCGATCTTCCATGCCGCTCTAGCTGCCGACTTTATCGCCTCTACTTCTGTTCCTGCTGAGTTCCTTCTTGCTGATGCTCATGCCGCTGTTGCTAAATTCCTTCAACAAGTTTTGCCTTTGCCTCCTGCTTCAGTTCCAGCGCCTCCTTCTCCGTTAACGATCATACTTTCTTCTGATGACGAGATGCCGATAGTAGCTTCTGCCGATGTGCTTGTCGAAGAGGCTGACTTACTAAATGAAGATTTTGTGCCGTCTCTAATGGTCCAATCTGCAGAGAGTTTTGTCAAACCGATTATCATTGAGAAACCGGTGGTGGTGAACAGTCTATATGAGTTTCTCCGTTTTGACGAAGGTGATTTTTCAAATCAGCAAGTGCCTGCCACTCGTGCTGATTTTGGTGACATTAGTTTTTCTCTTGCCGACCTGATTCGGGACGTTCATAAAGATCTTGCTGCAAAGTTACTTAAGTCCAATCAGGAGGAGGAAGATAGAAGAATTAAAGACTTGAAGAGTCTTCTGGCTGATAGAGAAACCAGACTAGTCAATCTTTCTGAATCCCTGGGAACTACACATTCCATTCAGAAGCAACTTATTGATGACCATAGACTGCAGATCAGAGACATGGAGAATATTGAAAAATAGCTATCTGTAACCAAGACTACTCTTGCTGATGCTCAACTGAAGATTGCTGCTCTGGAGGCCAACAACAAAATGCTGACTGAGAGATTGCAAAGTGCAAATTGAAGACAAAAGAGGAAAGTTGACAAAGAGGAAGCCAGAGCAAAGAAGAAAGCCAGACATTCTAAATCTACATCAAAGGCTGCTGACCAGCAAGAAGACCCTCCCTTGTCTTGAGTCAATGTAGCCAATGATATAGATATCCTGAAGATCTTCAAAGATATATCCATCAAATTCTTTGCTAACATTTTTTTTTTGTGTATGCTTATTTTTATGTTATGCTCGTATAATATATCTGCTGCTATATATGCTAAACTTTGTTTTGCAGATTATTACTTCTCTGCTGATCGTTGCAATCAGCAATCCATTTTCTTTTCTTTTCTTATCTTATCTTATTTTATTTTTATTTTACCTTTACAAAGACATCAAGTGTGACTTGGCTTAGGGAATGAATATAAATAGATCACCTTCTGAAAACATTCTTTTACTAAGCTAAGATAGATGTTCCTGTTTAGGGTGATTGGACTTAAGCAATTGGGAGGAGATTGTTGTTCAAATATATGTTTAGGACATAGAATTGCTTAATCCCAATCATAGTTATCACTTAGGGTCCCCCAATTTTTGGTTGATATCTTTAGGATTCCTAGTGATCAGCACAGGTGTTTAACAGCACTTCAAAACAAGGCAAACCAGCTAGAGGTCAACAGAAATCAAATCAGCAGATCATCATTTAAATTGCCGATCAAGTTACTACTTAGTTCACAAAGAAAGTTGCCAACGACATGATAATCAGCAAGGACAATATGGACTTCACTGGTAGTCAGGTTTCATCGTTCTATCAAAAAGTCAACTTTACCGATTGTCTTTGTCCTTTTTGTACTGTCTTATCTGAAAGTAGTTTATCTGCTCTGTCAAGATTACTGCGCCGTCTGACACATAGCTATTTTTAGCTCTACTATGTCTATACTTGCTTTTTGTAGGTAACCGGTTGAGACAAAGGGGTCTTTACCCATCAGACTTTTCTAAGCATGCGTGTACTTCAAATCCCCGCCATTAATGCAAAAGATACCGCATTTAATGCTCCTCAACTACCTAGTTGGAAATTCAAATTTCAAGCCTTCTTCTACAAGACTCAAGTCATTAACTCTTCTTATAAATAAAGGACTTAGAGCATTGAAGAAGGTTGGTGAAAATAGTGGATTGAAGAGAATTGATTGTTTAGAGATCCATTAGAGATTTGTATTACGATCCATTAGAGATCTCTAGAATTTAGTCTTTGTATCCGGCAAAGCCGCTCTTGTAATAGACTAGGGATATCTAATAGTGCTCTTAACCCAAATCTAAGTTCTGACAAACTTGGTAGAGGACGTTGCAGTATTTACACTGTGAACCTCTCTAAATCTTTGTGTCCCCTGTTACTTACTTTGTCCTTGCCGGTTCGAACTCTATCGCCTACAGATCATACTTGTTCTCACTGATTCATTGTCATTTCTATTTATCAATCTCTTGAAACTGCATTGAACTTTTGGAAATCACCTTGTGTTAAACCAAGCTCTCAAAACCTTTTATAAACAGTTTTGTGTGAGTTAAACTAAGTCATATCTTCTCCGCTGCGCTTACTGATAATAGTTTGCAAACTGATAAGTGACTTTGCATTTATAAAGTGTTTCTTTGAAAAATTTTCAATTAGGCTATTCACCCCCCCCTCCTAGCCTATTTTCCTACCAATTGGGCCTAACAGGGTGACACCTTCTAGCTTGCTATAGGTCCTTTGCCTTGCTTTAGCTTTGGATTCAACTTCCATCTTGTACCATTCTCTTTGGGCTTGTAGACAGGCTTGGAGCGTGTCGACCTTCTTTTCATAGTATTCCTCTTGCATGAGCAAACCCTTTCGAAGTGCATTGACCTCCTCTTCTCGGGCTAGTAACTGATTTTGGAGAAATTTGATCTCTCTGTCGAAGAATTCCTTTTGTGTTCGCAGTCGGGTCATGAATTCTTCTTTTATCTCCCTCTTGAAGTGGGCGTACAGGACCGTAGCGTATACTTCAGAGAGTTGACTCACTTCCCCCTCTAGTCGAGCTTTGAGGTCGTTAAGTTCTTGAGTAAACTTGGCGCTTGACATTGTGTTGGGAATGTGGAGCTACTTTGCTGATCGGACGGACCTAGAGTGCAGAAACTGTGTCAAATCCAGGCTGGGGCCCCAACAAGTCAGCTTTTATGAAACGGGGTTGACCAACACGGTAAATTCACAGAAAATGAGAGATGTCTCGTACGAGACAATGGATGTCTCGTACGAGACATCTAACCAGACAGTCAGATTTGCAGATTTTAATCCTATTGGTCGGATGGAATTTAATCCATTTTAAAGAGGTTACTACTCTAGTTCATCCTGGAACAGTGGATTCTATCACCCTAGAATATGAGCCCCTTGTTTTTCACCTGTATTGCACTCTCCCAAACGGACAATTCGGGCAAGGGTCCCATATTCTCATCGGAATTCACCATTCAATTAACCAAACCTAAGTGATTCCGTAGTTGTTTTGCACTTTGTTAAACAATGCATTAATGCAATCAAACCTTGTGAATTTTAAGGGACAACCGAAAGGGACATGTTGAACGGTTCGGTCGAAACTAAGCCAAAATGGCATCCACAATCCCGCACAGAATAGTGAAAGTAGGAAAACACAAGCTCGGATTCCCGTAGAGAGGTTCCCCATTCTTTCAAAATCCTTTGTTCAACATTTTACCGAAGGGACATTCGTCATATTCACAAGGGAGGATTACAGACTGTAAAGATGCGTTATCTTGGGCAAAGATTAAAACAACCCTAAGAATCGAACCGACCGGTCTCAAGGAGTGTCTTATTAGCTAGTATGTATGCATGAGGTTGATGCAAGGCTTATGGCTAAGTCTCCCCATGAACACAGTCTAGGAGCATGTCACGGAGTGGGTACACCATCTTTGGAGAGACCGCCGAGGGCCATTCGTTAGAATGGGGGTGCTGACCGACATCCGTCCTCCGATTGGGACCCGGGTTTATAGGATATGTAGTGAAATTATTCTACATGTGTGCACGTGTGTGAGAGTCAAGATCTAGGTGTCAAAGATAAAATAGAGAGTTTTTTTTTAAAAGTAAAAATGAAAACACGCAATGGCCGGGCCAAGTGGCTGCCTACGTTTCCCTCTTGTGGAGGAACTCAGGCCGTCGTAGTTCACACATAAGGCAAACATAAGCAAAAAAGATAATAAAACATTTAGCAAGTACTCCTGCAAAACAAATGTCACGACCCGAAACCTTGGCACTTTGTTTATTATTTATTTAATCATTTTTTATGATTTATTTGAGTTAATTTTGTTAAGTTTAAACTTTAGGGTTCGTAGTGTAAATTGAGTTTGGGAGTCTTTGGAAGTATTTTGGGAGACTTTGGGACTTTTGTTAATGTTTTAACTTTGAGTGACCAATTTGTAATTTTGGGTATTAGATAATATCTTCTCCCCCTCCTCCCATGCTTTCATCCTCCTCATTTCCTCTTCTCTCTTTCTCTGCACATTTTCCTTGGTCAAGAAAGAAAGGTAAGCTCCATTGTCATTTTCCTTCTTTTGATCATCATCTATTAATCTTTTCTTAATACTCATTTTATATAAAATGCTCAAATTATCGTTAGGATCGTTTAGTGCAGTTGGTCTAGTCGGGTGGAGTGGGCGACCGCCCAAAATGGGGCGTGCGGCCGCACTCCTATCTGGAAGGTTTTTGTCTTGGTTGAAGGCGTATTGGGCGACCGCACAACCCTTAGTGGGCGGCCGCACAGTGCTTACTGAAAGTTTGTACTTGTTCTTTTGTGTGATTTAAGAATGTGTTTTGGTCTAGATTTTGTGTACTATCCTAGTCGAACTTTATGAACATCCTGGTACACTCTAGTGTTGGAATTGGATCCCTTGTGATCAATTATGTGATAGAATTTGGTTAAGTGTTAACTTGAGATTTTGGGACATCTTCTTGATGCATTTTAGTTTGACTTATTTTTATGATGACTATTTGGCATGGTTCCCTACTTTGGAATCATTGGTTGTTTATCGAGCTAGTATTTTATTACTTAGCCTTTATTTGAAAGTCCAGCTGGTACTTGTGTTCGAGTCAGGCAATGGGGAATATTATAATGGCACGAGCCGAGTCCAGTATGATATTGTCCATTGGTACCTTTTTCCCCTTCCATATGGCCTTGGTTGGGATGAGCTAGCTCCCTTGAGTAAGTATTCTAGCTAGTTCGTTTTGGGTTATGACTTTGTGTCATATTCCCCTTGTTACTATTGGTTTCATGGTTTCGGTACCGGGGGTTTCTCTTCAGCTATTATGCTACTATGGTTGATTGGTTGATCGGTTGGTGCTGCGCAGGGATTCTTTGTTATATCCGTTTGGTGAAACCTTGGCTTAGTATCCTTCGTAACTTGTTTATTTCCGCTGCTATCTGTTAACTGTTATGTGCTAAGTGCTATGTGGGACTTATTATTGTTTATTGCATAATATTGTCATGTAGTTGCATAAGTGGCTTATTGAAATTTATCTCACCCCCTTTCTTTTCAACTATATTTCCTTAACCCCCCCCAGGAGGAAAAGGATAGGACTCGCTGATCACGAGAAGGACGTCGAGGGTGTTCGTGACTTTTGGGCAGGTTGTTGTTCGGTTTACATTGTTGTTAAATGTATGACCTATGGGTTAGTGTTACCAAACTGACGCCATTTAGAGTTGTAATGTTTTGGTATTTTGGTGTAACCTTGTGGAGCTTATATTAGTTGTATTATAAAGTTGTTAAGAATGTAATTTCTAAAACCGTGTATCATATCTTTTGTTATAAAGAGGAATTTTTATCTTCTCTATTTTGGTGTTTTATCTTTTAAGTCGACGTCCAGCTGGCGAGCTCCCGGCCCGCGGCGTCGGGGTTGCCACAGTTGGTATCATAGCTATGGTTTAGCTCTAAGTATAAGTTATAGGTGGACTAGAATGACCTAAGAGGGTAGTTGTGTTCGGAGTGAGTAACGATGAGTGTTTTATGCAGGTATTTGTTTGAAAATGGTTGGAACGAGGAGTGGAGAAGGTCATATTGGTTCTTCAAATCACGAGGAAGCTCGAGAGGAAGCCCGTATGATGTATCAGGGTATGTTTGAAGCGGCTTTGAAAGCTATGCATGACCAGAGGGCAAGAGAGGAACAAGCACCACCGCCACCAAGGCAAGGGTTAGAGCAATTTCTGAAACTGAAACCAGTCGAATACAATGGAGAGTCGGATGTGAAAAAGGCAGAATTGTGGATAGAGTCAATGGAGAAAATCTTTAGTGTGTTTGGTTGCACGGGAGAGGACAGAGTAAGGTTTGCAGCCTATAAGCTGGTTGGAGCTGCAGAACACTAGTGGAATGCTTTGAAGACGAGTTGGGATGAGACTCATGTACCGTATACCTGGGAACTATTTGTAAGGAAATTCAGAGAGCACTTTATTCCGTTAGTTGATCAGAACAGGAAAGAGATTGAGTTCCTGAACTTGGAGCAGAACTTTTTGACAGTAGATCAATATTCGGCTAAGTTCACAGAATTAGCTAGGTATTGTGGCTATCTTGTGACAACCGAAGAGCAGAAGGCGATGAGGTTCATTAGAGGCTTGAGGACAACTATCAGAACTCAGCTAATCGCTCAGAGAATTCAGATTTTCGTGCCGACTTGGTAGAACAAGACATCGGAGAGCACAAGAGAAAGACAGAGGTAGTTAATACGGGTAGACAAGGAGGTCAGATCATATCACAAACACAACAGCGTTTGGATAACCGAGGAAATTCGGGAGGACAGTCACAGTTCAGAGGGCAACCAATAATAAGGAATCCAGGCACTACTTCGGGGAACCAAGGGAATCAGAATAGAAGACTCTGTACTTACTGTCAGAGGGAAGGACATTCTGAGGACAGATGTTGGAAGAAGCAGGGTAAGTGTACTAATTGTGGTCAGTTGGGACACTTTACGAGGGATTGCCCGAGACTCGAAAATCAATCACCGGGAACAGGAGCTGGTACTTCACAAGGCCAGAAGAGAGATGCTACGGGGAAGACTAAGGTTCAAGGAAGAGTTTTTGCTAGGAACCAACAGCATGCTACTGATGATCCTTCAGTAATAGGAGGTATTATTTCTGTGAGTAGTGTGAGCGCTCGTGCACTAGTAGATCCAGGATCATCGCATTCATATATATCTGTGCACTTTTCTTCTTTGCTAAATGCTTCATCTGAGTCCTTACCTTATGTGTTAGAGGTGTCAACTCCTATGGGAGAGTGTTTGGTTACTGATCAGGTGTTTCGTGCCTGTGATGTGTTTATTTGTGGTCATGTTTTGTGTGCGGATTTAGTAGTTCTTCCGATACAAGACTTTGACATCATTTTGGGTATGGATTGTCTGAGCAAATTTCATGCTTCAGTTGATTGTAGTAGAAAGTTCGTTACTTTTTCTATTCCTTATGTGCCTAAGTTTGTTTTTGAGGCTATTCCTTTGGGTAGAAATATTCGTATAATTTCTTATGTGAAAGCTAGGAAATTGTTGCATCGTGGTTGTGAGGGTTATTTGGCTAGTGTGCTAGATACTAAGAAAGAATCAACTGGGTTAGAAAGTGTTCGGGTAGTTAGAGAATTTCCTGATGTTTTCTCTTCTGAGTATGATATGCCACCCGATCGAGAGATAGAGTTCTGTGTGGATTTATTACCAGGTATAGTTTCGATCTCGAAATCACCTTATAGAATGGCTCCAGCAGAGTTGAAAGAACTTAAGGTCCAATTACAGGAGTTGCTTGATAGAGGATTTATTCGACCTAGTGTTTTACCGTGGGGAGCACCAGTTTTGTTTGTAAGGAAGAAAGATGGTTCCTTGAGGTTGTGTATTGATTACAGGAAGTTGAATCAGGTAACGGTGAAGAACAAGTATCCTCTACCGCATATTGATGATTTATTCGATCAACTTCAGGGGTCAGTGGTATTTTCTAAACTTGATTTGAGGAGTGGATACCATCAGTTGAAAATTCGATCGGAAGACATTTCGAAGACTGCTTTTCGCACTCGATATGGTCACTATGAGTTCTTAGTTATGCCGTTTGGGTTGACTAATGCACCTGTTGTGTTTATGGATCTGATGAAGAGGATTTTCCATCCTTATCTTGATACGTTCATAGTGGTATTCATTGATGATATACTTATCTATTCTAAATCTCGAGAGGAGCACGAGCAACATCTGAGGACAGTTTTGACAGTACTCGCAAAAGAACAGCTATTCACGAAGTTTAGTAAGTGTGAATTTTGGCTCGAGGAAATTTCTTTTCTGGGACATGTTATTTCTAATAAAGGAGTTTCGGTAGATCCTTCGAAGATTGAAGCGATAGTTGATTGGAAGCGACCAGAGACAGTAACTGAGGTCAGAAGTTTTCTGGGGTTAGCAGGGTATTACAGGAGATTTATAGAAGGGTTTTCACGGATTGCTACACCGATGACTCAGTTGACCCGAAAGAATGTTCCATTTGAGTGGACCGAGAAGTGTAACAACAGTTTTGAGGAGCTGAAGAAGAGGTTGACTACTGCACTGATATTAGCTTTGCCTAATGGGAACGATGACTTAGTGATTTATAGTGACGCATCGAAGGAAGGCTTGGGTTGTGTCTTAATGCAGAATGGGAAAGTTATCGCGTATGCTTCGAGGAAGTTGAATCCGAGTGAACAGAATTATCCTACTCACGACATGGAATTGGCAGCTATTGTTTTCGCTCTTAATAAGTGGAAGCATTACCTTTACGGGGCAAAATTTGAGATCTTCACGGACCACAAAAGTTTGAAGTATCTTTTCTCTCAGAAGGAACTGAATAACCGACAGCGCAGATGGATGGAACTTCTTAAGGACTATGACTGTACAATTTCTTATCATCCAGGAAAGGCGAATGTAGTAGCTGATGCTATTAGTAGAAAATAATATATGGCTTCGATGATGGTTCGAGAGTGGAAGATGTTAGAGGATGTTCGGGATTGGTGTCCTCGGGAATCGAGACACGGGGCTATTTTTGCGAATATTACGGTATCTCCAACCCTAATTCAGAGAATAAAGGAAGCTCAGAAATAAGATGCGGAGTTAGTGAAAATAATGGGTAAAATGAATGAGAAGAACTTTGAGGATTTTTCTATCAGTTTGAATGGAGTGTTGACTTTTCGTGGACATTTGTGTGTACCTGATATCGATGGGATAAAGCGATAAGTTTTAGATGAGGGTCATAAATCGAGATACACTATTCATCCCAGGAGTACGAAGATGTATCAAGATTTAAAGCAACAATTCTGGTGGAACAACATGAAGAGAGAAATAGATAAGTATGTATCAAAGTGTTTAACTTGTCAGCAGGTCAAAGCTGAGCATCAGAGACCCGCAGGACTACTTCATCCATTAGAGATTCCGGAGTGGAAATGGGAACATGTGACTATGGACTTTGTTACGGGACTACCTCGTACCCGTAGGAGATATGATAGTATTTGGGTAATTGTAGATAGATTGACCAAGTCTGCTCATTTCTTACCGATTGATATTAGATACTCGATGGAAAAGCTTGCGACCCTTTATATTAATGAGATAGTGAGATTACATGGGGTTTCGGTTAGTATTGTATCAGATCGAGATCCGAGGTTTACTTCCAGATTTTGGCAAGCGTTACAGAAAGCTTTAGGTACAGATTTGAGGTTCAGTACAGCTTTTCATCCTCAAAATGACGGTCAATCCGAGAGGACTATTCAGATACTAGAAGATATGTTACGAGCTTGTTCGGTAGACTTTTCTGATTCTTGGGATACGCATTTACCTTTAGTGGAATTTTCTTATAATAACAGTTATCAGGCTAGCATTGAGATGGCTCCTTATGAGGCTTTGTATGGAAGAAAATGTAGATCACATCTCTGTTGGGATGAGATCGAGGAAGCGAAGATATGGGGTATTGATTTGATTCAGGATTCGGTCGAGAAAATCAGAATTATTCGGGATCGATTGAAGACAGCCCAGAGTAGACAGAAGAGCTATGTTGATCACCGAAGAAGGGATCTTAATTTTCAGACCAGAGACTTCGTGTTTTTGAAAGTATCTCCGAAAGTGGGTATTCAAAGGTTCGGGAAGAAAGGTAAATTGGCTCCGAGGTATATTGGACCGTTCGAGATTTTGGAAAAAGTGGGACTTCTTGCTTATCGACTTGCATTGCCATCTTCTCTAGACCGGTTGCATAACGTCTTCCATGTTTCTATGCTTCGGAAGTATTTTCATGATTCATCTCACGTGTTACCGAGGGTACCAGAGGATATAGAGCCTGACATGTCATACGAGGAACGACCAGTTCAGATACTGGATACCAAAGTTCAAGAGTTGAGGAATAAAAGCATAGCGTTGGTGAGAGTACTATGGAGGAATCACAATGTCGAAGAATCAACGTGGGAGCTTCGAGAAGAGATGGAACGGAAATATCCGTGGCTTTTTGATTCGGGTAAGTATTTCTAAAATTCGGGACGGATTTTCTTTTAAGGTGGAGTGATTGTCACGACCCGAAACCTTGGCACTTTGTTTATTATTTATTTAATCATTTTTTATGATTTATTTGAGTTAATTTTGTTAAGTTTAAACTTTAGGGTTCGTAGTGTAAATTGAGTTTGGGAGTCTTTGAAAGTATTTTGGGAAACTTTGGGACTTTTGTTAATGTTTTAACTTTGAGTGACCAATTTGTAATTTTGGGTATTAGATAATATCTTCTCCCCCTCCTCCCATGCTTTCATCCTCCTCATTTCCTCTTCTCTCTTTCTCTGCACATTTTCCTTGGTCAAGAAAGAAAGGTAAGCTCCATTGTCATTTTCCTTCTTTTGATCATCATCTATTAATCTTTTCTTAATACTCATTTTATATAAAATGCTCAGATTATCGTTAGGATCGTTTGTAGCTAAGTAAGAGCGATTTCCGTCTCATTTCTTAATTTTCCAAGTAAGTTGCTTTCCCCCTTTTATGCTAAAAATGTTCATCCTTAGCTTCCATGATGCTATGATTGTTATATATTGTGTTATGGATGAATTTAGAGTTGATTGGTATTTTGGTTATTTTTGTGATAATTGATGTTTGGATCATTACTTGGTTTGGGTTTATGAAATACTTGTTTTGGGATGAGTTTAACTGAGTATAATGTGTTGGGTTGTTTCATATGAGTGTTATAAGTGTTAATGTGTAATACTTTTGAGACGGTGAAACGAAGGGAGTATAATTTAGTGCAGTTGGTCCAGTCGGGTGGAGTGGGCGACCGCCCAAAATGGGGCGTGCGGCCGCACTCCTATCTGGAAGGTTTTTGTCTTGGTTGAAGGCGTATTGGGCGACCGCACAACCCTTAGTGGGCGGCCGCACAGTGCTTACTGAAAGTTTGTACTTGTTCTTTTGTGTGATTTAAGAATGTGTTTTGGTCTAGATTTTGTGTACTATCCTAGTCGACCTTTATGAACATCTTGGTACACTCTAGTGTTGGAATTGGATCCCTTGTGATCAATTATGTGATGGAATTTGGTTAAGTGTTAACTTGAGATTTTGGGACATCTTCTTGATGCATTTTGGTGTGACTTATCTTTATGATGACTATTTGGCATGGTTCCCTACTTTGGAATCATTGGTTGTTTATCGAGCTAGTATTTTATTACTTATCCTTTATTTGAAAGTCCAGCTGGTACTTGTGTTCGAGTCAGGCAATGGGGAATATTATAATGACACGAGCCGAGTCCAGTATGATATTGTCCATTGGTACCTTTTTCCCCTTCCATATGGCCTTGGTTGGGATGAGCTAGCTCCCTTGAGTGAGTATTCTAGATAGTTCGTTTTGGGTTATGACTTTGTGTCATATTCCCCTTGTTACTATTGGTTTCATGGTTTCGGTACCGGGGGTTTCTCTTCAGCTGTTATGCTACTATGGTTGATTGGTTGATCGGATGGTGCTGCGCAGGGATTCTTTGTTATATCGGTTTGGTGAAACCTTGGCTTAGTATCCTTCGTAACTTGTTTATTTCCGCTGCTATCTGTTAAATGTTATGTGCTAAGTGCTATGTGGGACTTATTATTGTTTATTGCATAATATTGTCATGTAGTTGCATAAGTGGCTTATTGAGATTTATCTCACCCCCTTTCTTTTCAACTTTGTTTCCTTAACCCCCCCCCCCCCCCAGGAGGAAAAGGATAGGACTCGCTGATCACGAGAAGGACGTCGAGGGTGTTCGTGACTTTTGGGCAGGTTGTTGTTCGGTTTACATTGTTGTTAAATGTATGACTTATGGGTTAGTGTTACCAAACTGGCGTCATTTAGAGTTGTAATGTTTTGGTATTTTGGTGTAAGCTTGTGGAGCTTATATTAGTTGTATTATAAAGTTGTTAAGAATGGAATTTCTAAAACTGTGTATCATATCTTTTGTTATAAAGAGGAATTTTTATCTTCTCTATTTTGGTGTTTTATCTTTTAAGTCGACGTCCAGCTGGCGAGCTCCCGGCCCGCGGGGTCGGGGTCGCCACAACAAAGGTTAGCCTTATAATATATAGGGAGTTTATTTGTCGTTAGGGAGGTCCTAAGACTCATAAACAGAGGGGGGAGCAGATCTGAAACCCTGTATACGTGTTTGAACCGAACGAAAATCCTTTTTCAAACCAGAGAGTCAGATCAGCGGGGCAGAGCTGAGATGTCTCGTACGAGACAAGGGATCCGTCGTACGAGGCATCTCAGTCGGGGGAACAGATTCAGTACAGAATGCAAAATTTTGAAACAACGATGATTTCTTTCGACGCGAGTCTAACCCACTTACTGTGATCGTCCCCAGCGGAGTCGCAACTGTTTGCGCGCGGGTTTTTTTGTGTGTTTTGTTTGACTTCCAGGTACCTTTTTGTCCTTCGATTTACCCTTTTTGATTGTTTGAGAGTAACCACCATGTTGTTGTCGGAACACGGACCGAGATATCTGGATTCGGAGGTTAAGTTATGAATTGGGAAGGTCAAGGAGCACCCAATTCACCCAATCTAAGATTGGTCTTGCTAAGAAATCATCATCATTGTTTCAAAATCATGCAAAATGTATGTAAAAGAGAAAACAAACAAATAAATAATTGGTTATTGATTTGGGATGTTGGATCATGTGCTTCGAGACCATCTCCATGGATTGGTGAGGCTCTAGGCTGATCCTTTAATGGAATCACACTACTTCAAAAACAAAGAAGGAGATGAGAAGGTAGAAAAACAAAGAGTTTTACCTAAGCGTTCTTCAATAATCCTACGGATGGCCTTGACTAAAGGCCTTGAATCTCCAATAAACTTGGCTTGAGTGGTGTTGTGGAGGCTTGGATTTCGTGGGTGAGGGAGAGGGACTGATTATGGGGACCTCTTTGATTAGATTTGGAGTGGTTTTTGGGTGAAAGAGGATTCTAGCCTTTTTTTCGGTTCAAGAACCTTTATATTTATAGGAGTTTTAGACCTAGGGTTTTGGCCAAAAAGGTAAGTTGTGATGGGAATCCAAGACTTGATTCTCACAGAGGTATTTTTGGACTCTAGGATCGTCCATTAGGTTTTCCCGGATTGCTTAAGTGTTTGCCAAGAAAAGGGGTTAAGATCAACAAGGAAACTGACCAAAACCCGACTGTCAAGGGGGGATATCTCGTACGAGACATCAATGTCTCGTACGAGACATCCATGTGCTGAAATCATATTTTTGCCCTCTGCAGTAGTTTTAATGTTCATTTTGGCCCCTGACTAACGGAATCAGTCAGAAACTTAACAAAACATGTCCAACTTAACGAGTTTCGACCCAAATCAAAGTCGAGACACAGAAGTAGTGTGATCATAAATGAATGTCCAAAATGGGGGTGTCTACAAGCTTTGAACTAGTTCAGAGAGCTTCAAACCCACTCATTTAAAGGCGAATAGAATGTAATCTTGTGCTTTACCTCAAGCACCCTTTGTCACGCCAGACACTCTTGCTCCTCCCAAGCAACCAGGCGATATGCTAAGCCTAGCATTCCTTAGTGCCTCTAGACCGCCTATCTAGAGCACCGCCCCTTTCGGGCGACAAACAGTTATTTGTGCCTGGCGAGTTCATTCGGCCGTGAACCTCGCCCACCAAGATAAACTATCCCAACTCAATCTGCGGATAGTCATCTTGTATCTCATGATTTGTTGGGGAATTGGGGGGATCACCGCATCCACTAGCCCATACTAGTAGTCATCACCGTATAAGAAAATATTCAACACATGAATAAAGTATGAAAGAACAAGAACACCATGATTTGTTAACCCGGTTCACCACCCCCACGTGGCTACATCCGGAGGCCCCAAGCCAGGATATCACTATAATAATATGTTTGATTGTTACAATTTACATATTCACTCACACAGATCTAGCATAGTAACTCTCCATGAACAACCCTCTCCTACATATTATTATCTCTCCCCAAGAACACACAAACAATATGAATATGGCCGGGTTATAGGATCGCCCCCCATGGCTCTCCTAGGCCCCCGGCCCCCTCCTACACACTATTTTGTGCTCTCTCTTGATATCCTAACTCTCTCCTTTTTGGGTACTAATATTATGGTGGTAGTCACAATGTATTTATACGGATACAAGACCTAATCCTGATCAAAACCTAATTTACCCGGAGTCCTTGAGACAGAAGGAGTATAATACTTCTCCTCCAAGTATTATAGCTTTTAGGAAACTGAATGAGAAAAGGAAACCAATTCCTTTACTCCCACTCCACGCCAGATTTCCTGCAGTCCGCCACACTAGGCGCCCGCCTGCCCCTGACCAAGCGCCCGCCTGGATTAGATCTTCTGCCGGCCAAACTTTCTGTCTTTATAGGCGTCCGCCTGGTCCTTAGCAGGTGTCCACTCGGTTCCGGTTTTGACTCCTCTCCTCCGCGATTTTTTGACATTCACCTTGGTTTTGACTCCAATCCCAACATGATTGTCTGCCCATCTACTCATTCTTGTAGAAATTGGCTCTACCTTTTCCTCAACTATCTCGCTTTTCTCTACCCTGGGATCTAGAAGCCACTCATCCCTGCGCCGTAAGCCTTCTTCCACTATCAGGGCAAAATCACCATTGTCACTATTTTCGATAGCAACCTCCACGAGAACATCATCACCAAGACCCATGATGATTTGTGAATGCACCTTCTTCTCTAAAGAATGCATCACTTCCTCGCTTCCCTTCCCCTCCTTGTGGAAATTAAAAACTTCATCAGGTCTCGGGCCTCTCTTGCTAGAAGATTTTTGAGAATTCTTCTTCTTGCTAGAACCCTTGGTGCCTTCCACAACTATCCGTGCTGACTCACTGTCTGTATTAGATCTACCCGCCACGAGGGTGCCAATAAGCCTTGTTTATTCAACACGACTTCTGTCTGATGTGTCTAACCTAGACACCCAGATTTCTACACGAACGTTGCACGTGCACTGCATGCGAACTGCACGTGCGATGCACGTTTGCTTCATGCAAACTGCACGCGAACTGCAGGGCCTTCATCTTGATTTTCCAAAGAATAAAATACTATTCCTCCCCTTGAAATTGTCGATCGTTGATTCAGATCCTTGACTCATCTTCTTCTTTCTGCAACGGAATACCCGAATCTTGTCCTAACCAATTTAACTCTGATGCCACTTGTTAGAGAAAAATATATAAAGAACGATGACAAGCGAAATAATCAAACACGAACACAAGAATTTACGTGGTTCACCAACTTGGCTACGTCCACGGGCGGAGGAAGAATATATTATTATTCAATGACCAATTACAAAAGACGATCTTCACTAATCTAGTTGCACGAATTACTTAGGCAATTTATAATTCCATCAACCTAAATCTAGATCTTAGATCTCTACTTGTATCTCTCAAAGATGACCGGCAAAAATAATGCTAGGGGAGGGGTTAGTATTTATAGTCATAGATACTAGAAACCCAAAAAGGAGAAGGAATCATAATCCTTGTGTACAATGTAATTGGAATCCTATCTCTTGTGTACAAAGTAATTATATTCTCATTAGAAAACGCTTTCCTAATTCTTGAACAATTCCTTGTACCAATAAGAAATTTAATTAAACTAATAAACCTTAATCCTTGTACCAAAAGGATTTCTTTTTTCCAATTCAAGTCCTAGGAATTACTCGACTTGTCGCGGAACATATTCTTAGCCAATAGCCATTGATTCAAAGGTATATTCCCAAAAATAATATGTAGGAGAGGGTTGTTCATGGAGAGTAGTCATGCAAGATCTGTGTGAGTCCATATGTACTAAGTTGTAACAACTACATATATTATTATAATGATATCCTGGCTAAGTGCCCCCAGATGTAGTCATGTGTTGATGAACTGGGTTATCAAACATTGATGTTATTTGTTCTTTCATATTATTATTATGTGTTGAATTACTTTCTCCATATTGATTGACTGCTACTATGGGCTAGTGGATGTAGAGATCCCCCAAATCCCCAACATAGCCGTCCCTAAAAGAGTGACCCAGTGGTAAAGCCAAGCCTCACCCTCGGTGAGCGCTAGGGTTCGATCCTTAGATCTCCTCGCCTCCTTTTTGCGTGGAAATCGTCCAAAAAAAGAAAAAAAAAGAAAAAGTCTAAAGACACGGTCCTCAAATTTTATACGCGGCAATTGGAAATTTCACAAATGTAAACACCTTACGTAATTTTATATTATTATATTGATTAGTCAAAGGATAGGCATTCAACCTTAGACTACCCACCTATTTTATTACTTTCAATATTTGTCATTTTGTCTATAAAAAGAAACAAGCATAAACTTGTATGGTACAACTCATCATCTTAAACACAAACTCTTTCTTCCAAATCTGTCTTTACTACATATTAACCATGTATCCTCCAAACCCAAGTGAGTATCAAAAGTCACCACCACCTTCAGCTCCACCACCGGAGTTTAGCCATTATGCTCAGCCACCGCCACCACAACCACCATACGGTGGTGCACAGTATGCAACCGGTGTTCCGGTGCAATCCACCGCCACTCCTGTTCCGTGGTCCACTGGCCTTTGTGATTGTTGCGATGATGTTCCAAACTGTAAGCCTATTATATCAGCATGATCAACTTTTTATTGAATTATCATATTCTTACATCTTCTTCCGGATAATTGAGATGAAAACAAAATTTGAAAAAATAAATAAAAATACATAAGCCTTTTTTTTGTTGAGATAATTGCATAGAAACAAGAAAGAGATAGATAAAAAAAAAAATCACCTTGCCTCGAAAATTCGAAATCCACTTTAATTCTGGTGATGAACTGAATATAAATGTAACCAAAAATATAAGAAAAATAATTATCCTAATGAAATCACTAATTCATCACTTATAAAATCATAAATGAATATTTGAATTATTACTAATTCTAATTCTAATTCTTCAATCACATTCCACCAAATCAAAGTGAGACTTATTTTTAATGGAAGATAAATTAAGTATTTATTGAAACTTTTTGTAAACTTAATTGTTCTTTGTTATTTATTTGTTACACATGCAGGTTGCTTAACATGTTGGTGTCCATGCATAACTTTCGGGCAGATAGCAGAAATCGTCGATAAGGGAACAACCTGTATGATTTCTTACAAAATACTCACATGCTTAATTTCTTGGCCATTAATTGATTTAACAAATTAATCTTACGATGTGATCAATAATTTTGGTTAATTTTGTTTAAAATAAATTAAACAGCTTGTGGTGTACATGGGGCACTGTATGCGTTGATAGCGGTGGTGAGCGGTTGCGCTTGCATATATTCATGTGTGTACCGATCCAAGATGAGACGACAATATATGCTGCCGGAGAGCCCTTGCAACGATTGTCTTCTTCATTGCTGTTGCGACGCGTGTGCTTTATGTCAAGAATATCGCGAGCTTAAAAATCGTGGATTCGACATGTCCATAGGTATTAATTACTACACCATACATCTTTTTTTTAATGATTTTATCGTTTCATTGATTATAAAGTTAATGTTTACACAATGCTAATTAATTATACGTTCATCTTAAAATGAATGTCTTGATTTAGTTTTGATTAAGAGCACATTTAGATAATTTTTTCGGGATGGAAGTAGTATATAATAGTTGAATTTTCTATTTCAACAATATTATTTGATTATGCGGACTATTTGGTTATTTTTGGTACAGAAATGTCCTTGTCTTGTTATCATTTGATTCTCTAGCTAGTTGGTTTATTACTTTATTTGTTTGAGTTTCTAAGCTAACTTAAGTACGTATGCCGAAATAAATTCATCTAGAAAAAGGGTTAGCTTACCTGCTTAACTTGTTGTGATTTTTTTTATTTTTTATTTTTTTTATTTTTTTACGATGTCCACGTCATAAGGAGGCGAGGGGGGATCAAACCCTAGCGCTCACATATGTGTGTGTGTGTGTGTGTGTGTGTGTATTTCTTGAAAAAATTATCTCCAAATGAATTTTTATATTTCAATTACCAATAAATTTAAATATAATTATGTATATATATATATATATATATGTATATATCCTGAAACTATTGTCGTCAGATGAATTTTTATTTTTCAACTACAAATAAAAAATAATTTTATTATTGATAGTATTTATTATGATGTATTAATAATTTTTTTTATATTTTATTAAAATACTTAAATTTACATATATAATTAATTATATCTCATTCGTACTATTAAACTGAAAAATGAAAAAAAAAATATTCTGAAATGTAAATGGGGAAGATAAGGAATGGTATGCAAATTGCAATTAGAGACGTAGGGATTTATTTTGCTTAGGGGATTTGGATTCTTTTACATTCAAAAAAAAAAAAAAAAAAAGTCAGATAAATAAAAAAGGGTTAGCCTACCAACTTGACTTTCAAGTTATTAACTTCATTTGTTAAATAAAAAGCCTTAACATATGATAATCGTTACCATGCTTAACGTACTGAAAATAGTTGTTACCAATATCTGGTCACATCTATTTATTTAAGTTATTGGGTGGTAGAGATTTGATAAACAAAATATATGACTTATAGACTTGTTTAACATAATGAATTTCTTCCATACGTATCTAAAAAAGAGAGACGTAGTCAAATACACATGTTCTAACGGTTCTAAATCTCATATTTGACCTAAATATCGATACTCTCTCCGTCCCTATTGAAAATTGAAAAGATAGTTTCCTCTTGACTATTATAGTCAAAATTTTAAATTTTGACAAAAAAAAAATAAGCATTTAATTACCTTCATAACATTTTAAGAATCATTATTAATCGTAACTATAATTGTGCATCAATAAAAGTTCTTTCAATAACAGTTTTAATTTTTTTATGACAATTTCAAAAGAAATTGATTAAAATTCAACCAAGTTAACAATAATTGTCAAAGTGAGACTATTTTCTGGAACTAAGGAAGTATTAATTATATATAATTTCTTAAGCATATTTTTTAGAAAAATAATAATTTATTTTGATATAATCCTGGATTTGATAATTGATATTGATTACAGGATGGGAAGGAAATATGGAGAGACAAAACCGTGGAGTAGCAATGGCACCAGTGGTTCATGGAGGAATGACCCGTTGACTTTGACTAGATCACAACTCAAGTACCAGTCACTTAATCATCCTATAAAATCAATCTTAATAATAAACCATGTAATTTGTATTTTATTTCCTTCTATTTATGCTTATGTTCTTAATTATCTTTTTTTGTTTGTTTAATCTGTCAATTTAAAGATTGAAATGAACCATAATGTGTATCGTACTGTTTGTGAAAGTCATACAATTTTAATACATTTTCTTTTTGTCTTAAAATGATTTTTCCATTTGATTATTCAAATATTTTAAGAATATGAATACTTGTTTCACTAACCATGTCTTATTTATGCATTTTAAAGCTCATATTGTAGAAATAGAAAGAAATTATTGGAACAATGAGAAATGACAAATGAGAAGATCATATTGACAGAGAGAGATATGAGTCGAGATCTCCTATATATTTCTTTTTGTACCACTCTCCGTACTATTTATGATTCAACCGATTCACAGTTATTATGCAATTATTAAAGCTGATATCATGATAAGGTCATTCAAACATATAAGCCATTAAATCACGAGGTCATCCAATATAAATTGTTCGGTAGCTAACCATATTTTGGTGGGTTAGTCTCCTGTAAAAACACGTTTTTCCTAATGAGTAGGAAAAACTGATGACGCCCTGAGATTTGGGGTCATGGAGGGGGATCTTCAGCTAGCTATTTCCGGTTCCTGAATCACACCACAGACAAAACACCGTTAAGACCAGGGCCGGGTTTGAATCCGGCTTAGGCCCTCGGGTGTGAGAATAAGATCTCTGAGGAAAACCTAAGAAGAAAGGCTTGTGAATGCCTTGTGTGTGAATTAGGGTTAAAATGCGTACCTTGCCCAAGGGGGCGTTAAGGGGTATTTATAGGTTATAGAGGGAGAGAATGAAAGGATAAGATCTGGACATTAACCGACTTGGTACGGACTTGGGACACGTGCCAGGATCTTATTGGACGATGGGTCCACCACTTGTAATCGTGGTCTGACAGGTACGGGTCGTTAACGTCCCTTGGACGTATTTGCCAGCTGTAAAGTGCAGGTTCCGGGCTCATTAATAGGTAACGGGAGGCAAGGCCTTCCCTGTGCCAGGTCAGCGATCGGGCTTAATCCTCGGGCTTAATCGTCCATGGGTTCGCCGGTTCGGGCTTGAGGTTCAGGGCCTGGTTAAGATAGGCTCGGTCAGTCCGGTTCGCCCGAGCTTGGCCCCGGTCTGACAAGCTCGGGCTCATCAGTGGCCCCTAACTCCGAGGATCAGCTTATTTATGAGCGATGCGAGGAGTTACATCTTTATAGTGGTTGACGATGGGACGGTGGGCCCCTCACGCCAGGCGTCTGACATGTTTTTTGTAGTTTGAAAAGACACGCTACATGCGCATTTAATGCGAACCGTCATCGGTTTTCGAAAAACCAATTCCCCCCTCTTCGTTTCTCGGGTACACACAGGGTCAATTCCGGGTTATAGGTAAAACCGACCCATTTTAGGTTCTATAAATAACCCAAATTGGATCATTCAAAGCTTTCAACACCCTGAACTTTCTGCTATTGCTCTTGGAATAATTATTGCTCTCAACAACAGCGATTTGATCTTTCTATTTCTTTTGCTCGATCGTTTTTCAGGTAGCGCTTTAAATTTCGCTTTCGTCGCTTGATTTTTAACTGCTAACTCTTTAATTTTGAGCTTTCTCCGCCACTTTTTCCGGTAAAAACCCTAACCGCCGTATTTTCAAAGTCTCGAAGTCACGAACAAAATTTTTCCCACTTTTGACCAGTTGAATCGTCTTTTTATTAGGAATCTCTGGTCCGGTTCTTGGTTTTTTAGAATCTCTCAAAAAGCTTCTAACTTCGACCATGGATGAACTGGACCTGGGGCGGATGCTTCGTTCTGACCTCTATGGTTGTTGTCGAAAAACGGGAGGAATTTATAGATACTTAATAAATGTTTGGAAACGACTTTCTTTATCTGCCTTCAAAACAATAAGGACAGTTTATAATTAGGATTCCTGGATTCTACCCCTGCTGTGGGAAACAGGTCCCTCGGTCCACTTCGATTCCGGAAGAATGAGGGTTTTGGGGGGGGGGGGCGAGGAACAATTAGGGATTTTTGTGAAAACCGTATTAACTCGGTTCCCGAACAATGTAGATATGGCTGGCAATGCTAGAAGGTTGGTGAGGTTAGGTGGTGACCACGTGTCTACAAGCGGGCCGGATCCCAGGACTTGGTTGGATACTCCTTTAAATGATATTATGCATGTCCATGACCAGGATCACGATATCCCCATGAATGCTGGTGTGATTGAAGTGACCAGTAGCGGGGATGCTTCAGAGCGGGCTGATGATGGCGATAACTTTTTGTTGGACGAGCCTGCCCGAGACATTGATGAAGATGGGTCTTCTGGTACCCCTACAGATTCACGCGAGCAGTTAGAGAGATTGGCCCCTGATACCGCCCACAAAGTTAACTTGCTTCGTTCTCCTGTTAGGATTGTAGATTCTTTTCCTGAGGGTCTGGATAATAGGGTAGTTAGTAAAGTTGGTGCATCTTGCTCTGGTGCGGGCTTAGGAGATGAGGATGAGCAGGATTCTGATGATGAATTTTTATCACAATTGCGTATTGACTCCAAAATCTATCTTGTCAGCGATCTTGGTGAGTATGAGTCGCCCATAGGAGGTGATACAATGACCCCTTCTTTGGTCCGGGCAGAGAACCTTGCATGTGTCTTTTTCCCGGTTCAATTTAAAAACGGGCTCCGCCTTCCCCTAGATCCTTTCATTTGTGAATTTCTTGAATTTACTTATTGCCTCCCAATGGATTTGACTCCAAATGTCATTCGCTATTTGGTATCTTTTATAGTTGTTAGCCGCGTCTTAGGGTACGAGCCTTCTTTATCTTCACTTCATATTTATTTTACCCATCAAGTCACTACGGGCTGTTTGAGCTTGAAAACTAAACCCCGGTCTGAGAAAATATTCTCCGCTGCTACAAACAAGTTTAATCAATGGCAAAGATACCCTTTTGTCATCCAGAACCGATTAGGCTGGCCATTTCCTTTGACACGCCCCAAGTCCCGGGATTCCCTAATAGAACCTCGAACCTGGTGCGCGTAACTAACAAGAATCAAGAAACTAACAAGAAACAGGATGACATCAGCTTATAACAAACTGATATGATATATATACTCTAGAGTAAGGAGCTAAGATAGCTCACAACAAGAGTTCTAGACAAGAAAATTAAAACCAAACTTGGTTACATACAGCGGAAGACATGCCCAACACATAAGCTGGCATTACAAGATGTCTAGCGACAACAAGTACTATACAAGACTGTCTACCCCAAAATAAGGAGTTATACAACCCATACAAAATCGTCCTCACCAAAGTGTAAAAGGACACAAGCCCCAAAATAATAACAACCTGCGTAGTAAGCTCCCAGTTATGACGAGCCTCACTGCGCAATATCACTAGCCTTCCTTTGATCTAAGGAAAACAAATATACAAGGAACGGGGTGAGATAAATCTCAGTAAGCTATTAGATGCAACTACATGACATGTTATCATGCAATTCAAGTAGATACTCAAGTAATCATGTATCAAGTATCATCAAGTAACAAGTATATGAGAGGCTAAGCCAACTCATCAAGTAGCACATAAGGCTAAACTATCACGTTACAAAGGATATTGCTTCCTTCCTTATTCCTCCCAAGAATACCATTGTTGTCGTAGCTTGTATTACTTTTGACAATCACGATCAATATCAAGAAACTGCTTATGCAGTATATATAAGAAGACCCGGTAACCAGTGTCATTCCCAAGATCAAGATTCACGAGGTGTTCACGATTTTAGCGTTCACTTTTATCAGGCTTATTGCTCTAATAAAGGAAGCTATGCCCTTACTATGGCCTGTAGTAAGGGGTCAAGCGCAGATACATAGATCCCCGATTATCACTTTGGCCCCAGCCTCATGATAAGCGTGAACCTATATACCTCCGAACAAGCAAGGACCAGCTGGACTCACACAAGAATGCAAAAGTAGGTATTTACTTGAACTACGAGAGTAGAACTAATCCAAAAGTAGTGGACTAGCTCATCAAGAAACATGCTTCAAGTAATCAAGAATTCACATTATTATCAAGTAGCTATATGCAATGTTTGCACATACACATCAAGAACATGTCTCTTACACGTTAGTGCTTGTTCATAGGACTTTCTAGTTCATTACCATACACATGTATTGGTTTCAAGGCATGTACAAGATTTTATCATCTTATATTCGAGTTCTTAATCCAATTCCATGGATGTTTAAGACATGTACAAGATTTTATTATCTTATACTCAAGTTATCATTCCAATCTTTGGACATTCAAATCATATATAAAAGTTAGACATCTTATACTTCAAGTTCATCATCCTATACTTTGGATGTTTAAACTCAAGACATTGTTCTAATGCCCCTAAGGTGAACAAACATTGGTTTCAAGACACATATAACATATTAGTGCTTGTTCATAGCACTTTCAAGACATAAAGAAGAGTTGTTACTCTTATACTTAAGTCCTCATTTGAGTTCTATAATTGTTCATGTTCAAGACTAAGTTCTAATGCCCCAAAAGGTACATATACACATGCTAGGACATCTTATACTAAGGCTCTATGCCTTAGGAGGGGTAAGGTTTCATTTCATTTAGGATTTAAAACACTTTTGTTAAAACAGGGGACCGGGCGGGCGCTTGCTTCTACCCGGGCGGGCGCTCGGTCTAGGGTTGCAGGGCAAGGGGCGCTCGGTGCAAACCAGGCGCGCACTCACAAGTTCAACAGAACTTTTTGGTCATGAAACACGAGGTAAGCGGGCGCTCGTTGTGAGGTCGAGCGGGCGCTCCTTAAGCTATCAGGAGGGCGCTCGGCGCATACCAGGCGGGCGCTCGCTACCATTTCCAGCAAAACCCAATTTCTTTCCAGGCTTAAGAATTCTCTGTCCCAAGCGTAGGAGTGTACTTTTACTAACATTCTAACAACTAGGCAATGCCCATGAGTATAATAACAAGCTGAAACCATTACTTTCAAGTTTCTTTCATCCTTTTACACAGTATGTTTATACTCCCTTTATCCCAAAATTACAAGTATCACAAAAAATCACCCCAAACACGAAATTGACAAGCACAAGTATCAGGAATAACATATATGCATGTTATTACAAGCAAGGGGTAGCTAATTACTTACCTAGTCCGAAATCAAGTTCACCCAAATTAATTTTTGTTCGGCAGGAAACGCTCTATTCAACGCCACGAATATTTATCCGGGATCGGAATCGAGAACAGAGAGATAATTAAACTCGAGGAGTCGAGAATATGGTAAAACTCTAACCCTAACTTTCAAGAACACAGAGAGAACGAAAAACAAATTGGGGATGATGCTTTCTCAGGCAAACAAACAAGATATACTTAGAAGTTTCAAGAAATGACCAGTAGGCCCCTCAAGTTTCACTTTTAATAAAAAGGCCCCTAAAGTCATATTTTCACAAATGACCCAAAAGTCAAAACTAGACATTTAACCACCTTAATATTCTAAAGAAGTTAAGAAATTAATCCAAGTAAAACTAGCACATAATATGCAAGTTCAAGAATTTAACAAGCAAGTCAAGAATTTAACAAGAATAAGGATGGGCGTTACATCCTCCCTACCTTAAAGAAAATTCGCCCACGAATTTTACTTACCAAGATTTTCAAATATGCTCGGGTATTTATCTCGCATCTCTTTCTCGGTTTCCCAAGTAGCCTCTTCTATTTCATGATTTCTAATTTCTCCAAAGGACCTTCACAATAGGAATCCTTTTGGTGCGCAAGACTTGCTATTTCCAGTCAAGAATTTCAATAGGTTGTTCCTCATAAAACAAATCAGGCTGAAATGGAATAGCCTCATACTCAAGAACATGTGACTCATCCGCCATATACTTGCGAAGCATAGATACATGGAATACATCATGAATACCAGATAAAGAAGGTGGTAGAGCAACTCTATAAGCCAACTTCCCAACTCTTTCAAGAATTTCAAATGGACCGATATAACGAGGAGATAACTTTCATTTCTTCCCAAATCTCTTTACACCTCTATGAGGAGAGACTTTCAAGAATATAAAGTCACCTACCTGGAATTCAAGATCCCTTCTGCGATGATCAGCATAACTCTTTTGTCTACTTTGAGCTGTGCGCAATCTATCTCTGATTAATTTCACACTCTCAACTGATTGTTGAACCATTTCAGGTCCCAAGAGTCTAGCTTCTCCCACTTCATCTCAGCATATAGGAGATCGACATTTTCTTCCATAAAGAGCTTCATATGGAGCCATTTCAATGCTAGACTGATAACTGTTGTTATAAGCAAACTCATCCAAAGGAAGATGAGTATCCCAACTGACTTTAAAATTCAACAACACAAGCACGTAACATATCCTCGAGAATCTGTATAAGTCTCTCAGATTGCCCATCAGATTGGGGAAGAAAAGCTGTACTGAAATTCAATTTAGTACCCATGGCAACCTGAAGAGCCTGCCAGAATCGAGAAATAAAACGAGGATCTCTGTCAGATACAATACTCACAGGAACTCCATGGAGTCGAACAATCTCCTGAACATATAAAGATACCAACTGAGACAATGAATATCCCATGGAAACAGACAAGAAGTGAGCTGACTTGGTCAGTCTATCCACTATAACCCAAACAGCATTATGGCCTCGTCTGGTACGTGGCAAACCAGTCACAAAATCCATAGTGATATGCTCCCATTTCCACTCTGGAATTTCTAATGGTTGCAACAAACCTGCTGGACGTTGATGTTCCACTTTCACTTGTTGACAAGTCAGACACTTGGACACATATTCTGCAATTTCTCTTTTCATGTTGTTCCACCAAAAATGCTTTTTCAAGTCTTAGTACATTTTTGTGCTTCCAGAATGAATAGTATATTTGGCTTTGTGAGCCTCTTCAAGCACTTTCTTCTTAATCTCAAGATCAGCTAGAATGCAAACTCTGCCTCGAAAGGTAAGAATTCCATCACTATTGAAAGAAAAATCTGGTTGTTTTCCTTCATTCATTCCACTAATAATTTTCTGCAATTCAGAATCACTTACTTGAGCTTCTTTGATCTGTTGGAGTAAATCTGAAGTAGCCTTTATATTTGCAAGGATAATTCCATGTCTTGATTCACAAGGACTCCAATCACATAAATCCTCTAACATCTTCCATTCACGAATCATCAAGCAAGAAATATAAGTCTTTCTGCTCAGTGCATCTGCCACAACATTTGCCTTTCCTGGAAGATAAAGGATAGTACAATCATGATCCTTCAATTTCTCCATCCATCTATGTTGTCTCATGTTAAGCTCTTTTTGAGAAAACAAGTACTTCAAGCTCTTATGATCTGTGAAGACTTCAAATTTTGTTCCATACAAGTAATGCCTCCATTTATGTAAAGCAAAAATAATCGCAGCCAACTCTAAATCATGAGTAGGATAGTTATTTTCATAAGGAGATAATTTTCGAGAAGCATAAGCTATTACCTTGCCATCTTGCATCAGAACATAACCCAATCCTTCTTTAGAAGCTTCAGTATAAACCATGAAATTCTCAGAACCACTAGGCAAAGCCAAGACTGGAGCTGTAGTTAAGCGCCTTTTCAACTCTTGAAAACTTACTTCACATTTGTCACTCCACTCAAAAGAAATAGCTTTCTGAGTCAGATTAGTCAATGGAGTAGCAATCTTGGAGAATCCCTCAATGAATCTCCGATAATAACTAGCTAAGTCCAAGAAACTACGGATCTCTGTCACTGTAGTTGGCCTCTTCCAGTTTACAACTGCTTCAACTTTGGAAGGATCTACTGCAATACCAGTAGCAGACACAACATGTCCCAAGAATGAAACCTCGAAAAAGTTACTACTTTTCTATGACAATCAACAGATGCATGATGCACATAAAGCCAATCCATGCCAAGAATCACGTCGAAGTCCCTTATAGGTAACACGACTAGGTCAGCAAGAAGGGCATAATCACCCACAAGAACTTCACATTTCTTATAGACATCAAAAGCAAACATGCAATCTCCCATAGGGGAAGATACTTCTAGCACATAAGGCATAGAATCAGGAAGAACATGCAAATACGACACAAAATGAGATGCCACATAAGAATGAGATGAGCCCGGATCTATCAGGACTCGCGCTCTCGTACTAGAAAGTAATATAGTACCTCCTATAACCGCAGAAGACTCAGCTACACCCTATTGATCTAGAGCAAACACTCGACCCTGAACTTTAGGTCGACCCCGAACTTTAGGTCGACCCCCACTATCTCTCTTAGTACCTGAGGCCTGTTGACTCGTACCCCCAACTTGACTTCCTTTGCCTTTAGGAAAATTCTTGATAAAGTTCCCTGTTTCCCCACAAGATAAACATTTCCCAAGCTTTAGCCAACACTTGTCTTCAGAATGGCCTTCTTTCAAGCAATAACCACACACTTTCATGGAACCTTGGACTATTGTCTTAGAACCAGTTGATACACTACCTTTGCTTTCAGAGGGTTGTCGAAATCGATGATCTTGGCGGCTAGATTTACCACCCTTAGAACCAGATCCCTGTGCTTTCACTGAAACACGGCCTGTCATGATTGTTCCCAACTTCACTTTGTGTTCTTCTATGTCATTTTCAATGCCATAAGCCCTCTCCACTGCTTGTTGATGACTAGTAAGCTGTAGAGAAAGAAGTTGCTTTCTGTACTCAGTCTTCAACCCTTTCACAAACCTCTGTGCCTTCTTTGTTTCATTTGGAACTAAGTGATCACAATACCTAGCCAATTCTGTGAACTTGGTTGAGTATTGCCCCACTGTCAAGCTTCCCTGCTCCAGATTAAGAAATTCCATCTCTTTTCTATCTTGGACCACTGCTGGAATGAATTGTGACTTGAATGCTTTGAGAAAATTCTCCCAACTCTGTGGTACCCCTTCTAGTTCCCAGCTTTTATTCAGAACTTGCCACCAATGTTCAGCAGCTTTTTCAAGTTTAAAGGTTGCAAATGTTACCTTATCACCTCCTGCACATCTCAAAGCTGTAAAGATCTTTTCTAGACTTTCAATCCACTCTTCTGCCTTCTTAGCATCAGGTTCCCCATCAAAGCTATGAGGTTTCAACTTCAAAAACTTTGTAAATCGATTAGGATAATCCCAGTCCATATTATCAGCCATCTCTTCTTGAGGAGTTGCTGATCTCACCTGATTACTGCCACTAGTACCTTCAGAACTCATTGTACCTGTAGGTAAACACTCAGCGTTAATAACACCCCCAAGACTAACCCATACCTAGGCCATAGGCCCTATCCAGACTTAGAGCAAACCAAGGTAGCTAAACAGGGTAGCTAAACCAGGGTAGCTCTGATACCAACTGACACGCCCCAAGTCCCGGGATTCCCTAATAGAACCTCGAACCTGGTGCGCGTAACTAACAAGAATCAAGAAACTAACAAGAAACAGGATGACATCAGCTTATAACAAACTGACATGATATATATACGCTAGAGTAAGGAGCTAAGATAGCTAACAACAAGAGTTCTAGACAAAAAAATTAAAACCAAACTTGGTTACATACAGCGGAAGACATACCTAGCACATAAGCTGGCATACAAGATGTCTAGCGATAACAAGTACTATACAAGGCTGTCTACCCCAAAATAAGGAGTTATACAACCCATACAAAATCATCATCACCAAAGTGTAAAAGGACACAAGCCCCAAAATAATAACAACCTGCGTAGTAAGCTCCCAGCTATGACGAGCCTCACTGCGCACTATCACTAGCCTTCCTTTGATCTAAGGAAAACAAATAAACAAGGAACGGGGTGAGATAAATCTCAGTAAGCTATTAGATGCAACTACATGACATGTTATCATGCAATTTAAGTAGATACTCAAGTAATCATGTATCAAGTATCATCAAGTAACAAGTATATGAGAGGCTAAGCCAACTCATCAAGTAGCACATAAGGCTAAACTATCACGTTACAAAGGATATTGCTTCCTTCCTTATTCCTCCCAAGAATACCATTGTTGTCGTAGCTTGTATTACTTTTGACAATCACGATCAATATCAAGAAACTGCTTATGCAGTATATATAAGAAGACCCGGTAACCAGTGTTATTCCCAAGATCAAGATTCACGAGGTGTTCACGAGTTTAGCATTCACTTTTATCAGGCGTATTGCTCTAATAAAGGAAGCTATGCCCTTACTATGGCCTGTAGTAAGTGGTCAAGCGCAGATACATAGATCCCCGATTATCACTTTGGCCCCATCCTCATGATAAGCGTGAACCTATATACCTCTGAACAAGCAAGGACCAGCTGGACTCACACAAGAATGCACAAGTAGGTATTTACTTGAACTACGAGAGTAGAACTAATCCAAAAGTAGTGGATCCAAAAGTAGTGGACTAGCTCATAAAGAAAGAAGTCACATTATTATCAAGTAGCTATATGCAATGTTTGAACATACACATCAAGAACATGTCTCTTACACGTTAGTGCTTGTTCATAGCACTTTCTAGTTCATTACCATACACATGTATTGGTTTCAAGGCATGTATAGATTTTATCATCTTATATTCGAGTTCTTAATCCAATTCTATGGATGTTTAAGACATGTACAAGATTTTATTGTCTTATACTCAAGTTATCATTCCAATCTTTGGACATTCAAATCATATATAAGAGTTAGACATCTTATACTTCAAGTTCATCATCCTATACTTTGGATGTTTAAACTCAAGACATTGTTCTAATGCCCCTAAGGTGCACAAACATTGGTTTCAAGACACATATAACATATTAGTGCTTGTTCATAGCACTTTCAAGACATAAAAAAGAGTTGTTACTCTTATACTTAAGTTCTCATTTGAGTTCTATAATTGTTCATGTTCAAGACTAAGTTCTAATGCCCCAAAAGGTACATATACACATGGTAGGACATCTTATACTAAGGCTCTATGCCTTAGGAGGGGTAAGGTTTCATTTCATTTGGGATTTAAAACACTTTTGTTAAAACAGGGGACCGGGCGGGCGCTTGCTTCTACCCGGGCGGGCGCTCGGTCTAGGGTTGCAGGGCAAGCGGGCGCTCGGTGCAAACCAGGCGCGCACTCACAAGTTCAACAGAAATTTTTGGTCATGAAACACGAGGTAAGAGGGCGCTCGTTGTGAGGTCGAGCGGGCGCTCCTTAGGCTATCAGGCGGGTGCTTGGCGCATACCAGGCGGGCGCTCGCTACCATTTCCAGCAAAACCCAATTTCTTTCCAGGCTTAAGAATTCTCCGTCCCAAGCGTAGGAGTATACTTTTACTAACATTCTAACAACTAGGCAATGCCCAGGAGTATACTAACAAGCTCAAACCATCATTTCAAGTTTCTTTCATCCTTTTACACAGTATGTTTATACTCCCTTTGTCCCAAAATTACAAGTATCACAAAAAATCACCCCAAACACGAAATTGACAAGCACAAGTATCAGGAATAACATTTATGCATGTTATTACAAGCAAGGGGGATCTAGTAACTTACCTAGTCCAAAATCAAGTTCACCCAAATTAATTTTTGTTCGGCAAGAAACGCTCTACTCAACGCCACGGATATTTATCCGGGATCGGAATCGAGAACAGAGGGATAATTAAACTCGAGGAGTCGAGAATAGGGTAAAACTCTAACCCTAACTTTCAAGAACACAGAGAGAACGTAAAACAAATTGGAGATGATGCTTTCTCAGGCAAACAAACAAGATATACTTGAAAGTTTCAAGAAATGACCAGTAGGCCCCTCAAGTTTCACTTTTAACAAAAACGCCTTAGAGTCATATTTTCACAAATGACCCAAAAGTCAAAACTAGAAATTTAACCACCTTAATATTCTAAAGCAGTTAAGAAATTAATCCAAGTAAAACTAGCACATAATATGTAAGTTCAAGAATTTAACAAGCAAGTCAAGAATTTAACAAGAATAAGGATGGGCGTTACATCCTCATCCTGACAATATAGCGCCGATCTCTGTCTCTCGAAAGAATTTCCCGGATCCAGAAGAAGGCCGCGAAATGAGAGCTGTGATGGAGGCTTATCTCGCTCGTTTTAAGAAAAGAGTTATCCAGGACGACCAGTCGGTGATTGAGATCCCCCAGGTTTATGATGTCCAAGCTATTATTAATGATGAAGAGCTTCTGATTTTCGCCGGGGTGGCCCCAAGTCGTGCTTCTGGTCCCGAGCCTAGGGTTAACATGGCTCCTTTGTTGCGATGTCCTGACTAGAAAGTTCATCAGTCATTTGCTTTTATTTCTGAATGCTCTGCTTGTAGTTCGGGGGAGACGTGTCCTGACCCTGGTTTACTCGGTCTCTTTAATTGTACTATTTCAGGTTGCTTTTCTTGTTTTCCTCGTTTTACTTTATTCTGCCGATCTTGAGATGAACCTTCCTAGAGCCCTTATCCTCCCATTCAGTTTTTGCACTTCCTTGACGCATCTTGGAGGTTGCATGTTTATCAAGGCCTGAATTTTCTCCGGATTTGCTTCGATTCCCCTTTGATTTACCATAAAACCCAGGAACTTCCCTGCCATCACCCCAAAAGCGCACTTCGACGGGTTGAGCTTCATGTTGTTTTTCCGAAGATTACCAAAGGTTTCAGCCACATCAATTTCATAGGAGGACCCTTTCGTTTTGATCACCATATCGTCAATATAAGCCTCCAAATTCCGGCCTAACTGACTGTCAAAGACAATCCCTACTATTCTTTGATATGATGTGCCCGCATTTTTGAGCCCGAATGGCATGTTGTTGAAGGTGTAAGTTTTGCCCGCGGTATAGAAGGCACACGATGGGATGTCTGCTTCCTTCATCTTGATTTGATGATAGCCCGAGTATGCGTCTATAAAGCTCAGTACTCTATGCCCGGCTATTGAGTCCACCAATTGATCTGTTCGGGGAAGCGGATAACAATCTTTGGGACAAGCTTTGTTTAGATCTGTAAAATCTACACACATTCTCCACTTCCCGTTGGCTTTAGTTACCATAACCACGTTGGCTAACCACCTCGGGTACTTAATCGGGCTCACAATCTTTGCCTACAACAATTTTTTCACCTCCACCTTGATCGCGGCTCTTTTCTCGGGCGAAAAATATCTTTCCTTTTGAAGAATCATTGTGAAAGTGGGATCAATGTTCAACTCATGCTCGATCACTTCCCTTCTTATTCCATTCATATCTTCCACTGTCCAGGCGAATAGATCCATGCTTTTCCTCAAAAATTCTATCAAGATCTTTCTTTCTTCCAAATGAATTTCAAGTCCCACTTTTATAGTTTGATCGGGGTAAGCTGGGTTTATGATTACATCCTCCAACGCATCATTGGGCTGAATGTCTGCTACCTCTCTGTCATGTAGTGAGTCAAATACTATTTCAATTTGCTCGCTCTCAGCAGCTCTTCGCCGGGCTCTCCTACTCTGTTTGAATTCTGCCCGTGTGGAATGAAATGACAGAGTCCCAATCATGGCTGTATCTTGGATTTCTTTTCTGTTAGGTTTCGCCATTTTCTCTTCTCTTTGAACCCCCGATCTAATCATCCCTGCACTTTCTCTTCTTTTATTTTCAATGACTTTTAAGAAGAGGTCGGGCTTGTTCTCGATACATACTATCCCCGCCTGCGTACTGAACTTGATCTTTTGGTGTGGGATTGATGCAACGATCCCCAACGCCGCTTGTGCGGTCACTCCGAGTATAGCATTATACTGGGACCTTAATGCTATCACCATGAAGGTAACTCGGGCAGTTTTTTCATAAGGTTTTACCCCAATGGTTACATCAAAATCAATGGTTCCTTTAGCATGGACCGTATGATTAGTAAATCCTTCCAGCAAACTGGCGTACGGAGTAAGGTGCGCCTCGGACATTCCCATCTCTTTTAGGCAACTGAAATAGAGGATGTCTCGGGAAGCCCCAGTATCAATTAGTACTCTACCAATATCCGCCCGGCTAATAGACATTTTGATCGTCAACGGTTGGGTAGAGTGGAAGATCGTGGAGGCCAGCTCACTTCTCTTGAACCCGATTAACTCTTCTTCTTCCGACGGGTACGCGGGGATTAAAAACACTTTTTCCAGTTGCTTGATCTGGTTGGACAGTTGAGTGTTGCTCGGGGATTCCTCTCCAATGTATTCGATGTCATATCTTCCTTCCCCGTTAGCGTCGTTGTTCCTTATCTGGTGGATGTTTCCCTGTGGGGCATGTCCACTATTGCTCGATCATGCAACCATTTTTTTAACTCCCCGACCTCTATTTTTTGCTGAATGATTTTCTTTAGGTGAAAACACTCGTCTGTTGTGTGCCCGTGATCTTCATGATACCCGCACCATTTATTTTTTGACTTCTCATAAGGCTTTTTCTCTTGAGGGGGCGGAGGAAGTAATTCTTATGCCCGCAATATTTCAGTCCTTGGGGCAATTAAAGGAGTAAAGGCGGAATCATCCACTCTTTTATAATTTTCCATGCCTCTATGTTTCATTCTCCCCCGGGCACTGTTATTCCTTGTATGTCCTGAATAATTCCTGAAATCCTGTGCGGGCTCTATTCTGTCCTTGACACTCCTGCGGGCATCCAGCATGAACAATGGTTCAACTCCGGCCATAGCGATGGCTCTGTTATACATTTCCTCCGTCCCTTCAGGCTTCCGGCAGGAAAATTCTTGCTTTAAGGTATAAGATGTTAATCCCCCCAAAAAACATAACTCTATGTCATTCTTTGTTAAGTCCACGATTTACTCGGTCATTTTCCAGAAACGAGTGATGTATGCCTTTGTGCTTCCCCTGGAGAATCAGCAATCCACGAGGCAAAAGCATCTATGGGTCCAACGCACTATGTTACACCTTGCTTGGACTCCCATAAATCTTTGACCATTCTTTGGAACTTATGGTCAGTTATTTCCCCGGTTTTGGCTCTCTTCATTGGTTCCATCATTTTATCACCGGTTTTAGCAATTGCCTTCCCTTTAAACTGGCCTCTAGACTTTTTAGGATGTGATTCTCCTTCCTCACTTTCTCCCTCTTCTTCCTCCCTCTCGTCGTATCCTCCACGACGATTGTCCGCCTTTTCTCTCCCACAACTCTACTGGTTCTGCTTTTAGAGCTTGTCAGACCATGAGTTTTTGATTTCTCGGGGAGGGGAATGCCGGCAGTAGCTTCGGCATTAAACAATTCCTCTAAAGCCAGATTCAACCGCAGTCCCTCTGCTATCAGAGTCTACCTATCCGTTAGGATTTGAATTTTCTTTTGAATTTGATCGGGAGTGAAGGGGGTGACGGGAGTTTTTTGAGTTTTGTTTGCTTTTGAAGTTTCAATCTGATCTCTCAAATCCGCCTCTCTCCTTGCCCTTTGAGAGGGAGTATAAGAGTTTCCTCTAAGCGTCTTATCTCCCAATCTGGCAAGGATAGATCCTTGAGGCCTTTGTTTCGAGGGGCTGGGATTCGGATTCAAAATTTCTTTTCCAGTCATTGCAAAAAAAATTGTGTATCAGGAACAACAGAGAGAATCGAATAAACTTTATGAACCGTAAAAACAGAGGAATCAAACTGAACGGTTAAAGCCTACGACATAATGAACAAAGCTTGAATTGATAATTTGCAATAGAGAATTTGAGTTAAACTAGACTGGAAAAGCAAATAAAATAAGAAGATTGCACTAGGAAGATTTCGATTCCCGGCAATGGAACCACTGATGATGCTCTGAGATTTGGGGTCATGGAGAGGGATCTCCAGCTAGCTATTTCCGGTTCCTGAATCACACCACAGACAAAACACCGTTAAGACCAGGGCCGCGTTTGAATCCGGCTTAGGCCCTCGGGTGTGAGAATAAGATCTCTGAGGAAAACCTAAGAAGAAAGGCTTGTGAATGCCTTGTGTGTGAATTAGGGCTAGAATGCGTACCTTGCCCAGGGGGCGTTAAAGGGTATTTATAGGTTATAGAGGGAGAGAATGAAAGGATAAGATCTGGACATTAACCGACTTGGTATGAACTTGGTACACGTGCCAGGATCTTATTGGACGATGGGTCCACCACTTGTAATCGTGGTCTAACAGGTACGGGTCGTTAACATCCCTTGGACGTATTTGCCAGCTGTAAAGTGCAGGTTCCGGGCTCATTAATAGGTAACGGGGGGCAAGGCCTTCTCTGTGCCAGGTCAGCGATCGGGCTTAATCCTCGGGCTTAATCGTCCATGGGTTCACCGGTTCGGGCTTGAGGTTCAGGGCCTGTTTAAGATAGGCTCGGTCGGTTCGGTTCGCCCGGGCTTGGCCCCGGTCTGACAAGCTCGGGCTCATCAAAAACGTGTTTTTTCTAATCATATGGCACTCTTCAACACACTCGCTGGACCTTTGTAACACAACAACTGATCATCCTAAACATTGTTTCTGGCTATCTACTAACACATCAATTGCTTTTCAAATTTTCTTTCAGAAAAAAACCTTCTGGCTATCACTTTCAAAGGTTCTGGCTATTAATCTCAAAGATTCTATCAGTCTCAAAGGTTCTTTCAGAAAAAACCTTCTGGCTATTAATCTAAAAGATTCTATCAGTCTCAAATGTTGGTAGATTTAACATGGGTTAGTTTTTTTAATAAATGTCGACATTTTTGTTAAGTTTTTGACACCGTTTGGTTGATTTAACGGATATTGCATTATATGAAATACTACAAAATAGTACATTGCATTATGTGGTTACTAAATAGTACACTACATTATTTGAAATAAATGACAAGTACGTTGCATATTTTGGTCGTTCAGCCATTTTAAGAACGTAAAAGTAGCTAAAGCTCTAACGTTAGACAAAAAAAAAAATCTAGGACAGGCAAAATATACAACTTCCTGGAAAAAGCAAGGGGATAAATACAACTTTGTTAAGGCATTGGGAGGGTTCGGGGTTGGCCCACTAGTATCAAACCTCAACCACAATTTTCTAACCCAATTATCTTTTTGGTATTGCAACATCTTATTCTTCAATCACAAATCATATCTTCAAACACCAATTATTTCTCAAAAAAAGAAAAAAAAGAAAAAAGAAAAATAGAGTATGGATGTCTCAAATGATGCAGAAAACAATCAAAATGGCCAACCCCATGAAGCTTTGTCTTTCGTATTGGCTTACCTTCCTCTCTATGAACTTCTTGCCATGTCTCAAGTTTGTACCTCAATAAGAGACGCCTTAAACAATGATATCTTGCCATGGCTGAATATTATTGTCGAAAAGCCTCTAAATTCGCAACTCTCCGACGACATATTGATGAAGATTACTTCCCGGGCAAATGGAACGATCAAAACTTTGTTTCTTAATGGTTGCGGAAATATCACAGATGCTGGCCTTCAAGGTGTCGTAGCTCGAAATCTCAATATTATCAAGGTACTTCCATCTTAACAATCAAAATCTCTAATCGACTTAATACCTTCTGGCCTATACAGTTGGACTGCTAGCAATTGAGCTTGTTGCCATTGGATTGCTCATTAAGGATAAGATTATCTTTTCGCCCTCCAACAAAGGTCATACATTTAATTTATTTGATGAAGATTGTATCTGAGTCGTTGATGTAGCTGAACTGAACTGCTAGGCAATCCTACTGCATGAGCACCAATCCTTTCTTTTACTACATTTCAGACCATCTTTTTTTGTTGATTTTTGTCCATTGATGAACAAATAGATTAGATAAGATATGAATGGCCAAGAACATGTTCTAATCCGGGTTTCTTTTTATCATTCTTTTGCAGTTATGTATACCCGCCTGCACCGGCCTAACTCCAGAGGGAGTCATCCAGGCAGTGAAGACACTAACCCAAAACAACCACAACTTAACAATCCTAACAATAAACGGCATACCTAACATGAACAAAGAACATCTCGAAACATTACGTTCTTTGCTCGAAACAAATCATCCACAACAACAACAACAAAACTTCTATCCCGAGTACAAGCACTTGACCATTTCAAAAAGCGTAGAAAAAACCGATCACTCTTATATAGACGTGGACATTTGCCCGAAATGCAATGAAGTGAAGATGGTTTTCGATTGTACCAAGGAAACATGCAAGAGAAAGAGAGTTCTTAAAGTACCTAGTACAACCCAATGTCGGGGATGTATCGGTTGTGTTCCAAGATGTGAGGAGTGTGGCGGCTGTATAGAATCTGATGATGATGATTGCGAAGCGGCTTGTTCGGATTTATTGTGTACAAAATGCTGGCTTTTGCTTCCTAAATGTGACTACTGTAATAAGCCGTACTGCAACAAGCATGTAAGTCAACAATGTAGACTTCCAGGGTCTTCGGGGTTCTTATGTGATGCTTGTTACGCAGATTTTATTACAAACTTGAGTGTTTGATATACTGTCTGATTTTCATGAAGCTCTGCAAGAAGGACTAGAAAATGGGTTTAATACTCCATCTGTACCTAAAAGTTTGTCTTAATGATTTTTTAGAATTGTTATTGATAAATCACGTAATGATTTTTTTAAAAAAAGTTCACTTGGATGATTAGATCAACATCAATGTTTGGTCAAAAATTCATTTACGTTGATCATAATAAAAAGTCAAAATGAGAAAAAAAAAAAAAAAATGGGACAGTGGTGTCTTCGGAAGGCATCTTGTAGAACTTCAAGTGTAGAACTCTATATCTAGGTACGTCTATATAAGTTATAGTATTACAATATTTATACTTCCTCCGTCTCACTATAAGTCGCATTATTATCAAACTCAAAGCAACCGAGGATGATCGAGCTGTCGAGACTTTGAATTTTTAATGGGACGGAGGGAGTATTTTGCAATCCATGACCTCATCAAGAAATAGGATCTCGCTAAAACAGCAATACCATATTTAGAATAAGGCAATCAATCTGGTATTACACATATTGATGGTAAAAAGAAAGGTAAGCTAATGTTTTAAGCAATAAACTTGACTCTGTATATTGACAAGGTTGGTTGTTATAGAGTATGCATAAATGCAGAAAAAAGAAATCTGACTTCATAATCTTGAAATAATGACCACTTATATCACTGTAGTAGATGCCGCGGATTTTCAGAGCTCAGGCTCCAGTCAGTTGTACTCCTCCCTCCTCCCTCCGTCTAATTTCTCATTTCCCATTTTTCATTGTATATATATAAAAAAAATCCCATTTCCACATTTTAAGCTTAAATGTGCATAAACACAACATGGCTAGTGAACCAAGTATTCATATCCTTAAAAAGTTTGAATAATCAAACGTGAAAATCATTTTGGGACAGAGAAGTATGTTTGAAGATCTGATGATGATGGAGGATATAACTCATAATTTTACATGTGAGAAAATAAGATTACCTCAATTCCCGAATGACAGTCTCACAGTATTTATTGTGGTTAATTTGATTGAATTTTGACTAATTTACATTAATTTAGTTGATTAATTAAATTTTAAAAATTGTTATTGATAGTATTTCTAATGGTATACTAATAACAAACTAACCACTGGAAAAAAGTGAAACTGATTGAGTATATGAACTGAATCCATAAATAAAAGGGCATTTTCATATAGTTTTCCACCCTAATCAAACTTATCAAAAAGGACATAAAGTTTTAAAATTAACCATAAGTTCCATAGAATTTTAATGGACAAAAATATCATTTCTCGCTTATAATGAGCCATCTCTCCTCCTTATTATACTTTCTATCTCAAACCACCACCATCTTTTTGCCACCCCCACTTCCTTCTATCACCAACTCCGATCGATGTCCCATCTTTGGCGACAACTCTGGCGAACAACACCTTTGGTCGGCAACCAACAACTGAGAACTTCTCAGTTTGTTTTATTCAATCATTGTTTCATAGGCTTCTCAATTTATTTTGAAGAATTACGTACAAATGAAATTGTGTGAAGCAGAAAAAGAAGTTCACTGCATTATTAATTTGATAACAAATGCAAGCATATTGCTCATACATGTCACTAACGAGTACATTGCATTATTTGAAAACAATGATAAAGTACATTGCATAACTTAGTAATTATCCCATGTATAAGAGTGCATGAAATAAAGTGCATAGTGTGTGTGAAACTATCGGTAGAAAGACCGAAGAAGATGAGTTAGTGTGATGTTTGGACAACGGAGATGGTGGGTGCTACTCTTAATTGGTGCACGAAGGCCTGAGTCTGGAATATCCTAGAAGGGGGGGTGTAAAGAGCACTGCGAAAAGGCATCGATGAAGGCGATTGCTGTAAGAAATGGTGTTGGTTTGATCTTCCTTGGGTGCGTTCAATTCTGCAAAGAGAAGACCTGCTATATACTCCCTCCATCCCACCCGAATTAGGATTTTTGGGTTGGGCACGGGGATTAAGGAAAAAGTGTTAGTAGAGTATGTGTTGTGAGTATGAAAAGTGAAATAGGAGAGAGAAAGTGGGGTAGAGAATAATGAGTGGAAAGTTGTTGTGAGTGTGAATGTGGGTCCCATTAAATAAAACACTTCCATTTTTGGGTTGTCCTAATTCGAATGGGACACCCAAAATGGAAATTTGTCCTAATTCGAGTGGGACGGAGAGAGTAGTTAGCTAAGGTAGAGTTGGATAAGTCTGGTTTGTTAGAGGTCAGTGTAGCGTATAACATAAGTTTTGGTAAGGTTTGGTGGTTGCGTCATGCGTGCAGATCTAGAGAAAACTACAAGGTCGCTAGTTTGTTGACGGGAAGAGAAGTAGCCACGCATGCACAAAAAAGGCCAACGGTAAAGGTAGAGGAGCAAAGAAGATGGGGAGAAAGGATAGCGTGAGAGAGAAGCGGGTTTGAAGCATGTTTTAGGGTTGGGCTTGGGGGGCAATTAGGGGATTACATTATTTCACTAAAAGAACGGGGGCTTTAAGGGAACAAACATTCCATCACATGGAAGCTAAGGAATTAATGAAATACCTCCTCACCTTCTTCAAGAATTAGGTTGGTTTTGAGGGGCTTTAGGGGAATAATTCCAAAGAGGATGCAAGGCAACTGGCCACCGGTGACGACTGACTGAATTGGGCGGCGTTCGTTTCAAAAATATTTCCGAGTCAGCTAAATTTAGGTTGCAAAGAAACACTCTTTCTTCCCATTTTGACTTGTCTACTCTACTGTTAGTGATGATTATCATAAACAAAATCATCTGAAAAATCAAAGAAAATGTTGAGAGCTCCGAATGCATCCGCCAATCAGCAGCAGAATCCGGACATGGACCCGACCCATCAAAGGGCTTCAAGGGCTTTTCAGTTCCACCCTTCCCGACCCTCCATCGTCGACCTCTTCAATCTCTACTTAGGAGTACGCCAATTGCATCTTTTTTTTTTTTCATGCTTTTATTTTGACTTCAATTCAAAGCAGTTTATGTTTGATTAAATTCATTTGTTTTCATTTTTGCAGAAGAGTAGTCGCCAAAAATCTGATGACTCTATTCGAGAACCTCCGTACGTTAATACCCACTAATTTTCTGTTATGTTGTCTTGATTACTTGAACTTGTTTTTTGAATTGCTCTTGATTCTTTGGAGAGTATAATTGAAATTGATTGCAAATGTTTTTTTTTTTTTTTTTTTAACCAATTAACTGCAAATGTTAGATTCCATTATGCCCGGAATGAGTGTTCATTCATAATGTTGACATCAAGGAGATTACATTATTTCGTTTTTATTAGTGTGTATTGTTCGTGATTGCCCCTAGCTTCTGGATTGCATCACATTACAAGTGAATGGCAGGTGCGTTTAATATATTCATGTGAAAAAAGACGCTCATTTAGGATGTCAGGGAGTAGCTTGTATGTGTTTTGGGTCGAATGTTCATGTTTGATTGCAACTGCTACTCTCCCGGTAGCAGGAAATGTGGTAGCAAACTTATTTATGTTTTTCCTATTACTAGAAAGCAATGGTTTTTCATTTTTTTTAATTATATTTTTGATTCTACTAGAAATCTTACTTCAAAACCCACAATCATTTTCCTTGTTCTTTGATCAATATAACATGTTTTTGGAGGTTTTACCTACACAGTGGCGGATCCCGAATTATTTGTTAGTGTGACAGAATTGTTTAATGTCAATTCATGGTCTTGACACACAAAGGTATATTCTTGCTAATAAGTTAACAATGTCTTACCAGAAAACACATCTGAAACTAGTACGTTTTAGAGTCTATCTTGATATTTGATGTTTTTAGATACCAATCAACTATATTTGACCTAGAATCTCATAACGAAAACCGTAAAAAACAGAAAATTAAGTATAATTAAACCCCCCACCCTCACCCCCCCCCCCCAAAAAAAAAAAAGAAAAAAAGAAAAAAAAATAAAGAAAAGAAAACTAAACGTAAAAGTAATTGTAGTAATTTTGGGATTAAGTCAGAATCGCCCACACTCGTCCTAACATAGAACCGCCACTGCTCCTGCATGTGGTTGTCTTCTGAAATTTATACTAATGATGTGTTTCGCAACTTCAATTCCAAGCCTCTGATTTGGATTTGGAAGAACAAAATGAATTATTCGGGCTTCAAATTGCTCTTTCAATTCCAAACCCAAAGCTTGAAATTGAACTACCAAACACACCCTTTGTCTTTTACTTTGTTTGTCTGAAGGAACTCTTCAAAGCCCATATGTTAGCTAAGTGATTTAGCTTGTTATAAAATAGTCAAAAGTTGACTACATGTTCTAATTGTTTTTCTGGATTGCACTGAATGATATGCGTTGCACAAATTCATTTTGGCATGTTTTGTTTATTCTATAACTTGCTTATTTTTATCACCATTTTGGGGAATTTTGTGAAAATTTTGGTACACGGGGAAATGGTAATGAGATTTACCTGCAGGAATAAATCACAGAAGCGTGTTACTGCTCTTAACAGAGAGCTTCCTCCTCGCAACGAACAATTTCTCTTAGATTTTGAGCAGCTCCAGAGCCAGTTTGGTGTAAGTTTAAATGCAGAAAGACGAATTTTTAGCATCCATAAAATTTGGCCTCAAATAACTTTGAATTTGTTGTTTGTTTTTCATTTTATTTTTCAGGATCAAGAACAATTTCGAACTGTGACAGAGTCGGTGCTTATCTCTTTGGTTATCCAGTGTAGTGATCACGCACCCCGAGCAGAGTTTCTTCTATTTGCTTTGCGTAGTTTGTACAGTATAGGCTACATAAAATGGGATACTTTTCTGCCGTCCCTTCTTTCTTCAGTTTCATCTGCAGAACTTTCTGCAGGCATCTCTTCAACAACTTTATCACAGCCTGCAGTTTCTTCTACATCTTTAAACCAGACTGGGTTGTTACCTCCTTCTAGCACAATCCCCAATTCATCTAATATTCAATCTTCAAATCCGACCTCTCCTTTGACCTCAGTTCACGGGATTGGATCCCCTGCTCAATCAACAAACGAGCCATTGATGGAGAAAATCTCCCTCTAATTAAATTACCTAGCAAGTGTACTAGTTACCGTTGTAGTAGTATGCACAAGCAAGGGTCGTATCCACAGAGACTTGAAGGATTAACAAGAATGTAATTAAAACAGAAAAGTAAATAGTGGGGTTTTGGTTTTTGATTAATTTAATTAAACTAAAACAATAATTAAAATTAAACTAAGAAAATAAATAAAAGCAAGATTAACGAATAGATTCACGGATTGAGTTCACAAATACTTTCACTCTATGCTATACTTCAAAATAATAAGATCAATTTCTTTCTTGGGTTCGTTCACTTTAGTAAGAATTTGGACGGTCCGGTCGCCGGATTGCAATTCTAATACTCTTTTTATGTTCTACTTTCCGCAAGGTCCGTTTCACATGCAAATAGTTCATGAAATACTTAAGAATATTTTAACCTAGATCCTTTTGACTTCCGCATGGTCCTCAATTAGATCTAATTATTAAAATAGTGGTCAACGTATAATCGCCCACGCAAGTGAAGCAATATATACCCAATAATTCTAAAGCCAATTTATATCTTAACATATAATTGAAACTAAAGAATTAATTATGAAGAATATTTTAATGAACAAGAATTAATATCGAATGGAAGAATTAAATCCAAAGCATAGAGATCTAGTATTTGTTACTACCAATCCATGAATCTAAGAAATTAGCTACTCATAATAATAAAATCAAGAACAGGAAATAAATTAAAGAACATCAAAACCTGGATTAATTTGATGAATCCTTGTTTACAACCTTGAATTCTTCAATAAAACATGAATCTCATAATGTATATGGAGTGTTATATTTATACTAGGGATAAGGAGGTGTAAAAATATGAAAAACCCTAAGATTCCTTATTGAAAAAGGATAAATAAAGTTGCCGGCCGGAATTTCCCCAGGAGCCCCTGGGATTTTCGAGTTTCCAGAAAAGTCCTCCGAAAATTCCTCAAAGATCCTCCAAAAATTCCAGAAAAGTCCCTGTAATTTTGGAAATTATTGAAAAGCCCATCATAATTTAGATAATTCCTCAAAGGTCCCTGAAAATTCCTCTAAGGTCCCTGAGTGGGCAGCCGCCCAAGTGGAAAGTGGGCAGCCGCCCACTTGATCAGCCTCTTGTCAATTCGAAGCTCAAGTGTGTGATTTGTACTTTTTTCGCGTAAACTTCCGGAGGCCATAACTTCTTCATACGAACTCCGATTTGGACGTGTAAACTATCGTTGGAAATATCTTTTCGAGTACTATCCAATGGCATTGATTTCTCAGATGTCACATCACTTTATATTTATGTTCTGGTCCATTCTTTATCCATCTTTTTCGCACTTTAACGTACATGAATCCATGCATTCTTTTGCTCCTTCCCTATACTCATAAACACTGCAAAAACCATCAAAACACCCAAGGTTGAGCATCTAATAAGTCATAGAAGTATATGATTTGGATGGGTAAAAACACATCCATCAAATACCCAAAAACTTATCTTTTGCTCGTCCTCGAGTAAAACAAAACAAAAAAAAAACTATAAAACTACAAAAAAAAACTAAAAACAATAAAAAAATTTTGTTTTTTTTTTATGTTCTCATTACACATGCGAGTCGTTATCCAAAAGTCTCAGGGTTCTTCACGAAAGTGCCATTAAATTGGTACCATTGTAAACCAAATTGCAACACATACACACTACTAACTCGTTTGATTTTCCACCGCAGCATGATAGGATGAGTGATGTTGGTGATCAATGCGATCAAAATAAGATTAGTTTATAGGATCACTTTAGTTAATGCTCTAAATTCACAAATGATGATGATGTTGCACGTTAACCCAATCAAGGACACTCATAATCATGTATACATAGTTGTCAACCCGGTTACCGATATTGAACAAAAATATGGCATAAAGTTTAAGCACAACAAACGTGCAAGGCTAGGTTCACGGTTACAAATGAAGGTAAGGACATACGAAGTTACGAAAGTGGACTAAGAAGTCTTCTACAATATGTATAGCCTCACAATATGTTAAAACTCTCCGCTCACCCAATTCCCACACTGTCTCACCCCCAAACTTGAACTTTTATATAATTACATGGGGTGAGATATGATTACCTATTTCTTGCAGCCTTTTCCAAATCATCACTTCAATACATTAAGGGGACAAGCATTTTCTCTTTCTCTTTTTTTTTTTTTTAATAATCTCATATAACTTCTCATAAGATGAAAGTGTGCTATTTACCTTTTTTTTTTTTTTTTTTTTTTTGCACACTACATTAAGCACACTATTTTTGTGCTTGCCCATTTCCTTTCATTACATACTCCCTTTTCATATATTTGGCCATACACCATAATTTCCCAATCATTCTCCCAATTTCTAACCATAAATTCCCATCATTCTCTAATCCACTTCCTCGTCAAGGTGGGTCTAACCTATTCTTAGTGCAAAAGGGTAGGAAATCGGGTATCAAAAGAAGGTGAACGGCGGTCTTTAATGTGCCATTCTTTCATTCATTATCAAGCTCAAAAGGGTGTTCTAGCGATGATTTTATTTAGTGACTAGATAGACAAAATAAGGCCGACAAAAAGGGTTTAGAAAGAAATGCCATAAATACCGAATAACCTATTGACTTGTTATTGACAACCATCCAACAATGTTCTAGGGTCCCCGAGCATACACCAAGTGATCCCATAAATTATTCCTATGTTGGTAACATGATCATGAAAATAATGTAAGTGAGAGGTGGTGCAATCGTGCCTTTAGTAGTGTTAATGCAGTCTCAACTCTAAGTTAAACAATGCCAACATCCTAAAATATAAAGAGAACAAATTTTTTTAAATTTTTCTATTTTTTTGGAGGGTGACAAATATATACACTCCCCTATAAACCCACAAACTCGGAGACATGCCTACCCCCAAACTCAAAACATGCTATGTCCTCATAGCATAAGGAACTAAAACATGCTTTGGGTTCAAAGGATGGCAAGACACAACAAAACAATAAAATGAAAGCAAAATAAATGTTACCTAGTTGGGTTGCCTCCCAACAAGCGCATTTGGATAAGGTCGTTAGCCCGACCGTTGCCCGGTTTGGATTTCACCTTTCTTCCTTTGGCCCACTTTGCATTCTCGCGGGTCTTTACCTTCAAATCGATCCCCATATATAATCCCTTTTTTATTTCATTGTTTAGCACCAAAGGGAATATTTTACGATTACATTGCTTGGTGATGGATAAAATTCCAAGTAATAAATACCTAGCAAGCGCACTAGTTACCGTAGTAGTAACGCGCGAAAGCGAGGGTCGATCCCACAGAGACTTGTTGGACAAACGAGTGAATTTAATTAGTGCAAAAGAGTAACCAAAGGGGGGGTTTGTGATTTGATTTTTAATTAATCTAATTTAACTACTAAACAGTAAAAATAAACTAAGATTGAAGATCACAAAGCAAGCAAGGATTAAATTCAAGATGACAAAGATTCACGGATTGGGGTTCACAACTATTTCCACTCTATGCTATTTTTAAATAAAGATTAACAAACTTGTTCAAGAAATCGTTCACTTAGTTAAGAATTGGGACGGTCTAGGTCAATGTAAATATCCCTATGTGATGTATTCCGCTAAGTCAACAACACACACAAATAATTTATTAAGTTCTTAGGAACAATGGATTTTAGATCCTTTTGATTTCCGCTAGGTTTTCAATTAAATCTATTCAATGAAATCTAGGTCAATGTAAAAGCTATCCACGCTAGTGCAATAATTTAAACCCTAATGATTTAAAGATCAAAAATATCTATCTATACGGTTGAAATATCTAAATTAATGAAGATCAATTTCAATGAACAAGAACAAGAATGATATTTAATTAAACCCAATTTAGCATAAAGTTTCAATAGTGCTACACCCAATCCATGAACAAGTAATTTAGCTACTCATAGACATAGCAAGAATCACAAGAATAAGATTAAAAACCATAAACCTGGATAAACACTTGATGATGAATAAATCCCAAAATTCTTGATTACACCTTGAAAACTTTGATAAAACCTAAAAGAAAGCATCCCCCAATAAAGTACTGCAGTCTACTATTTATACAGAGAGAACTAGGCCCAAAAAATAGGTAAAATTGGGTTAAAACCCGTCTGGAAAGGGAATCCGAAATTCTGTACGGAAGTAGCGGGCGCCTGGTGATACCCAAGCGGGCGCTCATTTGCCCAGAAACCTTGGTTCTTCGGAATTCACAATGAGCGGGCGCCTGGCACTGTTCGGGCGGGCGCCTGGTCTGTTTTTCTGACTTTCTTTATCTTTTCTCCATCTTGACTTGCCCCAATGCCAATCGACTTCTGGTTTTCACAATTAATCATTGAGGACTTTGTTCATCAACACAAATGACACTAAAAATGTTCAAAATATACAAATAATAACCAAAGTTCCTCAAGTCACAACTGGACCAAAATTACATCAAACTAGTCTAAATTACAACCAAACAGTCAATAAAATTAGAACGAAAATATAGGGATAATGTATGATAAAATCGATCCATCAAATTCCCCCACGCTTAGACCATTACTCGTCCTAGAGTAATATTCCTAACCCCACATCTAAACTCCGGTCTATTAGCGTAGCATGGAGGAAAATGACCCATATCTCCTCTACAACTCCCATCAAACAAAGCCAAGACAAGGATAATGAAAATCAATCGGAGTGTAAAGGACTCCGCTCTTTATAACTCCCCAAAACAAACAAATAATCAATGACAAATGGCCCTAATTGTTAGCACTCCAATAATAAGAAAGTAATACGCAAATCCAACTAGGGCCCACTCAAAAAGCTAGGGGGATCTAAAACGTCCTACGTTTCCCCACGCTTATCTTACACTACATTCTCCCTAAAAAAAAAAAAGAAATCAAAGCTAGGATAATCCTTAGCAATGATTTACCTCACAAAAAGATCCAACGTCCCCTTATGACTCCAACAAGAAATATGAGGATTTTCTATCCTATTCGCCTCTAACCAAACCTCCTACTTCAAAAATGTCCTACCCAAACACTCCAAACCGCCCTTGTGACGCCACGCCAATTAAAAACAATGACTCACTCAATTTCTCTCCTTTTGCCTAGGCGCCCTTTCGGGTTTTCACCTAGCCTCTCTTTTCTTTTTCAAATTTTTTTTTAACTAAAAATTATACAACAAAGCAGGTGATAACGTGCATCAATCAACAACCAACCGATATTCCCACCCCCCCCCCCCAAACTAAATATGAGCATTGCGCCTAATGCTCGTCACAACTAAGCATAAAAAACATAGGGAGTGGAAATACCTCGAGCTACTCACGGCGGGGGAGGTCCAAAAATATCATCCCAAGCATTCCATCCATGCTGAGGCGGTGGCGGGGGTGGTACATACTCAGGCGGTAGAGGGTAAGTCAACGGTGGATACCGCTCACCAAGAAAATGATGCGCCATCATTCGTTGTCTGAAATACTGATCCTCCCGAATGTTGGAGTACAATGCTTCCTCCATCCTCTGCACCCTTTGATCATTCTCTTCTTCCTTCCGCTCTCTCTGATAGTTCGCCATGAATTGTTGTTGCTGAAAAGCTCTGAACATATCATCTAACCCCTGAATCTGTCCCGACAAATAGTAATTCATCTCTCTCTGAGTCATCTCTGCCGGGATATCATCCTCTTCCTCCTCATCACCAATGGCCTGACCACCAGCAGCCTGAGCTGGAGCTGGGACCCGAGCTCTCTGCACTCGCCCACTTTCTATTGTTGCTTTTGTTACAGTGGTGTCTGGAGCTAAAAGTCTGGGGAACCCCTCCATAGGCACCCCTGCCCTCTGTGCCATCGTAGTGATCATAATGGGGAAAAGATAATTCTTGTTCTCCAAATACCTGGCTCGGACCCCCATCTCACTCCTCATGATGCCCCCAATGTTTATCGGCATCCTCCTTATCATGGCATAAAGCAAATGGGCCCTGTACCAGTGAACCTCCTGATAGTGAGCGGAAGGCATGATCCTCTCGCAAATAAAGCGATACAATGCCTTAAGATCCAGCCGCAACTCACTAATATGAAACAAGTAGCCACTTCGGATGTTCCCCCTATCAATATTCACCCCAAACTCTCCTGCAAATAGAGCTAAGGTATCATCCATCCGGTCCATATTCTGGAGATTCCTCTTCAAATCCCAATACGCACAGTTCTCTTCCGCCACAGCATTTGACAACCCATAAAAATTATTAATGGCCGTCGTAGTCACATCAACATTAAATCCCCTAACCCAGACATTGGGGGCCTCAGTCGCCGCATGAAAATTTGCATAAAATTCTTGCACAAGCAATTTCGACCCCATCTGGGCCGGCACGGCCAACAAACGTCTCAAGTTGTAATGTTCGATGATTGCATCTAACCCACAATTTATCAAGTTATATCCTCTCTCCACCGTTACCCCATTATTTTGCTTATTATCAAATTAATTCTGTGAATCCCGGGATACAAAACGAGTGTTATCGAAATCCGGCTCAATTTGGGGTGGGGGAACACCATGACCACATCCTCGACCTCTTGGTCTTGGCAGCATGATAACAACCTCAACAACCCCTAACAAATTTTAAAACAGTAAATTGTTCTTACCCGGACTCGCCGGAAAATCTCGCCAGAGGTCGCCGGGAAATTCTTGCCGGAACCGGAGAAGATGATATTCGGAATTCTCAAGCTCTTCCAAACACTTTTCCCTTCTTTGACGCCTTCCAATTCCGAACCGACCCCCTTCAATTAGCCCCGATTCTTCTTCCCAAGTTTGCACCCAAAATCTTCAAATCACCGGATTAATGGGGGATTTGGCTTGAAATTGTTATGAGGTGAGGGGAAAAGGATGTTTTGGGTGTTTGTGGGTTGGTGTGAGTGAGTCTGGATGAGATATTTGTAGGGAGAAAGAGGGAGAGCCGGGTGAGGGAGAGTTTTAGAGAGAGAAAGAGATTGGAGAAGATGATTAGATTTAGGTTAAACCTCCCCCAAAATCCCGTTTTTACCCAACTGGGATTTCTTAAACCGACAACCAGGCGGGCGCTTAACAAGGTCCAGGCGCGCGCTTATTTGGGCAGAAACATCCTATTTTACGCTTTCTTAATCAGGCGCGCGCCCCCTGTATACCAAGCGGGCGCTCGATTTTTTTTTTTTTTTTTTTTTTTTTTTTTTTTTTTTTTTTTTACTGCTGGTTTGATCGCTCCACCACTTGGTTGAATTGATTTCCTGCACATCACCACAAACAAGATCACAAGCGTAATATCCATTATGAAAATAAAAATGACTCAAAAAAATGAAAAACTTTTTGGAAGGTGACACTATTTACACTCCTCTATAAACCCACAAACTCGGAGAGATCCCTGAAGGATGACACGGACTAAACTTTTGACCGCACTTTCGTTGCCTAAGTTCTCCCTAGGACAATAAGGAGCTCAGGTCACCGTAGTTCGAACCGACCCAGAAATAAAAGACACGAAGCAATAATACTAAAAAAAAAAAAAAATTAATGAATACCACCACCCCCAAACCAAAAGTTTGCTATGTCCTCATGGCATTGAAGAAACAGCACACTCCCAATTCAAAAAATGATGATAAACTGAAAGGAAAAACATAAAACAATAAAATAATACCTGGTTGGGTTGCCTCCCAACAAGCGCCTTTGTTTTAAGTTTTTGGCTCGACATGATGCCACATGAATATTAAGTGGCTCCCTCCGGGTCCGTCAAATCAATTACATCAATTTCATTGATGTCTTCCAAAATAGACAGCCCCTCATAATAAGGCTTCACCCGGTGTCCATTCACTTTAAATATTGTCCCATCTTTCAAATCTTTAAGCTCTACGGCTCCATGGGGGAAAAACTCGAACCAATTCATAAGGACCCGTCCACCTTGAACACAATTTTCCGGGAAAAAGTTTGAGGCGAGAGTTAAAGAGAAGGACTTTCATACCCGGTTTGAGAAACTTGGGTTTAAGGTTTTTATCATGATATCTTTTTGTCCTCTCTTTGTACAACTTTGCACTCTCATAACTATTCTGCCTCATTTCTGCAAGCTCATCCAAGTCAAGCAACCTTTTTTCCCCTGCTAGAGTCAAATCCATGTTTAGTTGCTTGGTTGCCCAATATGCTTTGTGCTCTAATTCCACTGGAAGATGACACTCCTTTCCATACACAATCCGGTACGGGCTCATGCCAATGGGGGTTTTGTATGCAGTCCGATACGCCCACAGTGCATCACATAATTTGTCAGCCCAGTCTTTACGATTTGGACGCACCGTTTTCTCAAGCACCGCCTTGATTTGGCGATTACTCACCTCCACTTGGCCCGAAGTTTGAGGGTGATAAGCCGTAGCCAAATTGTGACTCACCCCATATCTTTTTAGCACTTGATTGAACATTCTGTTTGTGAAGTGCGTCCCTTGGTCACTGATAATGACACGCGGCACTCCATACCTGCCAGAGATATTTTCACGCACAAACTTGCAAACAATATTAGCATCAGTAGTCCAGATAGGAATTGCTTCCACCCATTTAGACACATAATCTACAGCAATAAGAATGTACAAGTAGCCTTGGGAAGGGGGAAAAGGACCCATAAAATCAATACCCCACACATCAAAAATATCAACAATTAAATTATGTTGTAGGGGCATTTCATCTCTCTTTCCTATGTTGCCGGTCCTTTGGCATCTATCACATCTCACACAAAAGTCATGAGCATCTTTAAATAAAGTGGGCCAATATAAGACCCGCTTGCAATACTTTCCTAGAGGTCTTTTGCCCACTAAAGTGACCCCCACATTGGAGGTCGTGGCAAAATCTTAACACGCTAGTTTGCTCATGCTCCGGAATGCATCTTTTAATTATCTTGTCCGGGCAAACTTTCCACAGATAAGGGTCATCCCAAATGTAGTGCTTCACGTCCGATCTAAACTTTCGTTTTTGATCGTAAGTGAAGTTAGGTGGCATAATATTAGAAACAATGAAATTCACAATATCCGCATACCAAGGCTCATGAACATGTAAAGCAAATAGTTGCTCATCCGGAAAATTTTCATTAACCGGAATTGCACCATCAATTACACTAGTGAATGTGAAGTCCTCAAGCCTAGATAGGTTATCTGCCACCACATTTTCAGTCCCCTTTTTATAAAATGGGACAGTGGTGTCTTCGGAAGGCATCTTGTAGAACTTCAAGTGTAGAACTCTATATCTAGGTACGTCTATATAAGTTATAGTATTACAATATTTATACTTCCTCCGTCTCACTATAAGTCGCATTATTATCAAACTCAAAGCAACCGAGGATGATCGAGCTGTCGAGACTTTGAATTTTTAATGGGACGGAGGGAGTATTTTGCAATCCATGACCTCATCAAGAAATAGGATCTCGCTAAAACAGCAATACCATATTTAGAATAAGGCAATCAATCTGGTATTACACATATTGATGGTAAAAAGAAAGGTAAGCTAATGTTTTAAGCAATAAACTTGACTCTGTATATTGACAAGGTTGGTTGTTATAGAGTATGCATAAATGCAGAAAAAAGAAATCTGACTTCATAATCTTGAAATAATGACCACTTATATCACTGTAGTAGATGCCGCGGATTTTCAGAGCTCAGGCTCCAGTCAGTTGTACTCCTCCCTCCGTCTAATTTCTCATTTCCCATTTTTCATTGTATATATATAAAAAAAATCCCATTTCCACATTTTAAGCTTAAATGTGCATAAACACAACATGGCTAGTGAACCAAGTATTCATATCCTTAAAAAGTTTGAATAATCAAACGTGAAAATCATTTTGGGACAGAGAAGTATGTTTGAAGATCTGATGATGATGGAGGATATAACTCATAATTTTACATGTGAGAAAATAAGATTACCTCAATTCCCGAATGACAGTCTCACAGTATTTATTGTGGTTAATTTGATTGAATTTTGACTAATTTACATTAATTTAGTTGATTAATTAAATTTTAAAAATTGTTATTGATAGTATTTCTAATGGTATACTAATAACAAACTAACCACTGGAAAAAAGTGAAACTGATTGAGTATATGAACTGAATCCATAAATAAAAGGGCATTTTCATATAGTTTTCCACCCTAATCAAACTTATCAAAAAGGACATAAAGTTTTAATATTAACCATAAGTTCCATAGAATTTTAATGGACAAAAATATCATTTCTCGCTTATAATGAGCCATCTCTCCTCCTTATTATACTTTCTATCTCAAACCACCACCATCTTTTTGCCACCCCCACTTCCTTCTATCACCAACTCCGATCGATGTCCCATCTTTGGCGACAACTCTGGCGAACAACACCTCTGGTCGGCAACCAACAACTGAGAACATCTCAGTTTGTTTTATTCAATCATTGTTTCATAGGCTTCTCAATTTATTTTGAAGAATTACGTACAAATGAAATTGTGTGAAGCAGAAAAAGAAGTTCACTGCATTATTAATTTGATAACAAATGCAAGCATATTGCTCATACATGTCACTAACGAGTACATTGCATAACTTAGTAATTATCCCATGTATAAGAGTGCATGAAATAAAGTGCATAGTGTGTGTGAAACTATCGGTAGAAAGACCGAAGAAGATGAGTTAGTGTGATGTTTGGACAACGGAGATGGTGGGTGCTACTCTTAATTGGTGCACGAAGGCCTGAGTCTGGAATATCCTAGAAGGGGGGGGGTGTAAAGAGCACTGCGAAAAGGCATCGATGAAGGCGATTGCTGTAAGATATGGTGTTGGTTTGATCTTCCTTGGGTGCGTTCAATTCTGCAAAGAGAAGACCTGCTATATACTCCCTCCGTCCCACCCGAATTAGGATTTTTGGGTTGGGCACGGGGATTAAGGAAAAAGTGTTAGTAGAGTAGGTGTTGTGAGTATGAAAAGTGAAATAGGAGAGAGAAAGTGGGGTAGAGAATAATGAGTGGAAAGTTGTATTGAGTGTGAATGTGGGTCCCATTAAATAAAACACTTCCATTTTTGGGTTGTCCTAATTCGAATGGGACACCCAAAATGGAAATTTGTCCTAATTCGAGTGGGACGGAGAGAGTAGTTAGCTAAGGTAGAGTTGGATAAGTCTGGTTTGTTAGAGGTCAGTGTAGCGTATAACATAAGTTTTGGTAAGGTTTGGTGGTTGCGTCATGCGTGCAGATCTAGAGAAAACTACAAGGTCGCTAGTTTGTTGACGGGAAGAGAAGTAGCCACGCATGCACAAAAAAGGCCAACGGTAAAGGTAGATGAGCAAAGAAGATGGGGAGAAAGGATAGCGCGAGAGAGAAGCGGGTTTGAAGCATGTTTTAGGGTTGGGCTTGGGGGGCAATTAGGGGATTACATTATTTCTCTAAAAGAATGGGGGCTTTAAGGGAACAAACATTCCATCACATGGAAGCTAAGGAATTAATGAAATACCTCCTCACCTTCTTCAAGAATTAGGTTGGTTTTGAGGGGCTTTAGGGGAATAATTCCAAAGAGGATGCAAGGCAACTGGCCACCGGTGACGACTGACTGAATTGGGCGGCGTTCGTTTCAAAAATATTTCCGAGTCAGCTAAATTTAGGTTGCAAAGAAACACTCTTTCTTCCCATTTTGACTTGTCTACTCTACTGTTAGTGATGATTATCATAAACAAAATCATCTGAAAAATCAAAGAAAATGTTGAGAGCTCCGAATGCATCCGCCAATCAGCAGCAGAATCCGGACATGGACCCGACCCATCAAAGGGCTTCAAGGGCTTTTCAGTTCCACCCTTCCCGACCCTCCATCGTCGACCTCTTCAATCTCTACTTAGGAGTACGCCAATTGCATCTTTTTTTTTTTCATGCTTTTATTTTGACTTCAATTCAAAGCAGTTTATGTTTGATTAAATTCATTTGTTTTCATTTTTGCAGAAGAGTAGTCGCCAAAAATCTGATGACTCTATTCGAGAACCTCCGTACGTTAATACCCACTAATTTTCTGTTATGTTGTCTTGATTACTTGAACTTGTTTTTTGAATTGCTCTTGATTCTTTGGAGAGTATAATTGAAATTGATTGCAAATGTTTTTTTTTTTTTTTTTTTTAACCAATTAACTGCAAATGTTAGATTCCATTATGCCCGGAATGAGTGTTCATTCATAATGTTGACATCAAGGAGATTACATTATTTCGTTTTTATTAGTGTGTATTGTTCGTGATTGCCCCTAGCTTCTGGATTGCATCACATTACAAGTGAATGGCAGGTGCGTTTAATATATTCATGTGAAAAAAGACGCTCATTTAGGATGTCAGGGAGTAGCTTGTATGTGTTTTGGGTCGAATGTTCATGTTTGATTGCAACTGCTACTCTCCCGGTAGCAGGAAATGTGGTAGCAAACTTATTTATGTTTTTCCTATTACTAGAAAGCAATGGTTTTTCATTTTTTTTAATTATATTTTTGATTCTACTAGAAATCTTACTTCAAAACCCACAATCATTTTCCTTGTTCTTTGATCAATATAACATGTTTTTGGAGGTTTTACCTACACAGTGGCGGATCCCGAATTATTTGTTAGTGTGACAGAATTGTTTAATGTCAATTCATGGTCTTGACACACAAAGGTATATTCTTGCTAATAAGTTAACAATGTCTTACCAGAAAACACATCTGAAACTAGTACGTTTTAGAGTCTATCTTGATATTTGATGTTTTTAGATACCAATCAACTATATTTGACCTAGAATCTCATAACGAAAACCGTAAAAAACAGAAAATTAAGTATAATTAAACCCCCCACCCTCACCCCCCCCCCCCCAAAAAAAAAAAAAGAAAAAAAGAAAAAAAAATAAAGAAAAGAAAACTAAACGTAAAAGTAATTGTAGTAATTTTGGGATTAAGTCAGAATCGCCCACACTCGTCCTAACATAGAACCGCCACTGCTCCTGCATGTGGTTGTCTTCTGAAATTTATACTAATGATGTGTTTCGCAACTTCAATTCCAAGCCTCTGATTTGGATTTGGAAGAACAAAATGAATTATTCGGGCTTCAAATTGCTCTTTCAATTCCAAACCCAAAGCTTGAAATTGAACTACCAAACACACCCTTTGTCTTTTACTTTGTTTGTCTGAAGGAACTCTTCAAAGCCCATATGTTAGCTAAGTGATTTAGCTTGTTATAAAATAGTCAAAAGTTGACTACATGTTCTAATTGTTTTTCTGGATTGCACTGAATGATATGCGTTGCACAAATTCATTTTGGCATGTTTTGTTTATTCTATAACTTGCTTATTTTTATCACCATTTTGGGGAATTTTGTGAAAATTTTGGTACACGGGGAAATGGTAATGAGATTTACCTGCAGGAATAAATCACAGAAGCGTGTTACTGCTCTTAACAGAGAGCTTCCTCCTCGCAACGAACAATTTCTCTTAGATTTTGAGCAGCTCCAGAGCCAGTTTGGTGTAAGTTTAAATGCAGAAAGACGAATTTTTAGCATCCATAAAATTTGGCCTCAAATAACTTTGAATTTGTTGTTTGTTTTTCATTTTATTTTTCAGGATCAAGAACAATTTCGAACTGTGACAGAGTCGGTGCTTATCTCTTTGGTTATCCAGTGTAGTGATCACGCACCCCGAGCAGAGTTTCTTCTATTTGCTTTGCGTAGTTTGTACAGTATAGGCTACATAAAATGGGATACTTTTCTGCCGTCCCTTCTTTCTTCAGTTTCATCTGCAGAACTTTCTGCAGGCATCTCTTCAACAACTTTATCACAGCCTGCAGTTTCTTCTACATCTTTAAACCAGACTGGGTTGTTACCTCCTTCTAGCACAATCCCCAATTCATCTAATATTCAATCTTCAAATCCGACCTCTCCTTTGACCTCAGTTCACGGGATTGGATCCCCTGCTCAATCAACAAACGAGCCATTGATGGAGAAAATCTCCCTCTAATTAAATTACCTAGCAAGTGTACTAGTTACCGTTGTAGTAGTATGCACAAGCAAGGGTCGTATCCACAGAGACTTGAAGGATTAACAAGAATGTAATTAAAACAGAAAAGTAAATAGTGGGGTTTTGGTTTTTGATTAATTTAATTAAACTAAAACAATAATTAAAATTAAACTAAGAAAATAAATAAAAGCAAGATTAACGAATAGATTCACGGATTGAGTTCACAAATACTTTCACTCTATGCTATACTTCAAAATAATAAGATCAATTTCTTTCTTGGGTTCGTTCACTTTAGTAAGAATTTGGACGGTCCGGTCGCCGGATTGCAATTCTAATACTCTTTTTATGTTCTACTTTCCGCAAGGTCCGTTTCACATGCAAATAGTTCATGAAATACTTAAGAATATTTTAACCTAGATCCTTTTGACTTCCGCATGGTCCTCAATTAGATCTAATTATTAAAATAGTGGTCAACGTATAATCGCCCACGCAAGTGAAGCAATATATACCCAATAATTCTAAAGCCAATTTATATCTTAACATATAATTGAAACTAAAGAATTAATTATGAAGAATATTTTAATGAACAAGAATTAATATCGAATGGAAGAATTAAATCCAAAGCATAGAGATCTAGTATTTGTTACTACCAATCCATGAATCTAAGAAATTAGCTACTCATAATAATAAAATCAAGAACAGGAAATAAATTAAAGAACATCAAAACCTGGATTAATTTGATGAATCCTTGTTTACAACCTTGAATTCTTCAATAAAACATGAATCTCATAATGTATATGGAGTGTTATATTTATACTAGGGATAAGGAGGTGTAAAAATATGAAAAACCCTAAGATTCCTTATTGAAAAAGGATAAATAAAGTTGCCGGCCGGAATTTCCCCAGGAGCCCCTGGGATTTTCGAGTTTCCAGAAAAGTCCTCCGAAAATTCCTCAAAGATCCTCCAAAAATTCCAGAAAAGTCCCTGTAATTTTGGAAATTATTGAAAAGCCCATCATAATTTAGATAATTCCTCAAAGGTCCCTGAAAATTCCTCTAAGGTCCCTGAGTGGGCAGCCGCCCAAGTGGAAAGTGGGCAGCCGCCCACTTGATCAGCCTCTTGTCAATTCGAAGCTCAAGTGTGTGATTTGTACTTTTTTCGCGTAAACTTCCGGAGGCCATAACTTCTTCATACGAACTCCGATTTGGACGTGTAAACTATCGTTGGAAATATCTTTTCGAGTACTATCCAATGGCATTGATTTCTCAGATGTCACATCACTTTATATTTATGTTCTGGTCCATTCTTTATCCATCTTTTTCGCACTTTAACGTACATGAATCCATGCATTCTTTTGCTCCTTCCCTATACTCATAAACACTGCAAAAACCATCAAAACACCCAAGGTTGAGCATCTAATAAGTCATAGAAGTATATGATTTGGATGGGTAAAAACACATCCATCAAATACCCAAAAACTTATCTTTTGCTCGTCCTCGAGTAAAACAAAACAAAAAAAAAACTATAAAACTACAAAAAAAAACTAAAAACAATAAAAAAATTTTGTTTTTTTTTTATGTTCTCATTACACATGCGAGTCGTTATCCAAAAGTCTCAGGGTTCTTCACGAAAGTGCCATTAAATTGGTACCATTGTAAACCAAATTGCAACACATACACACTACTAACTCGTTTGATTTTCCACCGCAGCATGATAGGATGAGTGATGTTGGTGATCAATGCGATCAAAATAAGATTAGTTTATAGGATCACTTTAGTTAATGCTCTAAATTCACAAATGATGATGATGTTGCACGTTAACCCAATCAAGGACACTCATAATCATGTATACATAGTTGTCAACCCGGTTACCGATATTGAACAAAAATATGGCATAAAGTTTAAGCACAACAAACGTGCAAGGCTAGGTTCACGGTTACAAATGAAGGTAAGGACATACGAAGTTACGAAAGTGGACTAAGAAGTCTTCTACAATATGTATAGCCTCACAATATGTTAAAACTCTCCGCTCACCCAATTCCCACACTGTCTCACCCCCAAACTTGAACTTTTATATAATTACATGGGGTGAGATATGATTACCTATTTCTTGCAGCCTTTTCCAAATCATCACTTCAATACATTAAGGGGACAAGCATTTTCTCTTTCTCTTTTTTTTTTTTTTAATAATCTCATATAACTTCTCATAAGATGAAAGTGTGCTATTTACCTTTTTTTTTTTTTTTTTTTTTTTGCACACTACATTAAGCACACTATTTTTGTGCTTGCCCATTTCCTTTCATTACATACTCCCTTTTCATATATTTGGCCATACACCATAATTTCCCAATCATTCTCCCAATTTCTAACCATAAATTCCCATCATTCTCTAATCCACTTCCTCGTCAAGGTGGGTCTAACCTATTCTTAGTGCAAAAGGGTAGGAAATCGGGTATCAAAAGAAGGTGAACGGCGGTCTTTAATGTGCCATTCTTTCATTCATTATCAAGCTCAAAAGGGTGTTCTAGCGATGATTTTATTTAGTGACTAGATAGACAAAATAAGGCCGACAAAAAGGGTTTAGAAAGAAATGCCATAAATACCGAATAACCTATTAACTTGTTATTGACAACCATCCAACAATGTTCTAGGGTCCCCGAGCATACACCAAGTGATCCCATAAATTATTCCTATGTTGGTAACATGATCATGAAAATAATGTAAGTGAGAGGTGGTGCAATCGTGCCTTTAGTAGTGTTAATGCAGTCTCAACTCTAAGTTAAACAATGCCAACATCCTAAAATATAAAGAGAACAAATTTTTTAAATTTTTCTATTTTTTTGGAGGGTGACAAATATATACACTCCCCTATAAACCCACAAACTCGGAGACATGCCTACCCCCAAACTCAAAACATGCTATGTCCTCATAGCATAAGGAACTAAAACATGCTTTGGGTTCAAAGGATGGCAAGACACAACAAAACAATAAAATGAAAGCAAAATAAATGTTACCTAGTTGGGTTGCCTCCCAACAAGCGCATTTGGATAAGGTCGTTAGCCCGACCGTTGCCCGGTTTGGATTTCACCTTTCTTCCTTTGGCCCACTTTGCATTCTCGCGGGTCTTTACCTTCAAATCGATCCCCATATATAATCCCTTTTTTATTTCATTGTTTAGCACCAAAGGGAATATTTTACGATTACATTGCTTGGTGATGGATAAAATTCCAAGTAATAAATACCTAGCAAGCGCACTAGTTACCGTAGTAGTAACGCGCGAAAGCGAGGGTCGATCCCACAGAGACTTGTTGGACAAACGAGTGAATTTAATTAGTGCAAAAGAGTAACCAAAGGGGGGGTTTGTGATTTGATTTTTAATTAATCTAATTTAACTACTAAACAGTAAAAATAAACTAAGATTGAAGATCACAAAGCAAGCAAGGATTAAATTCAAGATGACAAAGATTCACGGATTGGGGTTCACAACTATTTCCACTCTATGCTATTTTTAAATAAAGATTAACAAACTTGTTCAAGAAATCGTTCACTTAGTTAAGAATTGGGACGGTCTAGGTCAATGTAAATATCCCTATGTGATGTATTCCGCTAAGTCAACAACACACACAAATAATTTATTAAGTTCTTAGGAACAATGGATTTTAGATCCTTTTGATTTCCGCTAGGTTTTCAATTAAATCTATTCAATGAAATCTAGGTCAATGTAAAAACTATCCACGCTAGTGCAATAATTTAAACCCTAATGATTTAAAGATCAAAAATATCTATCTATACGGTTGAAATATCTAAATTAATGAAGATCAATTTCAATGAACAAGAACAAGAATGATATTTAATTAAACCCAATTTAGCATAAAGTTTCAATAGTGCTACACCCAATCCATGAACAAGTAATTTAGCTACTCATAGACATAGCAAGAATCACAAGAATAAGATTAAAAACCATAAACCTGGATAAACACTTGATGATGAATAAATCCCAAAATTCTTGATTACACCTTGAAAACTTTGATAAAACCTAAAAGAAAGCATCCCCCAATAAAGTACTGCAGTCTACTATTTATACAGAGAGAACTAGGCCCAAAAAATAGGTAAAATTGGGTTAAAACCCGTCTGGAAAGGGAATCCGAAATTCTGTACGGAAGTAGCGGGCGCCTGGTGATACCCAAGCGGGCGCTCATTTGCCCAGAAACCTTGGTTCTTCGGAATTCACAATGAGCGGGCGCCTGGCACTGTTCGGGCGGGCGCCTGGTCTGTTTTTCTGACTTTCTTTATCTTTTCTCCATCTTGACTTGCCCCAATGCCAATCGACTTCTGGTTTTCACAATTAATCATTGAGGACTTTGTTCATCAACACAAATGACACTAAAAATGTTCAAAATATACAAATAATAACCAAAGTTCCTCAAGTCACAACTGGACCAAAATTACATCAAACTAGTCTAAATTACAACCAAACAGTCAATAAAATTAGAACGAAAATATAGGGATAATGTATGATAAAATCGATCCATCAAATTCCCCCACGCTTAGACCATTACTCGTCCTAGAGTAATATTCCTAACCCCACATCTAAACTCCGGTCTATTAGCGTAGCATGGAGGAAAATGACCCATATCTCCTCTACAACTCCCATCAAACAAAGCCAAGACAAGGATAATGAAAATCAATCGGAGTGTAAAGGACTCCGCTCTTTATAACTCCCCAAAACAAACAAATAATCAATGACAAATGGCCCTAATTGTTAGCACTCCAATAATAAGAAAGTAATACGCAAATCCAACTAGGGCCCACTCAAAAAGCTAGGGGGATCTAAAACGTCCTACGTTTCCCCCACGCTTATCTTACACTACATTCTCCCTAAAAAAAAAAAAAGAAATCAAAGCTAGGATAATCCTTAGCAATGATTTACCTCACAAAAAGATCCAACGTCCCCTTATGACTCCAACAAGAAATATGAGGATTTTCTATCCTATTCGCCTCTAACCAAACCTCCTACTTCAAAAATGTCCTACCCAAACACTCCAAACCGCCCTTGTGACGCCACGCCAATTAAAAACAATGACTCACTCAATTTCTCTCCTTTTGCCTAGGCGCCCTTTCGGGTTTTCACCTAGCCTCTCTTTTCTTTTTCAAATTTTTTTTTAACTAAAAATTATACAACAAAGCAGGTGATAACGTGCATCAATCAACAACCAACCGATATTCCCACCCCCCCCCCCAAACTAAATATGAGCATTGCGCCTAATGCTCGTCACAACTAAGCATAAAAAACATAGGGAGTGGAAATACCTCGAGCTACTCACGGCGGGGGAGGTCCAAAAATATCATCCCAAGCATTCCATCCATGCTGAGGCGGTGGCGGGGGTGGTACATACTCAGGCGGTAGAGGGTAAGTCAACGGTGGATACCGCTCACCAAGAAAATGATGCGCCATCATTCGTTGTCTGAAATACTGATCCTCCCGAATGTTGGAGTACAATGCTTCCTCCATCCTCTGCACCCTTTGATCATTCTCTTCTTCCTTCCGCTCTCTCTGATAGTTCGCCATGAATTGTTGTTGCTGAAAAGCTCTGAACATATCATCTAACCCCTGAATCTGTCCCGACAAATAGTAATTCATCTCTCTCTGAGTCATCTCTGCCGGGATATCATCCTCTTCCTCCTCATCACCAATGGCCTGACCGCCAGCAGCCTGAGCTGGAGCTGGGACCCGAGCTCTCTGCACTCGCCCACTTTCTATTGTTGCTTTTGTTACAGTGGTGTCTGGAGCTAAAAGTCTGGGGAACCCCTCCATAGGCACCCCTGCCCTCTGTGCCATCGTAGTGATCATAATGGGGAAAAGATAATTCTTGTTCTCCAAATACCTGGCTCGGACCCCCATCTCACTCCTCATGATGCCCCCAATGTTTATCGGCATCCTCCTTATCATGGCATAAAGCAAATGGGCCCTGTACCAGTGAACCTCCTGATAGTGAGCGGAAGGCATGATCCTCTCGCAAATAAAGCGATACAATGCCTTAAGATCCAGCCGCAACTCACTAATATGAAACAAGTAGCCACTTCGGATGTTCCCCCTATCAATATTCACCCCAAACTCTCCTGCAAATAGAGCTAAGGTATCATCCATCCGGTCCATATTCTGGAGATTCCTCTTCAAATCCCAATACGCACAGTTCTCTTCCGCCACAGCATTTGACAACCCATAAAAATTATTAATGGCCGTCGTAGTCACATCAACATTAAATCCCCTAACCCAGACATTGGGGGCCTCAGTCGCCGCATGAAAATTTGCATAAAATTCTTGCACAAGCAATTTCGACCCCATCTGGGCCGGCACGGCCAACAAACGTCTCAAGTTGTAATGTTCGATGATTGCATCTAACCCACAATTTATCAAGTTATATCCTCTCTCCACCGTTACCCCATTATTTTGCTTATTATCAAATTAATTCTGTGAATCCCGGGATACAAAACGAGTGTTATCGAAATCCGGCTCAATTTGGGGTGGGGGAACACCATGACCACATCCTCGACCTCTTGGTCTTGGCAGCATGATAACAACCTCAACAACCCCTAACAAATTTTAAAACAGTAAATTGTTCTTACCCGGACTCGCCGGAAAATCTCGCCAGAGGTCGCCGGGAAATTCTTGCCGGAACCGGAGAAGATGATATTCGGAATTCTCAAGCTCTTCCAAACACTTTTCCCTTCTTTGACGCCTTCCAATTCCGAACCGACCCCCTTCAATTAGCCCCGATTCTTCTTCCCAAGTTTGCACCCAAAATCTTCAAATCACCGGATTAATGGGGGATTTGGCTTGAAATTGTTATGAGGTGAGGGGAAAAGGATGTTTTGGGTGTTTGTGGGTTGGTGTGAGTGAGTCTGGATGAGATATTTGTAGGGAGAAAGAGGGAGAGCCGGGTGAGGGAGAGTTTTAGAGAGAGAAAGAGATTGGAGAAGATGATTAGATTTAGGTTAAACCTCCCCCAAAATCCCGTTTTTACCCAACTGGGATTTCTTAAACCGACAACCAGGCGGGCGCTTAACAAGGTCCAGGCGCGCGCTTATTTGGGCAGAAACATCCTATTTTACGCTTTCTTAATCAGGCGCGCGCCCCCTGTATACCAAGCGGGCGCTCGATATGTTTTTCCAGCAATTTTTTTTTTTTTTTTTTTTTTTTTTTTTTTTTTTACTGCTGGTTTGATCGCTCCACCACTTGGTTGAATTGATTTCCTGCACATCACCACAAACAAGATCACAAGCGTAATATCCATTATGAAAATAAAAATGACTCAAAAAATGAAAAACTTTTTGGAAGGTGACACTATTTACACTCCTCTATAAACCCACAAACTCGGAGAGATCCCTGAAGGATGACACGGACTAAACTTTTGACCGCACTTTCGTTGCCTAAGTTCTCCCTAGGACAATAAGGAGCTCAGGTCACCGTAGTTCGAACCGACCCAGAAATAAAAGACACGAAGCAATAATACTAAAAAAAAAAAAAATTAATGAATACCACCACCCCCAAACCAAAAGTTTGCTATGTCCTCATGGCATTGAAGAAACAGCACACTCCCAATTCAAAAAATGATGATAAACTGAAAGGAAAAACATAAAACAATAAAATAATACCTGGTTGGGTTGCCTCCCAACAAGCGCCTTTGTTTTAAGTTTTTGGCTCGACATGATGCCACATGAATATTAAGTGGCTCCCTCCGGGTCCGTCAAATCAATTACATCAATTTCATTGATGTCTTCCAAAATAGACAGCCCCTCATAATAAGGCTTCACCCGGTGTCCATTCACTTTAAATATTGTCCCATCTTTCAAATCTTTAAGCTCTACGGCTCCATGGGGGAAAAACTCGAACCAATTCATAAGGACCCGTCCACCTTGAACACAATTTTCCGGGAAAAAGTTTGAGGCGAGAGTTAAAGAGAAGGACTTTCATACCCGGTTTGAGAAACTTGGGTTTAAGGTTTTTATCATGATATCTTTTTGTCCTCTCTTTGTACAACTTTGCACTCTCATAACTATTCTGCCTCATTTCTGCAAGCTCATCCAAGTCAAGCAACCTTTTTTCCCCTGCTAGAGTCAAATCCATGTTTAGTTGCTTGGTTGCCCAATATGCTTTGTGCTCTAATTCCACTGGAAGATGACACTCCTTTCCATACACAATCCGGTACGGGCTCATGCCAATGGGGGTTTTGTATGCAGTCCGATACGCCCACAGTGCATCACATAATTTGTCAGCCCAGTCTTTACGATTTGGACGCACCGTTTTCTCAAGCACCGCCTTGATTTGGCGATTACTCACCTCCACTTGGCCCGAAGTTTGAGGGTGATAAGCCGTAGCCAAATTGTGACTCACCCCATATCTTTTTAGCACTTGATTGAACATTCTGTTTGTGAAGTGCGTCCCTTGGTCACTGATAATGACACGCGGCACTCCATACCTGCCAGAGATATTTTCACGCACAAACTTGCAAACAATATTAGCATCAGTAGTCCAGATAGGAATTGCTTCCACCCATTTAGACACATAATCTACAGCAATAAGAATGTACAAGTAGCCTTGGGAAGGGGGAAAAGGACCCATAAAATCAATACCCCACACATCAAAAATATCAACAATTAAATTATGTTGTAGGGGCATTTCATCTCTCTTTCCTATGTTGCCGGTCCTTTGGCATCTATCACATCTCACACAAAAGTCATGAGCATCTTTAAATAAAGTGGGCCAATATAAGACCCGCTTGCAATACTTTCCTAGAGGTCTTTTGCCCACTAAAGTGACCCCCACATTGGAGGTCGTGGCAAAATCTTAACACGCTAGTTTGCTCATGCTCCGGAATGCATCTTTTAATTATCTTGTCCGGGCAAACTTTCCACAGATAAGGGTCATCCCAAATGTAGTGCTTCACGTCCGATCTAAACTTTCGTTTTTGATCGTAAGTGAAGTTAGGTGGCATAATATTAGAAACAATGAAATTCACAATATCCGCATACCAAGGCTCATGAACATGTAAAGCAAATAGTTGCTCATCCGGAAAATTTTCATTAACCGGAATTGCACCATCAATTACACTAGTGAATGTGAAGTCCTCAAGCCTAGATAGGTTATCTGCCACCACATTTTCAGTCCCCTTTTTATCTCTTATTTCAATGTCAAACTCCTGCAGTAGGAGCATCCACCTAAGAAGTCTAGGTTTAGCATCCTTTTTATTCAGCAAATATTTAAGTGCAGCATGATCAGAGTAGATAATCACCTTAGACCCAAGCAAGTAAGAACGAAACTTTTCAAGAGCAAACACAACTGCTAAAAATTCTTTTTCAGTGGTAGTGTAATTCAGTTGTGCATCATTTAAAGTTCTACTTGCGTAATGAATCACATGAGGTAATTTATCCACTCTTTGCCCCAAGATAGCCCCAATCGCAAAATCTGATGCATCACACATGATCTCAAAAGGTAGAGACCAATTGGGGCTAGATAGAATGGGCGCACACGTCAACTTCTCCTTCAGCAGATTGAAGGCCTCTAAACACTCTTGGTCAAAGATGAACTCAGTGTCCTTAGCTAGCAGGTTACATAAAGGCTTACAAATTTTTGAAAAGTCTTTTATGAAACGCCTATAAAAACCTGCATGGCCAAGAAAACTTCGCACACCCTTAACCGACACAGAGAGAGGCAATTTTGAAATCACATCGATTTTAGCCTTATCTACCTCAATCCCCTTGTTTGACACCAAATGTCCTAACACAATGCCATGCCTTACGAGAAAATGACATTTTTCCCAACTAAGGGTCAAATTTGTCTCACAACAACAATTTAAAACCATTGTCAAATTCTCTAGGCACCCATCAAAACTGTCACCAAATACCGAGAAGTCATCCATGAAGACTTCGACACATCGCTCGATCAAATCAGAGAAGATGGAGGTCATACACCTTTGAAAGGTCGCAGGTGCATTACAAAGCCCAAAGGGCATCCTCCTAAATGCGAATGTGCCAAAGGGACAAGTAAAAGTGGTCTTGGCTTGGTCCTCTGGTGCAATGGGATTTGGTTATACCCCGAAAAACCATCCAAGAAACAATAATACTCATGTCCGGCTAACCTCTCAAGAATCTGATCAATAAAGGGCAAAGGGAAGTGATCTTTCTTTGTTGCAGCATTCAGCTTGCGCAAATCTATGCACATTCTAAGTCTAGTCACTTCCCTTGTTGGGACTTCCTCACCCCTCTCATTAATGGTGACCGTGTAACCCGATTTCTTAGGAACGACTTGAACCGGGCTCACCCACTCACTATCAGCAACGGCATAGATAATGCCTGCATCCAACTATTTTAGGACCTCTTTCCTAACCGCCTCCTCCATGTGAGGATTTAACCTCCTCTGTCTCTCTCTAGACGGCTTAGCACCATCTATGAGATTAATTTTGTGCATGCACATGGAGGGGCTTATACCCTTAATATCTGCTAAGGTCCACCCTATGGCCTGCTTGTGCTCACGAAGCACTTTGAACAACTTGGCCTCTTGTTCTATGGTCAAATCTGAGGCAATTATCACGGGCAAAGTCTCTCCCTCCCCAAGAAAAACATACTTTAAATTTGAGGGAAGGGCTTTCAGCTCAAGAGCTGGAGGGGTTACAATAGAAGGCACCGACTTCTCATTGAAGTGGCCTAGGGGGTGAAACGGGCCATCACTAGGATGGTGTTCGTCGGCCTTTTCCACAGCCATCAGTTGAACATCAGCATTATCCCTAAGTTTCTCACCGCCAGTTGACAACAAAGACTCTAACTCCTCACAGTCTCTCTCATGCCACAGAACTTCACTCACACAATCCTCAACAATATCCACACAGTTACAAGACTCATCATCTATGGGACTTTGCATGACATCAAACACAGATATTTCTATTTTCTCATTAGCCACACACATAGATAGAGTCCCCATCACCCACATTAATGATGGTGTTAGTAGTAGCCATAAATGGACGCCCAAGTAATATGGGAGAATCCTGACTATTCCCAACACCATTCACGGTCTCAAGCACAATAAAATCCACAGGGATAATCACATTGGCTACCTGCACCAAAACATCCTCCACAATTCCCAATGGCCTCTTGATTGAACGGTCAGCCAATTGCAAGGTCATTGTGGTGGGTTTTAGCTCAGGTAAACCCAACTCAAGATACAAATGATGTGGTAACAAATTAATGCTAGCACCGAGATCTAACATTGCCTTCACCTTTTTAGAATCCCCCATAGATATAGAAATATTAAAACTTCCGGGGTCTTTCAATTTAGGTGGGAGGTTCTGTTGTACCACGGCACTGGCACTTTCACCCATAACCAATTTCTCATCATTACCATACTTGGGTTTCCTGGAGTTAAGTTCTTTGAAAAACTTTGCATAAGCTGGGATATTTTTTAATGACATTTAACAAAGGAAGATTAATGTTCACTTTTGAAAACATGTCATATAAATCAGACATTTGCTTATCCAGCTTACTTCTCATGAATCTACCAGGAAACGGTACAGGAGGTACATATGGCTTGGGGGTGTAAGAATCAGTAACAGGAATTTCCCCCATATCATTAGTACTCTTATCAACAACATTCTCAACAACAGGTGGTTCGGCAGTTTCAGAAGGAGAGTTAGGACATACCTCATTGCTTACATGTTTGCCATTTCTCAGAGTCATAATGGCCTTGGCTTGCTCCCCTTGACTAGGGAAGGTTCCTGGTTTATGCCCTTGCTGCCCCACAGCTAGTTGACCAATCTGGGTCTCCAGCTTTTTGTTGACCGCTTCATGCTGCTTCTCAAGCTGCTACATCATCATTTTCATTTGTTGCTGCTCTTGCATCATGGACCTCATCATATCCTCCAGAGATTGCTTGGGATGCTGTTCTGGATTCCCTTGTGGGGGAGGAGGATAGAGAGGTTTCTGCTGCTGGTACTGAATTCCTGGGTTACCCCTCCAAGAAAAATTGGGGTGGTTTTTCCAATCTGGATTATAAGTGTTAGAATACATACCACCTTGATTTTTCCTTGGGGGGTACCCTTGCATCGCATTCACCTGTTCAGAATCAAACTGTGCAACAACTGGACAACCATTAGTAGCATGAGTGTTAGATCCACAGTTAGCACATAAATCAGATACCACATTAGCACTTGAGGAAGACATATTAGAATTCATTTTAGCCATGTTTTGGTTTAACATAGACATCTTCCTAGTGAACTCATCCATACAACTCAACTCATGCACTCCCCTAGGTTTCCATCTAGAGCCTTTTTCTTGCGAATTGGCCCCCAACATCTCAAATAATTCTTGGGTTTGGTCAACCGTTTTGGCTCCTAGAAAACCGCCTGCTGCATTGTCGACCATAGCTTGGTTTGCTGCAGTTAACCCACCATAAAATGTTTGATGTAAAAGGGCCTCAGGAAAAGCATGATTGGGGCACTGCATTTGCAACATTTTGAACCTATCCCAAGCCTCATGAAATGGTTCACCTACCTCTTGAGTAAACCCTATGATTTTCTGTCTAAAGGTGGCCAAAGTAGCATGCGGGAAGAATTTCTTTAAGAATGCATCATGCAACCCATCCCATGTTGTGATACTCCTAGCATGAAGCAACATAAGCCAAGTTTTAGCTACCCCTTGAAGAGAGAAAGGAAAATATTTAAGCCTTAATTGTTCATCAGTAACCCCCTCTTTTACAGGGAATCCTGATATAATCATCATGTACTCTCACAAGAAGTTCAAAGAGTCTTCAGCGGGAAGACCCTGAAACTTGGGCAACTGACTGAAGTAATGCCCCTTCGCCTCATAAGTTTTAGCGGCCTCAGTCAAGACAATACATGACACCGATGTGTCAAACTTAGGCCTAGCATATTCTTTCATTAATGGATTATCCATTACAACTTCAATTTCTTATTCCCCGGTGGAAGAAGTTTCAAATTCACTTAAAGCTACCTCTGTCTCGGTGACAGAAGTTTCAGACTCAAACTCAGACTCACGAATAGGGGGAATGCCCCTGTCGAGTCTATCGATATTATCGTCCAACGGAACCAACTCGGGGTCCAATGAACGCCTACCAAACATACACCGATTAAATTAACTTGTAAATCAAAACAAGTCCCCGGCAGCGGCGCCAAAAACTTGATGGATAAAATTCCAAGTAATAAATACCTAGCAAGCGCACTAGTTACCGTAGTAGTAACGCGCGAAAGCGAGGGTCAATGCCACAGAGACTTGTTGGACAAACGAGTGAATTTAATTAGTGCAAAAGAGTAACCAAAGGGGGGGTTTGTGATTTGATTTTTAATTAATCTAATTTAACTACTAAACAGTAAAAATAAACTAAGATTGAAGATCACAAATCAAGCAAGGATTAAATTCAAGATGACAAAGATTCACGGATTGGGGTTCACAACTATTTCCACTCTATGCTATTTTTAAATAAAGATTATCAAACTTGTTCAAGAAATCGTTCACTTAGTTAAGAATTGGGACGGTCTGGTCACCGGATTGTAATCCTATTATTATCCCTATGTGATGTATTCCGCTAAGTCAACAACACACACAAATAATTTATTAAGTTCTTAGGAACAATGGATTTTAGATCCTTTTGATTTCCGCTAGGTTTTCAATTAAATCTATTCAATGAAATCTAGGTCAATGTAAAAACTATCCACGCTAGTGCAATAATTTAATGATTTAAAGATCAAAAATATCTATCTATACGGTTGAAATCTCTAAATGAATGAAGATCAATTTCAATGAACAAGAACAAGAATGATATTTAATTAAACCCAATTTAGCATAAAGTTTCAATAGTGCTACACCCAATCCATGAACAAGTAATTTAGCTACTCATAGACATAGTAAGAATCACAAGAATAAGATTAAAAACCATAAACCTGGATAAACGCTTGATGATGAATAAATCCCAAAATTCTTGATTACACCTTGAAAACTTTGATAAAACCTAAAAGAAAGCATCCCCCAATAAAGTACTGCAGTCTACTATTTATACAGAGAGAACTAGGCCCAAAAAATAGGTAAAATTGGGTTAAAACCCGTCTGGAAAAGGAATCCGAAATTCTGTACGGAAGTAGCAGGCGGGCGCCTGGTGATACCCAAGCGGGCGCTCATTTGCCCAGAAACCTTGGTTCTTCGGAATTCACAATGAGCGGGCGCCTGGCACTGTTCGGGCGGGCGCCTGGTCTGTTTTTCTGACTTTCTTTATCTTTTCTCCATCTTGACTTGCCCCAATGCCAATCGACTTCTGGTTTTCACAATTAATCATTGAGGACTTTGTTCCTCAACACAAATAACACTTAAAATGTTCAAAATATACAAATAATAACCAAAGTTCCTCAAGTCACAACTGGACCAAAATTACATCAAACTAGTCTAAAGTACAACCAAAAAGTCAATAAAATTAGAACGAAAATGTAGGGATAATGTATGATAAAATCGATCCATCACTTGGGCTCCACTTGAGGCCTCTCACCACCTTTTTCATCATCACAAGATGGATGGGGTACCATGATGATGATCAAGTTTTCATTGGGATCACTAAGGGTAGTCTCATTCGCATCATGAACCTCCTCACTATCCCTCTTCTTATCACCATATAAAGCAAACTCAAGCTCCTCAATGGCTATCTCATGCCATGTTTTCTCCACCGTTTTTGTTTCCTTCACATCCTCTGTACAACCACTCGCATCATCAAAAGAGGAACCATCTTTAGAGTCAACATTGGATATTTCATAGACAGAATTCTCCTTTGCATCTTCCAAAGGTTTCTCTTCGAGTGACTGATCCGTAGCGGAAACATTAGAGATTTCATAGACAAAATTCTCTTCTGCGTCCTCCACGGTTTTCTCTCCATATTGTGGTGGTGGTTTAAAATATGGCTCAAAAAATGAGTCATAGACACACTCTTCCCCATCAGCATTTAGATACCAAACTAGGGTTGAAGGTTGCTCTTCCGCTTGTGGTGGTGGTGGATTATTCACATAGTTTGGCTCATAAGTGGGATTATAAACTATATCATCATTGCTCCAAACCATGTCTGAATGATTTCCCCATCCTTGATTAAAAGAGTTAGGAAAACAGTTATACTGTTGTTGCCATGGTTGGGCGAAACTCCTTTCTTGAACCTGTGGAACATACTCAGGAAAATAGGTCCTAGATGGACAATAATTAGTAGCATGAGAATAAACACCACAATTAGCACATCTTTCTTGCACCAAATTTAACTTGGCATTCAATATGTCTAAATTATTAGATAAGATGTCTAGTTGTCGTTTAAATTCTTGTCTCCCTAATTCATCATTGATGTTTATTCTATACATCCCTTTAGAGTAGTTCTCACAAAATTTCTATTAAAAAATAAATAAATACTATTTACACTAAAACGAAAATAATAAAGAAAATTTATTTACACTAACTATACAAACTTGTTAACCTAATCAAGTCCCCCGCAGCGGCGCCAAAAACTTGATGGAGAAAATCTCCCTCTAATTAAATTACCTAGCAAGTGTACTAGTTACCGTTGTAGTAGTATGCACAAGCAAGGGTCGTATCCACAGAGACTTGAAGGATTAACAAGAATGTAATTAAACCAGAAAAGTAAATAGTGGGGTTTTGGTTTTTGATTAATTTAATTAAACTAAAACAATAATTAAAATTAAACTAAGAAAATAAATAAAAGCAAGATTAACGAATAGATTCACGGATTGAGTTCACAAATACTTTCACTCTATGCTATACTTCAAAATAATAAGATCAATTTCTTTCTTGGGTTCGTTCACTTTAGTAAGAATTTGGACGGTCCGGTCGCCGGATTGTAATTCTAATACTCTCTTTATGTTCTACTTTCCACAAGGTCCGTTTCACATGCAAATAGTTCATGAAGAACTTAAGAATATTTGAACCTAGATCCTTTTGACTTCCGCATGGTCCTCAATTAGATCTAATTATTAAAATAGTGGTCAACGTATAATCGCCCACGCAAGTGAAGCAATATATACCCAATAATTCTAAAGCCAATTTATATCTTAACATATAATTGAAACTAAAGAATTAATTATTAAGAATATTTTAATGAACAAGAATTAATATCGAATGGAAGAATTAAATCCAAAGCATAGAGATCTAGTATTTGTTACTATCAATCCATGAATCTAAGAAATTAGCTACTCATAATAATAAAATCAAGAACAAGAAATAAATTAAAGAACATCAAAACCTGAATTAATTTGATGAATCCTTGTTTACAACCTTGAATTCTTCAATAAAACATGAATCTCATAATGTATATGGAGTGTTATATTTATACTAGGGATAAGGAGGTGTAAAAATATGAAAAACCTTAAGATTCCTTGTTGAAAAAGGATAAATAAAGTTGCTGGCCGGAATTTCCCCAGGAGCCCCTAGGATTTTCGAGTTTCCAGAAAAGTCCTCCGAAAATTCCTCAAATGTCCTCCAAAAATTCCAGAAAAGTTCCTGGAATTTTGGAAATTATTGAAAAGCCCATCATAATTTAGATAATTCCTCAAATGTCCCTGAAAAATTCCTCTAAGGTCCCTGAGTGGGCAGCCGCCCACTTGATCAGCCTCTTGTCAATTCGAAGTTCAAGTGTGTGATTTGTACTTTTTACGCGTAAACTTCCGGAGGCCATAACTTCTTCATACGAACTCCGATTTGGACGTGTAAACTATCGTTGGAAAGATCTTTTCTAGTACTATCTAATGGCATTGATTTCTCAGATGTTACATCACTTTACATTTATGTTCTGGTCCGTTCTTTATCTATCTTTTTCGCACTTTAACGTACATGAATCCATGCATTCTTTTGCTCCTTCCCTATACTCATAAACACTGCAAAAACCATCAAAACACCCAAGGTTGAGCATCTAATAAGTCATAGAATTATATGATTTAGATGGGTAAAAACACATCCATCAGCCATCATCATCTTTTGCAGCTTTATCACCTGTAAAATCATCTGATTTGACATCGAAAGGTCAACAGTCAATGTCAAGACCCCAATTGTCAACAAAAGATAATGCTATAAGCAGTCTCCGTCAGCTTTGTTGCAAGATTATTTTCAGTGGCCTCGAATCCAACTTAAAGCCAGTGACTCATGCTGATATTTTCTACCACATGCTGAACTGGCTGGTGAACTGGGACCAAAGGGGGGTCGATGAACTTGATAGTGCTAAATCGTGGAAACTCGATAAGGCCTTATTTGAATGGCTTCATAGTTGCTTAGATGTGATTTGGCTGTTGGTTGAAGAAGATAGATGTCGTGTTCCCTTTTATGAATTAATAAGGAGCGGATTGCAGTTTATAGAAAATATACCTGATTACGAGGCGTTATTTACACTTATTTTGGAGATTCATAGGAGGCGGGATATGTGTTAAAGATAAATAGTATTCTCGTTTATTTACAATTGTTTATTTGTTTCCTATATTAGTTAAGACTTAAATATAGGTAGGATTCTTTACTTGCTCATCAAGCTAGGTCTTGTATATATACTCATTCATTGTGTCAATAATAAGAGAGATGCCTTTTACATAATTATTACTCTTATATGGTATCAGCTTGGACGATCCTACCCTCGTCTAGTTGATCCGGCCAAGCAGCCCTCCCAACCCTAATTCTCACCCATGGCCGCCGACATCTCCACCATCCCCAACCCCGATGAACCCGATCACCCCCTCATCATAGTCTCTCTAATACACATTCTCAAACTCACCACCACCAGTTACATTGCTTGGAAAATCCAAGTCGAGGCCACCCTTATTGGCTACAACTTATCCAAATACATAGATGCCTCCTACCCCACCCCACCCGAAGATATCACCACCACATTTGAAGCCAAGCCCGCCACTGACACCTCCCCCGCCGTGGCTGCTCAATCCCTCACCACGTCTAACCCAGCGTACAAAACATGGTACCGTCAAGACAAACTCATTCTCAGTGCACTAATCGGCACCCTATCCCTTGATCTTGTACCTCTGATCTCTCAATGCCCTACCACACTCAATGCGTGGAATACCTTAGCAAAAACCTTTTCCAATCCCTCCCGAGGTCATCTCAAAAAAATCAAAGATCACCTCCGAACCATCACCAAGGGCACCCGTACCATCTCTGAATATATGCGCGACATGAAGATATGTGCTGACCAACTATCTTCCCTAGGCCGCCCACTTGATACCGACGATCTCATCGACAGAATCCTTGACCAAATCTGTAACGACCCGAAAACCCGTCTCTATTTTCTTAGTAATAAATATTTATTTAATTATTTATTTATTTTTTGGTGCATTTTGTGTTTCTTAATATTTTATGTCTAGCATTTTAATTGATCATTTGTGCTAGTGTGGAATTTATTGGGTCTTACTTGATAGTAGGGAAATGGATTTAATTATATTTTATCTCATCGACAGAATCCTTGATCAAATCTCTGAATATATGCGCGACATGAAGACCTGTGCTTTCCACCTTTTTATGCTAAAAATGTTCATACTAAGCTTAGATGATACTTTGATTGCTATATATTGCTTCTTGGTTGGATTTTGAGTTGATTGACATTTTATCCATTTTTTTTGTGATAATATTATATTTGGATCATTATTTGATTTGGGTTGCTTGGATGTTGTTGTATAGGTCTTTGATGAGTTTATAAGTTGTTTTAGTACTTGTTTGCTTGTTAGAAGTTGGGGTAAGAGTAGTATTTAGAATGGTAAGGATTTGTGAAAAATTTGTAAGAACCCAGCTGCAATTTTACCCAGATCGCCGACCAGGCGCCCGCCCGGGTTGAACCAGGCGCCCGCCTACCTGGCCAATTTCCTTCTGCCAACCATCTGACTTAATAAGCGCCCGCCTGACCTATAGTGAGCGCCCGCCCGCCTCTGTTTAGGCGCCCGCCCGCCCCTGGTTTCTGGTATTCTCTTTTGTTTGGTTTAGGCTTGGTTTGTGTATTAGGTATAGACTTTGGATGTCACTCTAATTAATTTAAATAGACATTGTGGGATACTCTAGTGTTTAAAATGGTAACGTTGTGAACAATTGTGTTATGGAATTAGTCCAAGTATTGTTTGGGAATGTCTGGGCATCTTATGATGTGTTCGTGATTGTCCCAATCGAATTGATTTTGGGTAAGACTTGGTGTTGGTTTTAGGCGATATCCTATAGTACCTAGAGGGTTGTTATTGAACCCTAAAGTGGAGGGTTTGGTCCGGTTGTGATCATGTACTAATAGGTGTAACCTTTTGGGTTCGTTCGAGTGTTAAGAATTGGTTCGTTGATGAACGGATGTAAGAGATGGTTGAGTTCGTGGTCATAGTACTCTTTATGAGTAGACGTTTAGGTCGTTTTGGTAATAATTATTGTACCAATTGTGAGCGACCGTTTGAGTTGTGCTCCTTATGAGTAACTCGTGGGTTTCATCTTTAGGATGTGTTTGGTATGGTCCCTTATCTTGGAATTATCATGTCTAATGGATAATGTTGTTGGGCTTTCTATGAGCAATCTTGTTTATCGTTGTTGGGTTCTTTTATGAGAAACTTCTTATATTCGTTATTGTTGATCTCTTCATGAGTAACTGTTTGCATCTTTTGTGATGAGCTTGGCTTGGTTCCCTACTTTGGAATCATTGCCCCCGTTGTTGTTTCAAGCGAGTATTTATTACTATGTGCTTGTTTAAAGTCCAGCTGGCATTTGTGGTTGTGTCGGGCGATGGGGAAGATTATAATGGCAACGAGCCGAGTCCATTATAATGTGATCCATTGTTTTGCCCTTATTTTCCTCTTCCAGATTGGCCTTGGTTGGGATGAGCTAGCTTCCTTCGGAAGTAGTCTAGCTAACTTTTTGGGTTTTGACTTTGTGTCATCTCCCCTGTCCTTTGTGACATGTTACATTGTTATGGTTCCGGTACCGGGGCGGTGATCTTCAGCTGTTTATGCTACTATGAAGATGGTTTGATGGGTTGATTGATTAATTTGTCGGTTCTGACCGGGGTTCTCTTCAGCTGTTATGCTGCTATTGATGATTGGTTGATCGGTTGAAGCTGCGCAGCGAATGTTCTATCAGTTTGGTGAAACCTTGGATCGGTATCCTTTGTAACGTGTTTATTTCAGTCTTATGTGCTGCATGATGAGTTAGTCGTTATTTCCAACGGGTATGGGACAGTTGGCGATAGGGAGCTTTCTCATTTGTTGTTATGTGATTTACTTGCTCAGTTATACCGTTGTGATTTACTTGCTCAGTTATACCGTTGATTTGCATGATATTATGCCATGTAGCTGCATTAGTAACTTACTGAGATTTTATCTCACCCCGTTTCTTTTATCTTTGTTTTTCCTTAACCCCCCCCCCCCAGGAGCAAGTGGTATTATTTTGAGATCCGTCGTAGCGGAAATCTTCCGAGCAGATTGATCGCCGTTGGGGTAGTTACTCTTCGGAGCCTTTATGTATTTTATTGTGGGTTCGTAGTCGTTCAGTGTTTTGTATATACGGTTGTACTTTGGGTATTTTTGCTAGTAGTTGTTCTTGCTTCCGCGTTTGTTTCTAGTCTCCGAGTTATAATCTCTTTGAGGTGTCGTTTGATGGTATTGGTTTCATAGTTGAATTCACGCGCCCGGTTTGGTATTTTGCATTTTGGAGATGTATATTATGTAAATTTTATGTTTATGGATTTTTGTATTTTCCGGGGCGTGACAGTTGGTATCAGAGCAATGGTTTTAGAACTTGAAGGAGAATAAGAACTCTGATATTGAATAGGTTTCAATACTAGGGTGTTATGATTTTGAGCGGTTTAGAAACTAAGTTTTCTTGAAAAGATGATGTTAAGGTAGAAGTTGGTTGAGTTATGAGTCGTGATATTGACGTCGAGTGTTTCTTATCTTGTGGTATATCAAGTATAGATTGGTGTTAATAATGTTGGTTCCCTAGGGGTTAGTTGGTTTGGGAATCAAGAGCGTGAGTTTTTGAAGGCTTGGACGTACCTATTTTGTAAAGTGGAAATGTCTTGTGCTATATTCGTATGTTTGTTCTCATTAAGTGACTTATGTTGAGGTGTATTCTCGAGTATGAAATTTCGTGATTGCTACTGGTATATGTAAGGCGATTTAGTTATGTCACCTATTCAGGGTATCGACGAGTTGAATGGTGTGGTTTAACTTTCTATGTGTTACGAATTTCTTGTGTGCCATCGATAGGTGATGAATAATTCTATATTAGCGTGTTTGACTTGTTTAGGTGCATACTAAGTATATATATAATGTTCAGGTTCTATATTGAAAATCAGAAAATCTTTATTATAAGGTTGTGCTGGGAATTTAGCTTATTCAGTTGGCAATACTAATGTTGAAGTCTTGAGTATAATCTATACTGGGTGAGATATGTCGCTTGACCAATAGGGAACTTGGGTTATATGATGAGTTGATATGGGCTATAATACTGATAGGTGAATCAGTGAACATATAGTATTGGTTGGGTTAAAAGAGTTAAAGATTCAATTTGAAAATTTATTGATAAGAGATTTTTCTTTACTTTTAGTACATCTACGTGAGTGCATCGGAATTGTTTAGTATGAGGAAATACTTAATTTATTATGGGTCATATTAAGAAGTTGAGTTATGATACCTTTGGGATCAATTTAGTACAAGACTGGAGTTGAGTTAAAGCAATATGAGTTATGAGTATATTGTGGAAGTTATAATCATTAATGATGGTAAGCGCGTTAAGTTTAAAGGACTAAACATATTTTGAGAAGGTAAAAAATTCTCGAACAATATTAAAGGCATTTTTGAGTTTTAATTAAACAGTTGTCACTTGGTTCTGAATCTTTCCTTAGTAGCATTCTCGTTTGGATTAAGGATTTGTAAAGAAAGTTGGGTTAATAAATGTATACGTGAAAGACTAATTTGGGTTAGCCATTGAAGATTTAGGATTTGTTAAAATTCATTTGGGTATATAAGCACGGATTATTAATTTAAATGGGAGTTAGAGGAAATCTTTTGAAGATAAAACTTGGATTGTTTTGCGGACTACTGAGTACTTGGAACTGTTTTAAACCTTCAAGTATTGGAGTAATGTAATGATAATAATTTCGGTATTAATGTTGTTTCGTGGTTTAGGCTGGTATCACTGTTACCTTAAAAGGTGTGATCAGTGTTATGTTTTCTTGGAGATATGTTAAGTTTTCCATTATAGTGAAAATTGATAAATCCATTATCTATAGTGATGCTTCCAAATAGAGATGGAGGTATGTAACGATTTTGGGTGAAAAAGTATTTGTATATGTTTCGAGGAGTAACGCTTAATAAATGGAACTATCTATGATTTGGGATTGGTAGTGATTTTGTTGATATTGCCTTAGCGGATTATATATTTTATTCTATTTTGGGACCAAGTTGAAGCGTTGATGACAGACTATCAAAAGTTGATGGATATATTTCCTTTGAAAACTAAGTAGGATTTAATGCAAGTAGTTTAAGAAATTCAAAGATCATGACTGTATTATGTTTTATCTCATGAGGAAGTAAGTGTGGTAGTGGAATCTCATTTGATCGGATAGTTGATGACGGTAAATTTTTGAGTATATCATTGAGTCATTGGGTGACAATAATCGTTAGCCCTATTCCTTCTCTTATTTGTTCGGGTAGTAGTATGATTACTTGGGATGATGTCTAGATCGTCAATGCGTACGGATGAACCGGAAAAGTAAAACTTATGGATGTTGATGATTTAAGGGTTGATGGTGAGTGTAATGCTAATTAGGATCAAATCAGCTATGTCTCAGGATTGGTGAACAAGTGATAGTCTTGAGAATGTGAAATTCGGGATGAAAGAGGAAGTTAACTTTAGGATGTTTGATATGAATATGCTTGAGATAAGTATGTGTCCAATATGTGTGGGTTTATTTGAGTCATGGAATCGATGTCTGAAATCCTTAATAGGTACTTGATTGGGATTATGAGTGCTTTATGGGAATCGATATTTTGTAGCCTCGATATGACTGTGCTATGATTTTGATAAGTGAATTCGCGGGCGAATTCTTTTTAAGGAGGGTAGATTGTAACGACCCGAAAACCCGTCTCTATTTTCTTAGTAATAAATATTTATTTAATTATTTATTTATTTTTGGGTGCATTTTGTGTTTCTTAATATTTTATGTCTAGCATTTTAATTGATCATTTGTGCTAGTGTGGAATTTATTGGGTCTTAGTTGATAGTAGGGAAATGGATTTAATTGTTCCTAGTTGGGTCTAGAGGGGGCCTAGGTGTAACATTTTAAATAATTATCCTACACCTCCCTCCCTACTCCCCCTTCTCCCTCACTCTTCTCTTTCTCCTGCACACTCACACACTCAATCTCTCTCTCTCCTCCATTGTTAGAAAGGTAAGAACTCCTCCTTCTCTCTTCATTTTGACCATCTTCCTCCCACTATTTCTTAATGCTCATTTTATGAAAAATGTTTAGATCGTCGATAGGATCGTGTAGAGCTAAGAAATTTTGAATTCCGTCAACTTTGATAAATTTCAAGTAAGTTGCTTTCCCCCTTTTTATGCTAAAAATGTTCATACTAAGCTTAGATGATACTTTGATTGCTATATATTGCTTCTTGGTTGGATTTTGAGTTGATTGACACTTTATCCATTTTTTTGTGATAATATTATATTTGGATCATTATTTGATTTGGGTTGCTTGGATGTTGTTGTATAGGTCTTTGATGAGTTTATAAGTTGTTTTAGTACTTGTTTGCTTGTTAGAAGTTGGGGTAAGGGTAGTATTTAGAATGGTAAGGATTTGTGAAAAATTTGTAAGAACCCAGCTGCAATTTTACCCAGATCGCCGACCAGGCGCCCGCCCGGGTTGAACCAGGCGCTCGCCTACCTGGCCAATTTCCTTCTGCCAACCATCTGACTTAATAAGCGCCCGCCTGACCTATAGTGAGCACCCGCCCGCCTCTGTTTAGGCGCCCGCCCGCCCCTGGTTTCTGGTATTCTCTTTTGTTTGGTTTAGGCTTGGTTTGTATATTAGGTATAGACTTTGGGTGTCACTCTAATTAATTTAAATAGACATTGTGGGATACTCTAGTGTTGAAAATGGTTCCGTTGTGAACAATTGTGTTATGGAATTAGTCCAAGTATTGTTTGGGAATGTCTGGGCATCTTATGATGTGTTCGTGATTATCCCAATCGAATTGATTTTGGATAAGACTTGGTCTAGGTTTTAGGCGATATCCTATAGTACCTAGAGGGTTGTTATTGAACCCTAAAGTGGAGGGTTTGGTCCGGTTGTGATCATGTACTAATAGGTGTAACCTTTTGGGTTCGTTCGAGTGTTAAGAATTGGTTCGTTGATGAACGGATGTAAGAGATGGTTGAGTTCGTGGTCATAGTACTCTTTATGAGTAGACGTTTAGGTCGTTTTGGTAATAATTATTGTACCAATTATGAGCGACCGTTTGAGTTGTGCTCCTTATGAGTAACTCGTGGGTTTCATCTTTAGGATGTGTTTGGTATGGTCCCTTATCTTGGAATTATCATGTCTAATGGATAATGTTGTTGGGCTTTCTATGAGCAATCTTTTTTATCGTTGTTGGGTTCTTTTATGAGAAACTTCTTGTATTCGTTATTGTTGATCTCTTCATGAGTAACTGTTTGCATCTTTTGTGATGAGCTTGGATTGGTTCCCTACTTTGGAATCATTGCCCCCGTTGTTGTTTCAAGCGAGTATTTATTACTATGTGCTTGTTTAAAGTCCAACTGGCATTTGTGGTTGTGTCGGGCGATGGGAACGATTATAATGGCAACGAGCCGAGTCCATTATAATGTGATCCATTGTTTTGCCCTTATTTTCCTCTTCCAGATTGGCCTTGGTTGGGATGAGCTAGCTTCCTTCGGAAGTAGTCTAGCTAACTTTTTGGGTTTTGACTTTGTGTCATCTCCCCTGTCCTTTGTGACATGTTACATTGTTATGGTTCCGGTACCGGGGCGGTGATCTTCAGCTGTTTATGCTACTATGAAGATGGTTTGATGGTTTGATGGGTTGATTGATTAATTGGTCGGTTCTGACCGGGGTTCTCTTCATCTGTTATGCTGCTATTGATGATTGGTTGATCGGTTGAAGCTGCGCAGCGAATGTTCTATCAGTTTGGTGAAACCTTGGCTCGGTATCCTTTGTAACGTGTTTATTTCAGTCTTATGTGCTGCATGATGAGTTAGTCGTTATTTCCAACTGGTATGGGACAGTTGGCGATAGGGAGCTTTCTCATTTGTTGTTATGTGATTTACTTGCTCAGTTATACCGTTGTGATTTACTTGCTCAGTTATACCGTTAATTTGCATGATATTATGCCATGTAGCTGCATTAGTAACTTACTGAGATTTTATCTCACCCCGTTTCTTTTATCTTTGTTTTTCCTTAACCCCTCCCCCCCCAGGAGCAAGTGGTATTATTTTGAGATCCGTCGTAGCGGAAATCTTCCGAGCAGATTGATCGCCGTTGGGGTAGTTACTCTTCGGAGCCTTTATGTATTTTATTGTGGGTTCGTAGTCGTTCAGTGTTTTGTATATACGGTTGTACTTTGGGAATTTTTGCTAGTAGTTGTTCTTGCTTCCGCGTTTGTTTCTAGTCTCCGAGTTATAATCTCGTTGAGGTGTCGTTTGATGGTATTGGTTTCATAGTTGAATTCACGCGCCCGGTTTGGTATTTTGCATTTTGGAGATGTATATTATGTAAATTTTATGTTTATGGATTTTAGTATTTTCCGGGGCGTGACAAAATCAATGACCCTGACTACGATACTGTCGTTCATGCTGTTCAAAACAGAGAAAAACCCATCACGTTTGATGAACTGCACGAAAAATTCATCATTCGTGAGCTATCCCTCAAACAAAAGAACCGCCCCACTCAACCCTTCCCTGCCTCTGTCAACTACGCCGCCAAACCGCCCACTAACAACAATTCCCTTCGCCCTCCATCTCCCGCCAACCGCACCACCAACAACAACAACCGACAGCCCTACCGCGGCATTTGCCAATGGTGCCGACAGCCTGGCCACTTCCTCTCCCAATGTCCGGCATTCCGAACCCAATGCCCCAATGTTTCGGTTCCTACCCCTCCCCGCCCCAATAACAACCGCAACACCAACGCTAACCCACCCACCTACAGTAACAACAACAACAACTACACCAATAACCGTCCCAACCCCTCCATACATGCTGCCTCCACCTCTAGTCCTCCCCCTCCTTCTTGGTTGTTTGACAGTGGTGCCACACATCACGCCACTAATGACTTAGCAAATCTTTCGCTCCATTCTCCCTACAACGGCACTGGTGAACTATTCATTGGTGATGGCTCCGGACTCCAAATCTCAAACACTGGTTCTACTTCCTTACTCTCTCCTCACACTTCATTTCAATTAAATCATGTTCTTCATGTCCCTTCCCTCTCCCACAATATTATTTCCATCTCTAAATTTTGCCTTGATAATCATGCATCTGTCACATTCTCATCCAACTCATTTTATGTGAAGGACAACCAAACTGGAACCATACTCCTCCAGGGTCAACCTAACTGTGGTGTCTATGAATGGCTTCCGACTCTCTCCACTGTTCACTCTGCGTCAGTCTCCTCTAACACAAATTGGCATCACCGCCTAGGGCATCCTTTGTACTCTATCCTACGTCATCTTAGTAATAGTTTCAAGTTATCAATCCCTACTATTAGAGATTTTCATTGTAATTCGTGTGCTTGTAATAAAAGCCACAAACTTCTGTTCTATGATAATACAATTCAGTCCTTTGGTCCTCTTGATATTCTTTATAGTGATGTATGGACTTCTCCCCTTCTCTCCCCTGATGGCTTTAAATACTACATCATTTTTGTTGACCACCACTCCAAATACATCTGGTTCTACCCATTAAAACACAAAAATGATGCCCTCACGGTATTTTCCCACTTCAAACCACTTGTGGAAAAATACTTTGCTCGCACAATCAAAACCATCTATAGTGACAATGGGGGGGAGTATCTCGGTCTCCGTCCACTTCTTACGTCCCATGGCATCCAGCATCTCACCTCTCCACCCCACACTCCCGAACATAATGGTTATTCCGAGCGCCGTCATCAACACATTGTTGAGACTGGCTTGTCTCTCCTATCCCACTCCTCCATGCCTCGCAAATACTGGCCTCTAGCCTTCGCCACTGCCTGCTACCTCATCAACAGAATGCCCACACCCACCCTCAACCTCCAATCTCCCTACTCCATTCTTCACAAACAACCCCCCAACTACCTCAAACTTCGCAGCTTCAGCTGTCTTTGCTACCCCTGGCTTCGACCATACACCACCCACAAACTCGACCCCAAATCGATTCCTTGTGTTTTTGTGGGTTACTCCCCTACTCAAAGTGCATATCACTGCCTTGATCTATCCACACACAAACTTTACACTTCCCGCCATGTCAAATTTGTGGAATCCCAGTTTCCCTTCTCCACCCTATCCTCCATCTCGTCTCCAACCTTCTCCTCCTCTGACTGGTGTCCCCCTTCCACTCCCCAAACCGCCCTTCCGCACTCCGCCACTCCTCAAACCGAACCTCCTCAAACCACACCAATGCAAACCTCCCACCCTCAAACCACACAAATTCAAACTGAACCACCTCAAACTGCCCCAACTCAAACCGTATCCCCGCAAACCGAACCTTCTCAAACCGCACCTACTCAAACCGCAGCCCCTCAAGCCGCACCTACTGCTCCTCAAACCGCAGCCCCTCAAGCCGTACCTACTCAAACCGCAGCCCCTCAAGCCGCACCTACTCAAACCGCACCTACTGCTCCTCCAACCGCACCTCACCCGACCGCACCTACAGCCCCTCCCACCGCATCTCGACCCATCACACTCTCTCAAAATAACATTCACAAACCTCTCCAGAAACTTAACCTACATGCCACCTTACACAAACCACCTGAACCCTCCACCATCACCCAAGCCCTTAAAAGCCCTGTATGGCGTGAAGCCATGCAAAAAGAATTTGATGCTCTCATTCATAACCGCACTTGGGAACTTGTCCCTCCTTCCCCTTCTCAGAATCTTGTCGGCTGCAAATGGATCTTCCGCACTAAGTATAATCCAGATGGGTCTATTGATCGTTATAAAGCACGCCTTATTGCCAAAGGCTTCCATCAGAGACCCGGCATTGACTACTCCGAGACCTTCAGTCTGGTTGTCAAACCTGCCACGGTCCGCACTGTTCTCACCCTTGCCACTGTTCATGGCTGGCCGCTCCGCCAAGTTGATATTAACTATGCCTTCTTACAAGGCACTCTTTCAGAAGACGTTTACATGGCACAACCCCCTGGCTTTGCCCATCCCTATACCCCATCCTATGTGTGTAAATTACGCAAAGCTATTTATGGGTTGAAACAGGCTCCGCGGGCATGGTATAATGAACTCCGTCTCTACTTGACCTCTCTCGGTTTTCGAAATTGCGTGTCTGATTCCTCTTTATTCACGGTTCAGCTGCCCCAAGGTGTCATCTACTTGCTTGTTTATGTCGACGACATCATCATCACCGGTTCCAATGATGTTCTACTACAGTCTTTCATCTCCACCTTTTCCTCCCGGTTCTCTCTCAAGGATCTTGGAACACTTTCCTACTTCCTCGGGGTGGAAGTTCTACCTCATCCTCGCGGTATTCTTCTTAGCCAAAAAAAAGTACATTCTAGATTTATTGACTCAATCCAATATGACCGATTCACGACCGGTCCCCACTCCTATGGCACCTCAACCGTCTCTCTCCATCAATCGTGGCACACCACTCTCAAATCCAACTGAATTTCGAGCCTTGGTGGGAAGTCTCCAGTATCTCGCTCTCACCCGGTTAGACATCTCATTTGCTGTAAACCGACTGTCTCAGTTCATGCACAAACCAACTGAAGAACACTGGGCCGCTCTCAAAAGGGTTCTGCGGTATCTCATTGGCACCAACAATCATTCTCTCCTCATTTGTCGTGACTCTCCCTTGACTCTTCATGCATTTACTGATGCCGACTGGGCAGGTGATATGGACAATTATGTCTCCACAACTGGTTATATTGTATATCTGGGAAAGAATCCCATCTCTTGGAGTTCTCGCAAGCAAAAGTCTCTGGCTCAGTCCTCGACCGAAGCTGAGTATCGGGTTGTCGCCGCTACTGCGTCCGAAGTCATGTGGATTCAGAATTTGTTGACCGAATTAGCTGCCCCTCTCACCTCATGTCCCATCATCTACTGTGACAACCTAGGTGCCACTTACGTTGCTGCAAATCCCCGGTTTCATTCCCGGATGAAGCATCTTGGGCTGGATTATCATTTTGTTCGTGAGAAAGTTCAAGCCAATACTCTTCGAGTTTCCTTTATCTCGAGCAATGATCAGCTTGCTGATGTGTTAACCAAACCGCTCCTCCGAGCTCGGTTTCATTTTCTACTATCCAAGATTGGTCTCACTACTCGTTCGTCCATCTTGTGGGGGCATGTTAAAGATAAATAGTATTCTCGTTTATTTACAATTGTTTATTTGTTTCCTATATTAGTTAGGACTTAATTATAGGTAGGATTCTTTACTTGCTCATCAAGCTAGCTCTTGTATATATACTCATTCATTGTGTCAATAATAAGAGAGATGCCTTTTACATCATTATTACTCTTATAATATGATGGCTATGCAGATGCTAATGTTGGATCAACATCTTCATTGCCCAACGTTTGGCACTCAAAGGCTTTTGTCTCAGGCCACAACTAATATATCTGGTGAAGCAGTAACAAACATGAGATATTCTACTATTACATATCCAAGTGGGATATCTCGGATCTAGACCTGCGAGGAGATCTTACTAGGAGAGGTGATCGCTTTTTTCTCATAATTTACTACAATTAGTATGTTTTCGGTTTCATTTCTTTCCTTGATTTGTAATTTCAAAATGTCTACATGAAAGCAAGCAGAGGGTCGTATATTTACAAGGGCTATGCTTTAAATTCAAGTAGATTATTTTTGAACAATCAAAGATACATACAGTGGCAAAAAACTTCACAAGCAAGGTAGTATCTCTTGCCAGTGGCGGACCTAGGATTTTTTGTAAACGGGGGCAAAAATTACATAAGGGGGCAAAAAAAATGTAACTGTGTTTTTTTATCCTACATCTAAGGGGGAAAAGCTTACTAAATTGCACTAACACCCCTAACTTTTACAAAAAATTTGCACTGGTAATTATTTTTTTTTTTTTTTTTTTTCAAACGGAGGCCGCGGCCCCTAAAAGCCCCTACCTAGGTCCGCCTCTGTCTCTCGCTCTCATCTAGGATACCTAATCCTGAAAGTGAGGCCAGCGTACCTGTGAAAGTTATCCATTCGACTTGTCGATAGAGAATTTATCTCCTTCCTATTGCTGCCAAAAAAAAAAAAAAAAGAAGAAAAAAAGTAAACTCGTATAGCCATTAATACTATTCTTCTATATGGCTATTTGCTCTCCACACTTCTCATCAGTTTCTCAAAACACACTTTCATTTTTTTAATATCTTCATCCTTGACTAGGTTCCGTGAATTTTCATCCTTAATACTCCCTCCGTCTCTAGTTAGTGTGGACCAAATTTTTGGGCACACAAATTAAGAAAAAGTAAGAGAGATAAATAATGAAAGGAGGTGTTTGTGAGTATGAAAAAATAAATAGGAGAGAATGAGTGGGAGGAATAGTAAGTTGATTGGTGTTTGTGAGTGTAAAAGTAAAGTAGGAGAGAGAATGAGTGGGAAGAAAGATTCTTTGCTATTTTGGGGTAGTCCACACTAACCTGAGATGGACCAAAAAGTAAAGAAGTCCACACTAACCTGAGACGGAGGGAGTATACTTTATCTTCTTGAAATCCTTAGGTTCCGCTCCAATCTCCATTAATATCGCAAGTTTGTATATATTCTTCTCTCCATGAATTTATTTGATGTTAATTAAATAAAAAGTTGTTAGGCAGTTAGCTCAGTTAAGGAGAAGCTTATATCATGTGTCATCAATAAGAACGCTGCGAGTGGAAATGCTGGAAAGGTCGTGAATAAGGCTCCGTTTGTTTCGCGTAAAACAATTTCTGGAAAATGATTTCCCGTAAAATGTTTTCCGGAAAATGACATAAACATTTTTTTGGTTGTTTGGTAAATGTAAATCTAAGGAAAAGTTTTTCGGAAAATATTTTCATATGAAAATAATAATAATTTAATATGAGAAAAAGAATTATAATGAGAAAAAAAATTGAATGTGGGTGGAGATTTTGGGTTGGGGTGGGATGGGTGGTTGTGGGGGTGAGGTGGGGGGTGGTGAGGGTGGGGGTGGGGGAGGTGTTCAAAAATAATTTTAATATGAGTAATTTTATTTTATTATTTTTTTTTGGGGGGTGGGGTGGGGTGGGGGTAGGTGGTGGGGGTGGTGGGTGGGGTGGGGTGGGGTGGGGGGGGTAGGGGGTGGAGGTGTTCATTTTTATTTTTTTTATATGAGTGAAAAGAAGTTTTTTTTTTTTTTTTTTGGGGGGCGGGGTGGGGTGGGGTGGGTGCTGGGGTAGTTGGGGTTGTGGAGATGTTCAATTTTTTTTAATATCAGTGAAAAGTTTTTTTTTTTTTTTGGTGGGGTGGGTGCTGGGGTAGTTGGGGGTTGTGGAGATGTTCAATTTTTTTTTTTTAATCTGAGTGAAAAGAAGTTTTTTTTTTTTTTTTTTTTTTTTGGGTGGGTGGTGGGGTGGTGGTGGGTGGTGGGGTGGGGGTGGGGCCTGGGGTAGTTGGGGGTGGTGGATAGGATGGATGAAGAGGGTGGTGTTAGAGGTGTAGTGGGTAGGGTGGGGTTTTATGGAGAGTTGAGTGTGAGTGAGAGAGTTAACATTTTCCGGAAAATGACTTGCTTAGTAAAAATCCGTAAGTCATTTTACTTAGAAATGAGGGAAAATCATTTTCCGGAAAATATTTTACTCATTTTCCGGTGCGTAACAAACACCGGAAAATGGGGAAAACATTTTCCGGAAGATATTTTACGCGAAACAAACGGAGCCTAAGACTCAGAAACATCCTATACTCCATCCGTCCCATTTCAAATTGCAAAATTTACCATTTTGGGTGTCCCAATTAAAATTTCAAAATCATAAAATGGAAATTTTTTAATACTTTTAAATTAGTGGTAGCCCACTTCTCATACTCACATCAACTAACTCACTATTCCCTACCCCACTTTCTCTCTCCTATCTACACTCACAACACATCACATTTTTCACTTTTTCCTTAATTCCCGTGAACAACCTAGTTTTTGCAATTTAAAATGGGACGGAAGGAGTATTTTGTATAAGTAGAGTCTGATACATCGACTGTTAGTTTCTTTTCTCCCGAAGTTCCTGTGTTGACACAACATGGCATGGACAGGGTGTGGTGCTCGGACTCTTTGGTCTACCCTGCCGGACTCGTGTTGACAAGACTAAAATACAAGTTGTCCGACACGGGTAGGGCGGGGTAAACCAAAGTGTCCTAGCATTACAGGTGGCAAGTGGACACATTAAAATCCAATTTTTTGGCGATTAATACTCTTTTTCTTCTCTCACTGATATTGAATTATATATTGAACTTCTAGGATGCTAGATTTTTTGATGGCAAATTGGCGTTATTTTTGAATTTCTTTGTACTTGCAATTTTTAGCCTCTATTCGATCTATGAATATAAAAGAAATTTGCAGTTGTCTAGAGTTTGTTTTTAGCTTTAAAAATATTAATACCAACCCCGTCCCAAAAATAAATGTCCAAAAAGTTTTCAAATTTGCTCATGATAAGAAGTAAATTTTAATTTATCCATCCCAGTTTAATGTTCTTAGTTTGACTTTGCACGCTTATTAAGGAACGAATGAAAAACCAATAAAAAATTTGTCAACAAAAATAGGGAGTTGAGGATAAAATTGTCCAATATATTATTCATCAAGCAAGTGGGTGAAAAGTGAGTTAGGTAAGTAACAGATTTTTTTGTAATTAGATGAACTTTATGAGGACAAGATTGTCCAAAACACTGTTCATACTCATTTATGGAATAAAACAACTAAGAACCTTTAACTGGGAAATACCAAAAAGGAAAGTAAGAACCTTATACTGGGATGGAAGGAGTAACATTTTTTGAAAATTCATTTTGGGACGGAAGTACCCAACACTGTATTGTTTCAAAAGCTTGCATCTTGTTCTTGCAGTTATTGCTGCAATAAAGTTGTATATGTATATTGAGATAACAAAGACTACATCTCTCCCAGTAAGTAAGCAACATAGACCGTTTTATAGCATCTGCTTTTGTTGTTGCAGGATATTGCTGCATCTATTCCGAGGGGAAGTCTTGACTGGGAAAGAGCACTGCGTTGTGTTAGGCACGCTCTTCGTAACACGCCATCACCTGATTGGTGGAGGCGTGTGCTTCTTGTGGCACCTTGTCACCGAATTCATTCACAAGGACCTTCTCCTGGTGCTGTTTTTACTTCTGAAATGATCTGCGAGGCAACTATTGATAGAATCGTTGAACTATTGAAGTTGGCCAATTCAGTTAATACTCTCAAACCCTATTCTTTGAAACTATAGCAAGTTGTGTTGGTTTTCCGGAGTTATTGTTTCTCTGTGTGGCATACTAATTCTGTTACTGTTTTTATTTTAAAACTTATCGTGTACCCCCGTCCCAAAATGAATGTTCTATTTTGTTCATGATCAAGAACAAAAAAAGACATTAATTTTAGGACGGAGGTAGTACTATATCATCTACAAGATTGTTTAAGTTTTAACAGAAAAATTCTTTTTAACAGTTTGATTCTTGAAAAATGCCAGTGGTTTAAAAAGTACTTTTCATCTGTGGAGGACATCCCCTTCTTGGAATGAGACATGCTAGCTGCCAATATACTGCTTTGTTTTTTGGTTGTACATTTATGAAGGCTCTAATTTTTACTATATACTCCCTCCATCCATAACAAACGACCCATTTTGTTTTAAGAACGGGAATTAAGGAAAAGTGTGTTATAAGTGTGGTAGGGAATAGTACGTGGAAAATTGTTGCGAGTGGTGTCAAGATTTTATTGGTGTTTTTAATTAGAGTGTGGCGGGTCCATTATTGATGCAACCAATAAAATATCGTCACCTCATATTGTGAGCAAGATTTTGTGACTTTATTTTGTGCCCCTAGCAATGCTCTTGCAAAATACTCCCTCCATCCCATTAAAAATTCAAAGTCTCGACAGACGACAGCACACTCTTCTTCGATCATCCTAGATTGCTTTGAGTTTGATCATTATGTGACTTATTGTGAGACGGAACAAGTATAAATATGTAATACTATAACTCATATCGACGTAGATATAGAGTTTTACACTTTAAGTTCTACAAGGTGCTTTCCCAATACTCGATTGTCTAAAAAAAATTGTCTAATTTTGACTTTTTATTACGGTCAACGTAAATGAATTTTTGTCAGTCGATCTAATTATCCAAGTGAACTTTAAAAAAAAAAAAAAAAAAAAAAACATCATTAAGTGATTTATCAATAATTCTTAAAATTCATTGCGATTATTAGATTAACACCAATACTTAGTCAAAGTTCATTTATGTTAACCATAAAAAAAATAAAAAAATAAAATACAAACTTTTGAGAACAGATGGAGTATTAAACCCATTTTCTAGTCCTTCTTGCATTTCATGAGCTTCATGAATCAGACAGTATATCAAACACTCAAGTTTGTAATAAAATCTGCGTAACAAGCATCACATACAAACCCCGAAGACCCTGGAAGACTACATTGTTGACTTACATGCTTGTTGCAGTACGGCTTATTGCAGTAGTTACATTTGGAAAGCTGAAGCCAACATCTTGTACACAATAAATCCGAACAAGCCGCTTCGCAATCATCATCATCAGATTCTACACAGCCGCCACACTCCTCGCATCTTGGAACACAACCGATACATCCCCGACATTGGGTTGTACTAGGTACTTTAAGAACTCTCTTTCTCTTGCATGTTTCCTTAGTACAATCGAAAACCATCTTCACTTCATTGCATTTCGGGCAAATGTCTACGTCTATATAAGAGTGGTCGGTTTTTTCTACGCTTTTTGAAATGGTCAAGTGCTTGTACTCGGGATAGAAGTTTTGTTGTTGTTGTGGATGATTTGTTTCGAGCAAAGAACGTAATGTTTCGAGATGTTGTTTGTTCATGTTTGGTACGCCGTTTATCGTTAGGCTTGTTAAGTTGTGGTTGTTTTGGGTTAATGTTTTCACTGCCTGGATGACTCCCTCTGGAGTTAGGCCGGTGCAGACGGGTATACATAACTGCAAAAGAAGGGGAAATGACAATTTAGGGTCCAAAGTTTGGGGGGTGTGTGCCAATAGGGGTCTGATGTATCAATTTTGTCAATTTAAGGTCCAAAGTTAACAACGTTAGTCAATTAAGGGTTTTTCGACTAAGTTGCAAAGAAAATCCAGTTAAGTAACAGAAAAACTTAACTGAAGTTAGTTTTGGATGTTCGCCTGGGCTGTCATTTCACACACCCCTTATACAATGGACCCTAAATTTTCTTTCACTTTTATTATTAAATTTTTGAATAATTTTAATTAATTCAAAAATAATAATAAATAAAATAATAAGCAAATAAAAAATTAAAGTGGTTTTTTTTTTAAAACCGCAAATAATGAAGTTATAAACAAGAAAAATTAATAATAAAAATAAAAAATAATTTTATAAATAAAATAATAATTGGAATTCTAATATTAATAATGAAACAATACTAACCACCACCACAGAAGAAAAAAAAAAAGAATTGTCCAAATCCCCACTTTCTTCTTTCTAAAAATATAAAGTGGTTTTTTTTTTTTTGGAATATAATTTTTTTTACACTTTTTCCTTTTTAAAAATTATACTTTTTATTTTATAGTGGTTCTAATGAAAAAAATATTTTTATTGTATTTCTTGAAAAAATATTTTCGGTAAATGACGTCTTAATTATTAGTTAATTTAATATAAGAAAGTAAAATTTAATATTTCATTTTTTTATTAATTTTCTACATCTGAAATGACAATATGCTCATGCAAATAATAAAAACAAATTGCAGTTAAGTCCATGTCAAAACACTTGTGACTTAACTGGATTCCGTTAACAAAATCGTTAAAAAACCCTAACCTGCACAACTTTTGCAACTTTGGACCCTAAATTGACAAAATTGATACATCAGACCCCTATTGGCACACACCCCCCAAACTTTGGACCCTAAATTGTCATTTCCCCGCAAAAGAATGATAAAAAGAAACCCGGATTAGAACATGTTCTTGGCCATTCATATCTTACTAATCTATTTGTTCATCAATGGACAAAAAATCAACAAAAAAGATGGTCTGAAATGTAGTAAAAGAAAGGATTGGGGCTCATGCAGCAGTTCAGTTCAGCTACATCAACGACTCAGATTCAATCTTCATCAAATAAATTAAATGGATGACCTTTGTTGGAGGGCGAAATGATAATCTTATCCTTAATGAGCAATCCAATGGCAACAAGCTCAATTGCTAGCAGTCCAACTGTATAGGCCAGAAGGTATTAAGTCGATTAGAGATTTTGATTGTTAAGATGGAAGTACCTTGATAATATTGAGATTTCGAGCTACGACACCTTGAAGGCCAGCATCTGTGATATTTCCGCAACCATTAAGAACCAAAGTTTTGATCTTTCCATTTGCCCGAGAAGTAATCTTCATCAATACGTCGTCGGAGATGATGACGCCCTAGATTTCTGGGGTCACGGAGATAGAACTCCAACTTTGCTGTCTCTTGATCCTGATCACAACACAAACAAGAACACCGTTAAGACCAAGGCCGGGTTGGAATCCGGCTTAGGCCCTCGGGTGTGAGAGTAAGATCTCTGAGGAAAACCTAAGTAGAAAGCTTGTGAAAGCCTTGTGTGTGTGAATAGGATAGAGCACGTACCTGGCCCTTTGGGGCGGATAGGAGTATTTATATGAATAGGAGGGAGAGGTAGGTTTAAGGTACTAACTGTCCTTGTACCGGACGGACACGTGGCAGGTTCTCATTGGCTCAGCCAGGGGAGTGGCTGGAAACGTGGCGTGTTGTCAGAGAATCATGGTTCCACCACCAACCGTTATGGTATGTCAGGTACGAACTGGTAACGTCTGTGGTACGTTTGCGACAGCTGGCTGCTGCGGGCTACGGGCATATGGTTGAGTGATCAACACGGGACCCTACGAATAACGGGAGGCAGAGCTACCTCGGTTATGGGTATCGTGGAGCCCGGTTTGATGTGGTCGAGCTCGCTTGTACTGGCTTTTAACCGGGTCCGGTCCGGTCTGCGATGCTCGGTCTTATCAGTGGCCCCTAACTCCGAGGGTCAGCTTATTTATGAGCGGCGCGAGGAGTTACACTTCCATGTCTCGGCCCGGGCAAACTGTAGTAAATACGGGCACGGAATATCATGGGACGGGAGTCTTACAATGGTGGTTGACGACAGGACAGTGGGCCCCACGAGTCAGGCTAGTGACGTAGCTGTCAGGTCCTTGATATGACAAGGAGCACGCTCATTAAATGCGAACCGTCATCGGAGTTCGAAAAAGCTGGTTCCCGCCTCTTCATTTTCGGGTCGTATGCCGGTTCAAAACCGGACCTGGGACTAGACCCAACCCGCATTGGGGGTATAAATAACCCTAACTGGCTTCGTTCAAATACTTTCGCCATTTTCAGAATATTTGCCCCTGCTTTCCTTTGCCACCTTTGCTTGCAATCTTTCGCGATTCCGCTTTCGGCGCTTCTTCTTCCAGACGGTCATTCAGGTAGTGCTTTTATTTTCTTTTGCTCGTTGTTAATTTCTTGGTTCGTCCGTCCTGGGTATTTAGAGGCCTTCCTTATTGTCTTTTTGGGGTAAGCCCCTTAGCACCAGTTCTTCGGATTCGGGGAAAGAGTCCTTAGGTTTTTGATTAAATTCCTAGCCCCTTTCTCTGGAACCTCGGGTCCTTGCCTTTCTCAGAATTTTCGGGTCCATTTATTTCTTTCTAACAGGAAATATGAACGAACTGGACCTGGGGCGCAATCTCCATCCTGACCTCTTTGGTTGTTGTCGACGAACGGGAGGGATTTATCGATATCTGATAAATGCCTGGAAAAGGCTTTCTTTGGATGCCTTCAAGACCATAGGAGTAGTCTATAACTGGGATTCCTGGATTCTACCCCTGCTGTGGGAAACAGGTCCTCGGGTTCATTATGACTCAGGGAGGATGAGAGTTCTGGGGGGTGAGGAGCAACTGGGCACTTTTGTTAGGGCCGTTTTAACTCGATTCCCTGATAATGTAGATATGGCCGGGAACGCTAGGCGATTAGTGAGGCAGGGCGAAGACCGTGTGTCCTCGACTGGTTCGAATCCCTTGACTTGGATGGATACTCCTTTGAATGATGACTTGCTCAGTACCGAGCAACCGCAGGATATTCCAGCGGCCCCGGGCGTTGTGGAACTGTCTAGCGGGGACGAGGAATTGGAACCGATCGCTGAAGGTGACAGTTTCTTATTGGAATATCACGCTTCGGATGCAGGGGAGGAGATCAACATTGGTCGCGGGCTTATCGACGAGCCCGTATCTTCCGAGACTCCCACGGACTCTCGCGGGCCAGATGAGAGGCTGGCCCCTGATGCTGCCCGAAAGTTGAGCTTGAGGCGCTCGCCGGTCAAGATAGTGAGTTCTTTCCCCGAAGGGCCGGACAACCGTGCGGTCAGTCAGATGGGGGCGTCTACCTCGGGTGCGGCCTTAGCGGATGAGGGCGAGGGTGATTCTGATGACGAGTTCCGGTCTCAGTATCATGTCGACCCAAAGGTTTACCTTGTAAGTGGTCTGGGTGAGTACGCATCGCCTACCGGAGGCTCCAAAATGACTTCTACCTTGATCCGCGCAGAGAACTTGGCTTGTGTCTTTTACCCAGTGCAGTTTGAAAATGGGCTTCGCCTCCCTCTTGACCCGTTTATTTGCGAATTTCTGAACTTCGCACAGTGTCTGCCTATGGACCTGACTCCCAATGCTATTCGTTATTTGGTGTCTTTCATCGTGGTTAGCCGCGTCCTCGGGTTTGAGCCCTCCTTGTCTGCCCTCCATATTTACTTTACTCATCAGATAACTGCGAGCTGCCTGAGCTTGAAAACAAAACTGCGCTCCAAGAAGATTTCTTCTGCCGCCTCTAACAAATTCGACCAGTGGCAAAGGTATCCTCTTGTGATCCAGAACCGCCTGGGTTGGCCTTTTCCCCATCCTGAGAATATATCTCCTATCTCGGTTTCTCGAAGAAACTTTCCGGATCCGGAAGAGGGCCGCGAGTTGAGCGAGGCCCTGGAGTCTTATCTTGCTCGCCACGCAAGGAGGGTCTTGGGGGAAGATGGGACAGTGGAAGCCGTGGTCCCTCAGGTCTTTGATGTACAGGCCATCATAGATGATGAGGACCTTTTGATTTATGCTGGGGTGGCCCCGAGTCGTACTCCTGATCGCGGGTCTAGGGTTGATATGGTCCCCCTGCTGAGAGATCCCGATTGGAGGGTTCATCAGTCTTTTGTTTTTGCTTCTGAGTGCTCGTTCTGTAACCACGGGGACGCGTGCTCTGACCCTGGTTTAACCGGTCTCTCTTTGCTGTTATTTCTTTTGTCTGTGCTTATTTCGTTTCTGCTATCCGGAGGGGGCGCTAAATTCCCTTTGATTTTTAGGTCCCGAAGATACAATGCCTCCCAAGAGCGTGGCCGCCCAGAAGCAAGCGGCAAGGGCACAATTGGAACGGGAGAAGAAAAGGAGAGGGGACGAGCTTAATAAAATCGAGGCTCCGGGCATTAGGCTCCCGGTTACGGACAAAACAGATAAGTCCGGTGTAGCGGTGGCCGCACAGCCTGCCCTGACTCGCAACCTGCCCCCTAATCCCCGTCACGCAGTTGGGAGGGGTAAGGGACTGATTGGCACCGGTCATTCACAGTCTTCTTCTGACACGGGCACAACCACCTCGGAGCCACAAAGAAAAAGATCTGCAACGGGAGACCCTCCTTTGCCTCCCAAAGATAAACAACAGAGGACCGAAGCCCCTTCGGCAGAATTTGCCGTGGTGTCCCCTGCCCGAGGTGGGATGTGTGCTACTCTTTTCCCCGTGGAGCTCATTGACGATAGAGAGCGGGCAAAGGAGTTTGGTCTTAAGGTTGCCCGATCTCCCGAGATCTTTGGGGTTGACCTGCATAGCCGCCGCAGCAATAACGCCTACGTTGGTGATGGGTTGTTGCGTCGGCTAAACTTTCCGGACTACCAACAGAGGGTTCTATCTACCTCCAATCCTGCAACCGCAGTTGGCCACGCCGGGCTGGCCCTGACCGAGGTTCGCCTTTTGCCTCTGGACCAAATTATCCCACCTTCATTCGTTACCTCTCTGACTTTCTTCCTTTCTTGCTTGCAGATAGCCAATGACCTCCTCTACTTAAGCGCCCAGGCTAAGTCTGATGCTTCCACCATTGCCACCAGGAATAAGGAGGTTATGGAGGCAAGGGAAGAAGCCAGTAAGTGGTCGAAAATCGCAGAGTTCTTACGCACCGAGCTCAAAGAGAAAGATGCGGAGGTCATGGGCGCGGTTAAGGAAGTTTCCCAACTGAACAACGATTTGACCGCGGAGCGGGGAGCTAAGGAGCGCCTTGAAGCCGAGAAGCAGAGTCTCGAGGCCCGCTGTGTTGAATTACAGAAGCTTTTGGATGAGGGGAAGGGGACCATCGATAGGTTGTCAACAAAGGTGGATGAGTTGGATGGACAACTGCTCGATCGGGTGCGATTTGATACTGACCGGGAGCGGGTGCTGCAGGAGGAGCGGGAGAAAAGCATAGAAGCATTCAAAGAGTTCGGCGAGCAGTCCGTGATATTAACGGACCAATATAATATGGCTGTTCATGCCGTAGCTCAGAACTTGGCTGCCACGTGCAAGTATACGGCGCAGGAAATAGCCACTTTATGTTCAATACTGCCTTCCGACCCGGAGTGCTTTTCCGGTCATTGCCTGGTGCCATTTTCGGACGACCAACTGCTGGATCTCCCGGAGACCGCTCGTGCTTTACTTCCTCCTGTCCTTCCGGTCACGGTCCCTGAGCTATTGACCGCCATTGATGATCAGCGATTTCCTGCGAGTGGGAATGGTGTCCCTTTGGCCGCGGCTTTGGAGAAGGTTTTTGGCCCTGGCGGCCCCTTTGTTGAAGGTATGGTTCTTCCCTTCTCTACTTTTGCCTCTGCTCTCGCCGAGGCTTCGAAGGCTCCGCTCAATTTGGCTGTTGATCCTGACGCCTCTACTGCTTCTGTACCAGAAGTGGAGATCAATCCTCCTCCGTCCGGCTGAAGATCAGACCGGGCTGCGCCCTGGGACTTTTTGTAATAATTTTGGGTTTAGCAGACTTGAACCTCCAACTGTATTTTGATTCGGTTTTGTAATGTATCTCGTTGCTTTTCTTTTGATCTCCATATCTCCCTGACACTTATTTTCGTTGTCTTTTATTGCCTTTTTTGCTGGTTGCCTTGGAGTTGTCAACTACCCATCGTTTTTCAAGGTTATGGCCCCAGGCCGATTAATGTGGATGTGCTTTGAATTTTCTACGCCTGATACTTATGACTACTTTTTTCGGCGAGCTTACGGTCTAGCTCGTGGGCGTATGACCGCGCATCGTGCATGAAGGTTCATGCAACGGTATTTCCCTTGACGGGCTTACGGTCTAGCTCGTGGGCGTATGACCGCGCATCGTGCATGAAGGTTCATGCAACGGTATTTCCCTTGACGGGCTTACGGTCTAGCTCGTGGGCGTATGACCGCGCATCGTGCATAAAGGTTCATGCAACGGTATTTCCCTTGACGGGCTTACGGTCTAGCTCGTGGGCGTATGACCGCGCTTTGAGAACGAATGTACTTTAGTTTCTGATAACGATAGCAGTATTATTTACTTTACTCAAACAGATTACATTGTGATTTTGTTATAATACATGAGTAATTCCACAATTTCTAACTGCTATTGATTGCAAAAAGATTTTAAGGTCTACAAATCTGTCTTCTAAAGGTAATACTTCTTCAGATGATCACTATGCCAGGCGTTTTTCAAGTCTTTTCCTTCTGCCGTTAGAAGCCTGTAGGTTCCCTCTTTGATCACGCGGGCAATCTGATAAGGGCCTTCCCAGTTGGGCGAAAGCTTGTTGTATCCGGGCTGCCTCCCTGTGACTTCAACTTTCCTCAGAACCCAGTCTCCCACGGCAAACGATCTCTTGTTCACCCTTTTGTCGTGATGAACTTTGGCCTTCTGCTTATAATTGACCATCTTTGTTCGTGCTTCCAACCGTTTTTCTTCGGTAGAGTCTAAGTCTTTTCTGCGGGCTCCCTCATTCTCTGTTTCGTTAAATTGGGCGACCCTATAGGTGGGCAAGGCTATTTCCACATGTGCGACCGCCTCCGATCCATATGTCAGGGAAAAAGGGGTTTCTCCCGTTGAGTTCCTTGTCGTGGTTCGGACAACCCACAGAGCAGTACTGAGCTCTTCCATCCAGCGACCACTCCTTCCCTTCAAACTTTTGTGCAAAGCGGTCATTAGCAACTTGTTCGCGGCCTCGGCCTGTCCATTTCCCTGCGGTCTTGCGACTGAGGATTGTCGATGTTCCACGTTGAGTCTCTTGCACTCCGCCGTAAACTTGCTTTGAAATTGGGGTCCGTGGTCGGAGACAATGGCTCGCGGTAGACCAAACCGACAGAATATGTGATCGTGGATGAACTTGATGATACTTGCTTCCGTAGTACTAGTCAGTGCTTTTGCCTCAACCCATTTTGTGAAATAATCCACTGCGACTACTACCATTTGCGCCCCTCCGGGCGCTTTGGGATAAGGCCCAATCAAATCAACCCCCACATATCAAATGGCCAAGTTGGGACTACTAGATTCTGCTCGGTGGACGGCTGCCTTGGTATGTTGGCGACCTCTGGCATTGATCACATTTGCGGACGTAGTCTTCTGCGTCTCTTTTCATTGTTGGCCAATAATACCCGAGGAATCTTATTTTGTCGGATAGTGTCCGGGCTCCGGGATGCCCTCCACACACGCCTTCATGAACTTCGTATAACAGGTTAGTGACTGTTTCGGACTTGACACACCTCAGCAGTGGTTTGGTGAAGGATCTCCGATAAAGAACGCCATCAATGATCGTGTATCTAGCGGTCTGTTTCGTCAAAACTCTTGCCCGGCCAGGGTCGTTGGGGAGGGTTTGCTGCTCAATATACTCCCTGATCTCGTCAACCCAATCTTTTTCCGAATCTCCAATCTGGCGGATCTCTATCCTGTCAATGGCTGGGCGCTCTGTGAATTATATCCAGTAGTCCACACTGAGCTTGGCAATGTCCTCGTTTGTGATCCTGGAAAGCAAGTCCGCCTCGGAATTTTCAGCCCGGTTAACTTGGTTCAGCTCATGGTATTCGAATTCCTTTAACAAGTCTGTCGCGAGCTCCCTGTATTTAACCAAAACCGGGTGATTTGTTTCGTATTCCCCTTTCACCTGGTTTATTACTAGTTGTGAGTCACTCTTCACGACCAGCTTTGATACTTTCATGTCCCGGGCTAATTCCAAACCTGCTATCAATGCCTCGTACTCGGCCTGATTGTTTGAGACCGCGAACTTAAATCTCAAGGATCGCTTGAACCTTTGACCCTCCGGGGCGGTTAAGAGAATACCGGCGCCGCTGACAGTCTTTCCCGCGGATCCATCCACACTTAACGACCAGCAATTTTCCGGTCTCTCCCCTGTAACTATTGCCTTCTCGCCTCTCTTTTTCTTCGTCTTTGCGGGTTGGGTTTTGTCCGGCTCGCTCTCCTTTGACTCAAATGTGGTCTCTGCCACAAAGTCCGCCAGTGCCTGTGCCTTGATGGCCTTCCGCGGGGAGTAGGTAATCTGGAATTCAGTCAGCTCAATGGACCACGATAGCATTCTCCCCGAGGATTAGGTCTTATGGAGTATCTTCTTCAGCGAGGTGTCTAAATAAACCGTGATGGGGTGGGCGATGAAGTATGCCCGCAGCTTCCGAGCGGCCACGAGCAAGGCGAAAGCTAGCTTTTCAATGTTTAGATAGCGGCCTTCCACAGCAGAAATTGCCTTGGAGACATAATACACGGGTTTCTGAAGTTTGGCCTCTTCCCTTACCAAAACAGCGGCCACTGCATAATCTGTTGCGGCCAAGAAAACATAGAGTTCCTCCCCTAATACAGGGCTGCTCAACAGCGGCGGCTTTCCCAGGTAAGCTTTTATTTGCTCGAAAGCGTTCTGGCAGTCCTCGTTCCACTCGAAGCCCTTCTCTCCTCCTCCTTTTAAAGTTTTGAAGAAAGGCAGGCACTTTTCGGCTGACTTGGCAATGAATCTTCCCAAAGCCGTAATGCGGCCATTAAGCTTCTGCACCTCCTTAACGCATCTGGGGGGCTGCATGCTTATCAACGCCGTGATTTTCTCGGGGTTTGCTTCGATCCCTCTTTGGTTTACCATGAACCCCAAAAATTTCCTGCCTTTACTCCGAAAGCGCACTTGGAGGGATTAAGCTTCATATTATTTTCACGGAGGTTGGTGAAGGTTTCTGCCATATCAATGTCGTGAGAGGTCTCCTTGGTCTTGATAACCATATCGTCGATGTAAGCCTCCAGGTTCCGGCCTAATTGATCATCAAAGACGATTCCTACCATCCTTTGATACGTACCGCCCGCGTTCTTGAGGCCAAATGGCATGTTGTTAAACGTGTAGGTTTTGCCCGCGGCATAGAAAGCGCATGAAGGGACGTCATCCTCCTTCATTTTGATCTGATGGTACCCCGAGTACGCATCTATAAAGCTTAACACCCTATGCCCGGCTATAGAGTCTACTAATTGGTCGATCCGGGGAAGAGGGTAACAATCCTTAGGGCAGGCCTTGTTCAAATCGGTGAAATCCACGCACATCCTCCACTTTCCATTTGCTTTGGTTACCATGACGACGTTGGCTAACCACTTCGGATATTTGATCGGGCATATGATTCCGGCTTTCAGCAGTTTATCTACCTCGATTCTGATCGCCGCTTTCTTCTCCGGTGAAAAGTATCTTTCTTTCTGGAGGACCCGGGTAAATGTGGGATCGACATTCAGCTCATGCTCGATGACCTCTCTACTTATCCCCTTCATATCTTCGACGGTCCAGGCAAAGATATCCGTGCTTTTCCGCAGCAGCTCGATCAGAATCTTCCTTTCTTCTGCGGGAATTTCCAGCCCGACCTTGACCGTTTGTTCGGGGTAAGCGGGGTTTATGACTACATCCTCCAGAGCATCGTTGGGGCGGATGTCCCTTATTTCCCTGTCGTGCAGCGAATCAATCATGATGTCTATCTGCTCGGTCTTTGCGGCAATACGACGGGCTCTCCTACTCCGCTTAAATTCTGCCCGTGTTGAGTGGAATGACAAAGTTCCAATCATGGCCGCATCCTCGGTCCTGTTGCTGTTGGTTTTGATCTTTTTTGCCTCCCTCGGGCTTACCAATCTTTTCCCCATCGCGCTCTCCCTTCTTTTCTTCTCTATTACTTTGAGAAAAAGCTCGGGCTTGTTCTCAATGCATGCTATCCCTGCGGGGGTGCTGAATTTGATCTTCTGGTGAGGGATTGACGCAACGATTCCTAGGGCAGCCTGAGTGGTCACTCCCAAGATTGCGTTGTACTGGGATTTCAGATCGATCACCATGAACGTGACGCGGGCTGTTTTCTCGAACGGCCTCTCTCCAATGGTCACTTCGAAGTCAATGGTCCCTTTTGCGTAGACCGTATAATTCGTGAACCCTTCCAACAAGCCCGCATATGGTGTTAAGTGCGCCTCGGACATCCCCATTTCTTCTAGACAATAGAAGTAGAGTATGTCCCGCGAAGCCCCGGTATCAATGAGGACCCTCCCAATATCCGCTCTACCAATAGCCATCTTGATTGTCAATGGCTGTGTTGAATGGAAGAGGGTGGAGGCCAGCTCGCTCCTCCTGAACCCGATCATTTCCTCTTGCTCGGGTGGGTATGCAGGTATAAGGAACACCTTTTCCAATTTCTTGATCTGAATAGAGAGCTGGGTGTTGCTCGGGGCTTCTTCCCCGATATACTGGATGTCGTAGCGTTTTTCCCCGTCGGCGTCGTTATCCCTAACATATTGGACATGTCCTCGTGGGGCTGCTCCTTTATTGCTGGGCCCCTCAATCCACTTTTTCAATTCTCCGGCCTCGACTTTCTGTTGTATTATCTTTTTCATCTGAAAACACTCATCCGTGTTATGCCCGTGGCTTTCATGGTAGCCGCACCACTTCTTCTTGTTCGCCTCATAAGGCTTTCTTTCTAGGGGTGGAGGAGGAGGTAGGGCTTCTGCCCGCAGAATCTCAGTCCTTGGGGCTATCAAAGGAGTGAAGGTGTTGTCAGCTCTTTTGAAATTGGTCGCGCCCCTCGGTCTTCCTCTATTTCGGCCGCCACTGCCCCCCGAATAGCCTGCGTGGTACCTTGAGTCGTGAGCGGGCTCGAGCCTGTCCCTCATGCTCCTGCGGGCATCTTCCATGAACGTGGGCTCAACTCCGGCCATGGCAATGGCTCGATTGTACATTTCCTCCGTTCCCTCGGGCTTTCGACAAGCGAACTCTTGCCTCAGGGTATAGGATGTCAATCCTCCCAAGAAGCACAGCTCGATGTCATTTCTCGTTAGGTCCACGATTTGTTCGGTCATTTTTCGAAACCGTGTAATGTACGCTTTTGTACTTTCCCCGGGATATTGCTTCACACCGCATAGGTCCGATTTCGGTCTTGCGACCTCCCCAGCGCCCGCGAACGAATTCAGGAACGACGTCCGCAATTGCTCGTAGCTGCAAATGGAGCGGGGTTTATGGGCCAACAACCATCCCAGCGCCTTCCCCTTGAAGGTGGAGGCTAGAGCCTTGCATTTTACGGCCTCATCCGTTGAAAATAGAGCCATCTGCCCTTCAAACCGTCCAACATGGCTTTTGGAGTTAGACGAGCCGTCATAAGCGTCTAGCGTGGGGACCTTTCCCCGCTGGATTGGGGAATCAGCTATCCAGGAGGCAAAAGCATCTATGGGTCCAATGCATTTTGCCACACTTTACTTAGACTCCCATAGGTCCCTGATCATCCCCTGGACCTTGTAATCAATCTCTTCCCCGGTTTTCACCCTTTTTGCCGTCCCCGCAAATTGCTCTCCGGTTCTAACAGTTGCTTTTCCCTTGTAGTGGCCTTTGGACCTTCGAGGTTGAGACTCTCCTTCTTCACTCTTTCTCCCTTCCTCTCCTTCTTCATCGTCGTCCTCCACAACGATCGTTCTTTTCTTCTTTCCCTCCACCCTGCTGGCTATGCTTTTAGAACCATGAGTTTTTGATCTTTCAAAAGGGATTCCCGTGTCAGCCTCGGCATTAAATAGCTCTTCCAGGGCCAGGTTTAACTGAAGCCCTTCCGCTACTAGATCCTGCCTGTCTTTCAGGAGCTGGATTTTCTTTTGAATCTGCTCAGGGGTGAGGGGAGTGACGGGGATTTTCTGTGCCTTGCGTGCTTTTGATGTTTCGATACGATCTCTCAGATCCGCCTCTCTTCTTGCTTTCTGAGAGGGAGTGCCCGAGCAGCCACTAGGCGTCTTGTCTCCCAATCTGGCAAAGATAGATCCTTGAGGCGCTTGTTTCGAAGGGCTAGCATTTGGGTTCAAGATTTCTTTCCCAGTCATTGTAAATATTTGGAATGTCGAGTGTATTTTTAGAACCGTAGAAACAAAAGAATGGCTTCGAACGGTGTTGAGTCAGACTAGACTGGGAATTCGGAAGAACTCAGAAGATTGCACTAGGAAGATTTTCGTTTCCCGGCAATGGAACCACTGATGACGCCCTAGATTTCTGGGGTCACGGAGATAGAACTCCAACTTTGCTGTCTCTTGATCCTGATCACAACACAAACAAGAACACCGTTAAGACCAAGGCCGGGTTGGAATCCGGCTTAGGCCCTCGGGTGTGAGAGTAAGATCTCTGAGGAAAACCTAAGTAGAAAGCTTGTGAAAGCCTTGTGTGTGTGAATAGGATAGAGCACGTACCTGGCCCTTTGGGGCGGATAGGAGTATTTATATGAATAGGAGGGAGAGGTAGGTTTAAGGTACTAACTGCCCTTGTACCGGACGGACACGTGGCAGGTCCTCATTGGCTCAGCCAGGGGAGTGGCTGGAAACGTGGCGTGTTGTCAGAGAATCATGGTTCCACCACCAACCGTTATGGTATGTCAGGTACGAACTGGTAACGTCTGTGGTACGTTTGCGACAGCTGGCTGCTGCGGGCTACGGGCATATGGTTGAGTGATCAACACGGGACCCTACGAATAACGGGAGGCAGAGCTACCTCGGTTATGGGTATCGTTGAGCCCAGTTTGATGTGGTCGAGCTCGCTTGTACTTGCTTTTAACCGGGTCCGGTCCGGTCTGCGATGCTCGGTCTTATCAGGAGAGTCGCCAATTTAGAGGCTTTTCGACAATAATATTCATCCATGGCAAGATATCATTGTTTAAGGCGTCTCTTATTGAGGTACAAACTTGAGACATGGCAAGAAGTTCATAGAGAGGAAGGTAAGCCAATACCAAAGACAAAGCTTCATGGGGTTGGCCATTTTGATTGTTTTCTGCATCATTTGAGACATCCATTTTTTTTATATTTTTTTTTTGTTTTTTGAGAAAGAATTGGTGTTTAAAGATAGGATTGATGATTGAAGAATAAGATGTTGGAATACCAAAAAATAATTGGGTTAGAAAATTGTGGTTGAGGTTTGATACTAGTGGGTCAACCCCGAACCCTCCCAATGCCTTAACAAAGTTGTATTTATCCCCTTGCTTTTTTCAGGTAATTGTATATCGCATGATCTCATGATTGATGATTTATACTCTATGTTTGAATGAACTTAGGATATCAGCTTTAATAACTGCTTACTAACTATGAATCGGTTGAACCATAAATGGTACAGAGCGTGGTACACAATGAGATATAGGAGATCTCGACTCGCATATCTCTCTCTCTCTCTCTCAAAATGATTTTCGCGTTTGCCATTCTCATTGTTCCGAAAATTTCTTTTTACAATTTGAGCTTAAAAGTGTGAAATATAAGACATGGTTAGTGAAACAATATTCATATTCTTAAAAGGTTTGAACAGTCAAACGAAAAGATCATTTTAAGACAAAATGTATTAAAATTGTATGACATTCACAAACAGTACGATACACATTATGGTTCATTTCCATCTTTATATAGACAGATTAAACAAGAAAACAAAAAAGATAAGAACATAAGCATAAATAGAAGGAAATAAAATACAAATTACATGGTTTATTATTAAGATCGATTTTATAGGATGATTAAGTTCATAAAAAGTTTCAATAAATAATTAATTTATCTTCCATTAAAAATAAGTCTCACTTTGATTTGGTGGAATGTGATTGAAGAATTAGAATTAGTAATAATTCAAATATTCATTTATGATTTTATAAGTGATGAATTAGTGATTTTATTAGGATAATTATTTTTCTTATATTTTAGGTTACATTTATATTCAGTTCATCACCAGAATTAAAGTGGGACTATATTTCGAATTTTCGCGGCAAGGTGATTTTTTTTATCTATCTCTTTCTTGTTTCTATGCAATTATCTCAACAACAAAAAAAAAGGCTGATGTATTTTTATTTATTTTTTCAAATTTTGTTTTCATCTCAATTATCGGGAAGAAGATGTAAGAATATGATAATTCAATAAAAAGTTGATCATGTTGATATAATAGGCTTACGGTTTGGAACATCATCGCAACAATCAAAAAGGCCGGTGGACCACGGAACAGGAAGATTACTTGAATTTTGAGTATTGAATCGGTTATTATTGGGATCAATTTCAATAAAAATAGGTTTTTTTTTTTTGTGTGTGTGTTGAAACATAATGAAATTCACGTCAATTTATAGGGGGAAAAAAGGTAGGAATTTTGGTGTTAAAAAAAAAAAAAAAAACTGCAAAATAATTGAGCTGGGATGAGTGTTTATCCGAAAATTTGGAGAACCAATCAGGTTCTTCCACGTGGACCAACCAAACAAAAAAATCTGATTTTCTTGCCGAAAATTTGGAGAACCAATCAGGTTCTTCCACGGGGACCAACCAAACAAAAAAAAAATCTGATTTTCATACTGAAAAGTTGGAGAACCCATATGCTAGACTTGTTTTGTCGCTCACAGCTTTTTTTTTTCTTTTCTTTGGTTGGTCCACGTGGAAGAACCTGATTGGTTCTCCAAATTTTCGGATAAACACTTGCTTTCCAAATCCTCTAAATCTCCTTACTTTCATCGAGATTAGCGTGCCATATTTTACCGTCTCAAAATAGATGTCGTTTTGGGAGTTGAATTTTGTCTCAAAATACTTGCCGTTTCACTATTTTCAAAGTTTTTTTTATTGTTTTTTATCAATTATACCATTAATAATGATAGTGTACTATCTCTTACCTAACCATTTAATTACCTAGGTTGTTGAATTACTTTAGGGGTATTTGGAAATTCTTCACATGCATTAATGACATTTCTTAATAGTGAAACACTCTAAAACGACATTTATTTTGAGACGGAGGTAATACAATATACATTATATTCATTCCAAAAGTGATACATTAGTACTCCCTTTGTCCCGGTTTAAAGTTCTTAGTTTGAATTTACACGGTTATTAAGAAACTAAGGTAAACTTAGGTCAAAGATAGTATTGTATGGAGGATATATATTCCATTCATAAAGCAAGTGTGTAAAAAGTAGATAGATAAGTGATGGTTTTTTGGTGATATATGAACTTTATGAAGATAAGATTGTCCAAAACATTGCTCATACTTTTCCATTTAAGAAATATAGCAACTAAGAACCTTAAACTGGGACAGATGGAGTAATTAATTTCTCCATCCATCTTGTGATGATATTTTTTTATCATTTGATTAATTAAAATAAAATAAAATAAAGAATATAGGAAAGATAATTTCAATAAAAGTCTAAAAGTTACCATGGATACAATATTAAAATTACTACCAATAAAAAATTTTACACAATGATTAAGATATAATTTTACAACTAAGAAATTAAATTATTACTATTTTTATAATGGGGAGAGGAAATCAAACTCCTACGTTTTTAAAAGAGTTCAAAGTTCTCCGTCCCAAAAAGATAGTCCACCTTTTTTCGTTGTTACTATGAGGGAATTTTGAGCACTTATAAATACTACTTATAATTATGTTAATGTGAATCTAAAAATTGATATTAATAGTATTTATAATGGTGTATCAAGAACAATTTCAAAAAAAAATCATTAAAATAATTAAAAGTAGCCTTAATTATTACTCAAAGTTCTTTCATAAAACCCATGAAAATAGGGAGACTATCTGTAACGCCCCGAAACCCGGACCCAAACCTTACGGGCCCACAGTCCGGCCACGTCACCATTCTCACAAACTAAGCCACAAAATAACCTTAAATTACACTTACAATATTTTTCTTATCTTGATGATCACCCATACATAACATTCTCAATCTTACTTACTACAACCTCAAAATATACAATAACTGAATCTTGAAATCAAATCTAAAATACTCCGCGAACCTTCGCTAATGCTTCTCCAACTGTCTCAAATCTTTTCTATTATTACCTGGAAGAAAAAGAGAATGAAAGGGTGAGCGAACAAAAGCTCAGTAAGTTCATATACAACCCCTCCGGTTACTAAGGAGGAGTTGACCTGAAGGAATATCAACGAGTACGAAATCAAAAAGGAAATTCAAACGCTTTAACAAAGTTTCAAAGGTTTTACAAATTTAACAGAACAGACTCGAGTAATTTAATTACCTACAACCGTCCCATACCGTTTGTAGATAACTAGATTACTCACAGATATTATGGAATTCCAAACGATAACAAATCGATGCAAAAAGACTCGAATGATTTAACTTTCTATAACCGTCCCATACCAGCTATATATAATTAAACCACCCACAGATTTCAGAATTTCAAAGGACTGATAACTGAACAAAACTAACTCGAGAGATCTAATTATCTACGACCGTCCCATACCAGCCGTAAATAACGAAACCCCTCACAGATATTATGATCACATAAGTGGTCTAATGACCTTTTCAAACCTAAATTCCCCGAAGGGACAAAAACTCCGAAGAGCACACAAAATTACCCCGCAGGGTCAAAACAGTGAATTCCGGATCACCCCACCACTCCTCTTGAGCAGTGAACAAAGTTGCCTTTTCAGGCCAAAATCAAATAAACCCCGCCGTAACGAGTTGTTTAACTTATGTGCTCATTGATAGGATACAAAATGTTTTCAAAAGCTTATCTCATCAAAACTCTTTTTATACGAAATACGAATTTCAAAAGCTCAAAAAAGGTTTCACGTACTGACAAACAAAGGATACAAATTTAGCAAACGAATTAACAAAGGACCAACAAAGGATATGAATAGCAAAAGATTATCAAAAGACGGTGACCGAGGGAGTCAAAGCAAAATACTGACGCGAGGTCAGTCCAAACGCATCAAAGAACGAACATCGCCAACAAAATTTGCGGAAGCCTAACAATTAAAACGGTACACGAATCAAATACCTAAAAAGAGGTATAATCCCTTACCTCAAGCAACTGGAGCTATTATTGCATTGGCCTCTAATATGCTGTTGACCAAAATATATCAATCAAAATAAAAATATAGTGAATAATAATGCTAGATTAACTTAACATAAAAGATTAAATACTTAACTCTACTAAAATTCTCTCACTCTCAACCATGCATTAACATCACTCACCTACTGTTGGCTTATTTTCCCCACCAAAATTGCATAGCAAACCATACCCTTTGGCACCTTACGTCAATTCCACCATCTTAATAATACCCCAAACACAACACCATCCTAACACAATATTCATCAATTATACTTCCACTATAGTGTGAATAAGCTAACTAATGGCTTAAAACCAAGTCATACCTCATGAAGAAATAACACTGGGACTCGGTCATCTTCACCACCGCAGTCCTCTCTATATTGCCGCAGTCAAAATTTCTTTTCATCTCCTATGAATTACTTAGGTTAGGGTAATATATTTATACCCTTAATTCCATCTTAGTTAAATACCCTTTTTCTTATATGGGCTAAGCTTAATTAATAAATCCCCTCTAATTAATTGATAGAAACCCAAATCATTAAATTTAGTAATTGACCCAATTAAACACCATTTATTCTAAATGCCCAATAACAATACTACAATAACCCAACTCAACAAACTTATCAGGTTATTTCTAGTCGACCCAAAATATTACAATACGATAAGTGTCCCAAAATTATGATCCACTAACTAGCCCAATAAATAAGTATAAATAAAATAAGAAATTTTCGGGCTATTACACTATCATTCTGAGATGGGACAGAGGGAGTATAAGATAAGACTCATTGATGGAATGTTTAAGCATTATTTTGGTAGCATAACTCTTAATAATCTTATCATATAAGTCAATGAGTACAAGTGTCAACTACATTTTTGTTTTGCAATTCAATAATATGTATTTTCGTCAGAAAAAAACTAACACTTTACTAAAGTAATTTTTATACTCTTTCTGTCCCATTTGAAAACGAAAATGGAAAGAGAGAGAGAGATTTTTAACTTACTAACCAATGCTCATTATTCATACATAATTTACTTAAAAGAGTACAAGATGATACAAAAAGCTGCATAAAACACAAAAACCTTTTCCTCCTCCATTACTATCGCGCTAAGCCAAAATGCTAGATGGCTCAAAGAGCAACTATTATGAAGAATTCTGAGCCATCTTTGGATGAGTTGCTGCATATACGGAACAATTTATGTCGGTTTTCAAGTGAGAGAGAAGGTGCTGCACATCTGGACGTAAATTTTCCAAAGATCTCGCACAGAGTGCCAAAACTTCTGGTCTTGGTTTGCTACTTGCTTGTACAGGTCCTCCTTGTCCTTGGTAATGTACAACATGATGGCTGGCCAAAACAAATAGTTCTCAAAACTATTAATACACTAGCATAAATTGATATACCCTCTCCGTCCCATTGAAATGTTCTCATTTCTTTTTAGGAACAGGAATTAAGGAACTATGAAGGAGAGAGAAAGTGGGGTAGTAGGGAATAGCATGTGGATAGTTGTTGTGCGTATGACAAGTGGGTCCCACTAATTATAAAATGTGTTCATTAGGAAAGAGGGACTTTCCAATGGGAGACCCAAAATGTCAACTTTTCAAATGGGACGGAGGGGGTATGAAGCTAACTATAAAAAAGGTCTAGTTAAAGGGAAGAAACGTAGTCTTACAGAAAGTCGATGAGATCTGCTATTTCGGATGCTTCAACTGGAGCTGGAGGCTGTGAGTTCTTCCCAAACACATCCACCATCATATTTAGAAGCAGTTGCAAACTCTGCAAAATTAGTGTTGTTTATAACATGAGAATACAGTTATAAAAACGCAACTCAATTAACATAACTGAACCATAAAATATTCAGAGCCACAAACGACACTGCTTTATCATGACTGCTCCACAAAAATAAATAAATTCTCTTATCTGTGAAATCTTCTTTTCTTCGAAAGAAAAGAGTAATCAAGCTATTTATTTTGCTGGATATTGGGATCCCTAATACATTTTATAAAACACATGATATAATTGATGTTACGTATAATATCTTGAAATATAATCCGTAACTTTTATCAAGAAGATTGAAAAGCATTCTAGAGAAAATTTTCTGTACCCGTTCAATACGTTCGCAAAACCTCCGTAAGTATTATAATGTTGATACATTATAATATTCATGGGGATTAATAGTACCTCAATAGCTATAGGGATTTATTATTAATTTTTTTATTTTATTTTTAGGGAGGGGTTACCCTTAGAAGAGATAGGCTAGAGGCATCGAGGCCCCTTTCTTGTTTCGAGTTCATGTTGCAGTTTCACAATTGCACCAAGTATCGTATAGAAGACATGTAAAATATGTATATATACAAATATATAGAGAAGGGTAAAAATGGAAAAAACAGGGAGAATCCAGTGTAACAGAATAAGTGTGCGGTGTGCCCTCGTTACCTTATTAAATAGAGAGTGAGCATTTGCTAATCTTGGAAGTAACGGACCCATAATGCGAAAGGCTATTCTCAACACAGCCACTGATGTTACTGGTCTTAGATGCTTCATGATGAGATGTGATCCCTCCAGCCATTCCATTGGAAGATTACTGAAGAAAGAATGAAGCAGAGCCACAACATTTCCTACAATATAAAAATCATGTGACTCGATCAGATCTCTAGTTAAGAAAATGTAATGTGACAAATATTAAATAAGTTAATTCAACATGCATTTTTACCATTGTACCAAGCATTGCACAAACAAGTAAAACACAGTTCTTATAGATGCTGACAAGTCAAATGCAACATTATCATGGGACGGAGAGATACTACTCCCTCCTCCATCCCGGAAAGATAGTCACATTTGACTTTTGATGGTCAACATTAGAGAGCTTTGACCAAACATTAATGTCATTCTAATCATCCTAGTGAAAATTCTTAAAATTGTTATTGATAGATCATCAAGTGATTCATCAACAACAATTTTTAAATTTTCATTGGGATGATTCGGTTTACATTAATGTTTGGTCAAAGTTCACTTGTATTGACCATCAGAAGTCAAATGAGACTATATTTCAAGGACGGAGGGGGTAATACTAATTAGACAAGTAACAATAACTCACTGCAAATTGTAACATACCAATGGCTGTTGAGGTATTATCTTGGGCAGCCCAAGTTGGATCCAACAAAGCATAGCCAACAGCAGAGTCAAGTTCACCCGTTGACCTTTTCCCATCTGTAAGCCACCAGCTTTCTTTAATAACACGTGACGCCTCCAGATAAAGTTGTACATGAAACTCAGGAGGAAGCTGAGCCAATAGGAGACCACAAGCTTGAATCAACAAGCAAGACAATTGCTGACACGTATAACCACTTCTTGAAACTAAATTGCACGGATTTATTCCCGAAGCTGAAGGAGCGGACCGACTGCCCCCTAAAGAATCTGTACTGCCCCCTGAGGGAGAAGTCGGTAAAGTAGAAGACGGACCGATGCTAGTTGAAGCTCCGTGTAGACCATTGCTAGACTGAGTAAGTGTAGGTTGTATGTGTACTATAATCTGAACGAGTGCTGATACTATTTGAGAAGCGGACACGGGGAGGGAGAGTATTTCTATGACTGCGGTTTCGAGAATTAGTTGAGTATATGTACCGGGATCTTGTATTTGATAGAATGCCTTTTGACCCTCGAAAGAATTTGTGGGGACGGATTGGTTTGTTGTGGGGTTTCTATTTAATGGGTTACGCATAGGGTTGTTTGAGGCTTCCCCTGTGGGTCCGGATTTTGAGTTACTTAGTGGAGGGATAACATTATTTACAAGACCCAATAGAAGAGATGCAAAGTACTCCATTGGTGGACACATGGCGTTGGACGAGTTTATATGTTGAGGGAATGACTCGGAAAATGGCATCTGAAAAAAAAAAAAGCACCTCATTAGATGAAACTCAAAGGACCAACAAATCAGTTGAAGTGGTAATACGAAGAACCATATTTCCTCCGTCCCAAAATGAATGACCGAATTTCCTCTTCAAGAGAAAATTCGGTCATTCATTTTTGGTCAAGAGCAATTCGGTCATTCATTTCGGGACAGAGGTAGTATATACCTTTTTAATATCTAGTACATTGAGTATCCGGAAGATGAGTTTTCCTGGAATATGGCCATAGAAATACGCAAGTATATCACGAACGAATGTGAAATTTAAAGGATAATAATGAAGGAACGTTGAATAGAACTGGAGAAGTCTATCAGCTGCATCTGTGGCATCGTTTTCAATGAGTCTGTAGATGATTAAGGGGATCACAGGAAGCAGACGAGCAGCAATATCATCAAAGAACGTTGGATACCTAAAAATTAATAACCAAAAGTGTATGAAAACTTTGAGGTCTGCTAACTCATTAATAAGTACGCACATGTTAAAGCGCAGAGAATATAAAACAATTTAATCAGAAGTAGATGTAATATACATTTAGCATAAACATCAATTAGAATAAAAAGTTATTGCTGAACAACGGCAAATGAAGATAAATTAATACAAAGTGCAACTAGTTTATGCCTGTAGCAATAACGATGTAAATGCTTCCTCTGGTACAAGATGTAGTTCACGTCTAAAAAGCTATCCAAGTGACAAACACCACTAAGTTCATACAATGACTACACTTGATTAGTAACAGTAGATTTTTTTATTTATTACACTCTCCGTCCCAGAATTAGGTTCACGCTTTCCTTTTTGGTACGTCCCATGACCCAGAGTGAGGTTCACTCTTTTGCTTTATTCCTAAAATGGAATGAAATGAAGTGTTTTTGGACATATATGTCCTCAACCTTTTTGATAGTTACAAGAAAATCTATGCTTCACTAACCTAGTTTTTACCCACTTGCATCATGAATAGTTATTTGGACAATTATAACCCAACCCACTTGGCTTTTTACCCTCCTTTTTAATGTTCCTTTATAAGAGTGCAATCCTTTGGTGTGAACCTTACTCCGGGATGGAGGGAGTATCTTTATGTTTAATGGGGCCATATAAGTCTTAAATCCATTATTCTTGAGTACTAAGATTGTTAACAACTGCAATATTATTTGGCGTTTTCACAAGTTGAAAAAGGCTTTTCAGAATAAGTTGAAGACTTGGACCTCACTAAATACTTCAGTTCAGTATATCATTTCTTGAATGTTTATGTTGCATTGAATGTTTTCAAGGATCTTTGACAAGCTAATTACCCACACTTGTGCTCCTCTCCTCATACTTAATAGCTAGAATACGGCTGGCTAATGCTACTGATAATATTCAAAGGGTTAATAATAGACTAGGTAGGAAATAACAGAAATTGCTTTGCTGAGAATAAAAGAATACTATGGCATTTCAGAAAATCATTTCTTCCCAGCCCCCAAAATCTACTAAGATATACTCCCTCCGTTCAACTTTAATTTACAAAAATTGTCATTTTGGCTGTCCTACTTTTAATCTACAAAATCCCAAAATGTAAACTTTTTAATACATTTTAAATTATGGGACCCACTTCTCATACTCACAACAACTACCCACTTACTATTCCCTACCCCACTTTTTCTCTCCTACCCAACTATCTACACTCACAACACATCACCCTTTTTTTTTTTTTTTTTTTTTTTTTACCTTTTCCTTAATTCTTGTGCCCAAACCAATTTTTGTAAATTACAGCGGGACGGAGGGAGTATATGCTCCCCTGTGTCTCAGATAAGTCTAGACTGATGATTTACAAGAATATAGGGGTATCAGGTCTGGCTCTCTAATATTTGAAAAACCAGGCATAATACAAGGAAAATTTTGCAAGATGTCACCTTTCTTTCCATGAAAGATGACTTCCAAGAGCTTTCTGCAATTCCACACGCTTGGAAATTCCATTGTAAAGCCAATGCTCAGGCTTGCCACGGTTCGCAACGTAATGTTTTATTCTCTGTTGAAGCTCTTGTCTATCAAGAAGATTAACCTGCAAAAAGAAATAAGAATAATGTACCTTTCCGAATCACACTCGGTCATAGTTTTTTTGAGCCCAGGGAGAAAAAGAAACAAGAATAATTGCTTATTAATCTATTAAAGAAAATTCTAAAACATAGAAAAGTTCAGAAGGCTTGAAGAGCTTTAATGTTAAAGTTTACCTCAATGTTACCACTCTAAGAGCATAATGCCGAAAAAGGATTCACTAAAGAGTTTTCGATACTTCAACACCAATATTCTGTTAATTTCTTGCCACACTTTCATAAACCTTCTTTATGGGATTTATAAATGTGGTACTGGAAGATATTACTCCCTCCGTTCCATAGTAAGTGTCCCTTTCTTAAAATGGCAAAGAATCTTTACTATTCCTCCCACTCATTTTCTCTCATATTTTACTTTTATACTCACAACACCAATCAACTTACTATTTCATACCCCACCTTCTCTCTCCTACCTCACTTTTCATACTCACAATGCTTACATCACTTCCATCATTTCTTAATCTATGTGCAAATGGAAGGGTGGACACTTACTCTGGGACGGAGGGAGTATAACATTTCAAACAATATCATTTGTAAGATCGGTCAGACAAAAATGATGACCTATGTTAAGATATAGATAACTCCTCATAGAAAATGAGTGACTAGGATACCCAATTAAGAAAGAGAGCTCCAAGATGTTTATGACAAGACTCAGTTCACAAGGACGAAATTGAGGAGATACCATGATTGGAACTGTTGGTTGTAACTAAGATATCACCACACGTATCAGCCAAAAAAAAAAACCTTGAAAAATAAATGGGAGATGATTATACATGTACAACAGATTAAGATCTTATGAAAAAGAACTGACCAAAAACTATGACGGAGAGATTGCTTTGACAAGTAGAGAGGCTTGCCAAACTCAATAGAAATGAGATTATTTGAGAAAAAAAACCAGTAGCTGATTGGATGATATAAACATCTTTCGTACGGGATGTTTACAAAAGCAGTGTCTTAACCCAAGAAACAAATAGACAGAGACCGTTGCAAAAAAATCCTTCGATAGGCATCAGGAGTATAATACGAAATCTCACTTAGGATCATCTTATCTTACTTTTTTAGACTCTTTCTCTCTCCTATTTTCTCCCCCCCCCCCCCTTTCTCTAAAAACTCTCTACAATCCATCTCTCTTCAGATTTTATTCCCCAAATCATCTCTTATTTGCTGTAATTGCTAAACATACTCTCTTTTTGGAATTCTAATCAAGCACACCTTAGTACTGTTATATTGAGGTATTTTTCACTTGTTGATTATTGCAATTTTGTTTATAGCCTCAATATCGCCTGTGATTAAAATTCGTTAATGTTTGGTTTGATTGATCATTGCTTATGCTTGACACCCCTTGTTCTTGATTGCATTATCCATTCTACTCTCTTAGCTCGTAGTCTAAATCTCCTGATGGTTAAACTAGTTTGAAAATCATTTTCAAATTGTCTTGTAATCTAAATTTCAAAATGGTTAAAGTAGTTAGATAAACATTTATAAACCATCAAAAGAATTCTGTTGCTCAAATTGAAATTAGAAATGCATTTTTGGTACTTGGATGTTGATTTACACATTATGTGAGACGATACATGGAATAAACATTCATTACTTGTTGACCACAGTTACGAAAGCATACCACAATAGGCAAAGCATGGGGATCATCGTCACGATCAATCAATGCCAGAAGCAAAATATCCAGCGGCAGCAACTCATGTGTCCAAATGAAAAATGCAAGATTCGCACAAGCTCTTAATATAAGATCCTGAATAAAGGAGCCCAATGATGAACTTAGTATAGATGAATTACAGAGTCTCATGAAAATTACTTTTGAAATTTGTAAATGTAAAAGTGTCCACACACACAAAAAGAGTGGAGCAACATAAACCTGCAAGGAGTGTCCATGTTGTAGCTCTAAATGAATATGATGGAGAAGGACATCCACCATTGTATAGATATTTGCAGTCACTTCTTCAGGAGAAAATTCTCTTAGCACACGTCCCTGCATTCAGATAAGAGAGAGAGAGAGAGAGAGAGAGAGAGAGAGAGAGAGAATGATTTAATAAGGACATGCAATGTAGCAAAAATTTTAACCAGTTAATGCTCCCTCCGCCCGGAAAGTTAGTCCCTTTTTTTGTTTGTTAACCTGAGTCAACTTTTGAACATTAATTTAGGTTAGTTTTAGCCATCCTAATGAAAATCTAAAACTTGGTTATTGATAGTACTTACAATGGTGTATCAATAACAAGTTTTAGATTTTTATTAGGATAGTTAAAACCAGTGTTCTAAAAATCGCTAGGCGGATGCTAGGCGGCGGAGCCGGGCCTAGCGCCTAGGGGCCTAGGCGGGGCCGAGAAGTTATAAATAAAATAATTATTTATCTTATATATTATTTAAAAGACTCAACAAAATATATTTACCTTCCAAAAAATATCTTTTAAATTAATAAAATCTAAAAGAAAAGGTAGATTTCATATCTTTTTGTACATGTGAGTATACCTATTTTTGGTATGTAACTATGTATTTGCACCACACTATATTAATTCCTTAAATTAAAACCCAACCTTTCACATTTCATAGCCACGTGCAACAACTCATTTCACAATTCCAATCCAACATTAACAACTGCTACACTCCCCCAAACCGTCTCTTCCTTCTTTCAAAGAAAAAAAAAACCGTCTCTTCCTCGTCTCTGCACCAGATCCGACAATTCCAACGCTATGGCTCCGGCGATTCTCCAGCGATTCCAAGGTACGACAGATCTCCTTTTCTCTCTCCTCCCCTCCATGCCCAAATCCTTCGTTCTTTTCTTTCACTTCTCTCTCCCTCCTGCACACGCCCCTTCAGTTTTCTTTGAACTCGCCGGTCACCGCCTAGCCGCCACGACCGCCTGGACCGCCTAGTTGCCGCCGAGGCCGCCGAGCCACCGCCTAAACCGTCTGACGCCTAATATCGCCGATTTGAAGGAAATCGGGGCGGAAGGGGGCCGCCTAGCGCCTAGGCACCGCCTAGCCCGATTTTTAGAACACTGGTTAAAACTAACCTAAATTATTGCTTAAAACTGTTACAACTTAAAAACCGAAAAAGTGGGTCTAACTTTCCGGGACGGAGGGAGTAGTTAAAGCTTTTCCGGTAAGGTAGATGGAGACTGGAAGTTCACAAGATTAGTGCTGTTTATGTTCTCAACGTGTCCATGCATCAGTATCCATGCTCCAGCACAGAGATATTGTCGATGTTGAGGAAAACTATGACTAATATAAGTCATGACATAAGTAGGATCAGCCTGTGGTGAAAGCAGCTGCTTGCACTGATTAATTACAGTTGTTTCCGCCTGTCAAAGAATTCATATTCATAGATTAGAAGAACAGCTTTAAGAATATATAAAAAATAAAAACCTAACTTCTTAACACCATAGTTATATAAGGAGCCTTCAAAAGGCGATAAACAATACTCCCTCTGTCCCTAAATGAATGTCAATTTTCAAGATTTTTTGTCCCAAAATGTGTCTTTAAAAAAAAAAAAAAAAAAAAAAAAACTTTGTCCCTCAATGTTTTCTCACCAAATTTTTTTCACTAGTCTCTTTGTACTTACAAAACTAAATGTTTGGAAATTGGATAACAAGAATATATATGAATCTTTGCAATTAAATTGTATAAAAAATAGAGATATTCAGCATGTCCCTTCAAATGAAATTTGGACATTCATTTAGGGACAGAGGAGTACTATTTTTATTGGTTCTAATTTCTAGAGATATACAAATATATATCCATGTAATAAATGAAATGTTGATATATTTCGTCATTCAAACTAAATTTTACAGAGCCTCAAAATTTACAGGCCGGGAGAACAAACCCAAAAGTTTTTAGAATGCCAACTTTTAGAGCAGATGACAATAGCGGAAGCCTCAACTTTTCCATCTTTTGAGATAATTAAGCACGAGAGAAACAACATTATGTCCAGAGAGCAGGACAATATGAAGCGCACAAGGGCTGTGAAGTCGTTTGTAACATGCATAAACCATCTATTTTTCTTTTTTCTTTTTTTTTCTCTTTTTTTTTTTTGGTACCAAGTGAGTTGAACATGTAAGGTCACTAACTTGAGATCTAACGCAAGTTTCTCTCAATATGGAAAAAATAAAAGGAGAGAGAGATGCAGAGCTACACCTTGAGATGGAAAGGGACAACTGAATGTTATTAATATCCTTAACGTTTCATTAGAGGACAGAATTTTCCTTCTGCATTTAAAGTCTTCTCAAACTATTTAGCGTGAACCAGCCCACAACAGTAGTTAAGTGTCTTATTTTATTTTCTTTCGTGTTTTACCATTGAAGGTGCAACAATTAAGTTGACACGATAAAAGAAACACTCACAGACAGTAACCAATAGTGTAAGAAAGTGAAATCAGCCACTCAGAAGGAAGCCAATAAATAAAACAAGATGTAAACAAAGCTTGGAAACTGTGAAAAAATGTAAAAGCACATCAAAAACATGATCAACCTGTTGCCAAGCATGGATCGCCAAGCTCCTCTTATCAACCCGTCCAATCAAAGCCTCTCGTAGAACTGCAGGAAAATATCGGAGAGTCTTCTCCGACCATGTATGTTGACTCGTAGTCAATATCTGTTCCAACATCGTTTGAAGATAGAGAAGGTGCTCAGCCTCAGCAATGCCACGAGTCTTAATGATGATAGCAAGAGTAACGACTGTTATTCGATTCAATGTTTCAGTGAACTCAGTAGGACCCTGCAAATACATTAGATAATCTTAAAAGATTTGACTGACTCGAAATGAAGGAATTTGTAGTTGCAAGACCATTAGTCTTACCTTTCCTTCCTTCCTCACGAAAAAGAAATCTCTCAGTGAGAGTATGAGATTCATGCATAAGTTCTCAGCCAATCTAAATACGCGATGATCTCCACGTTTGCCTTTTAATGTAGAGAGTATCTTAGTAACATCATACATCAATGTTTTGCTCTTTCCATGGTACCTAAAAAGAAAAGGAGCAAGGATAATTTGCATTTAGATAAAAATAAAATATGGGCCTGAATTATGCTGAAAAGATTTTCCAAACAGAAGTTGTAATACAAACAAATACATATAAACATGTTATTGTGTTTAGTCTCATATGATTATGTGAAACAAGTTTTTAATCAAAGACATTTTCCATGTGGCATTTACCTGTAGAGGGAAAACAGACGATAGTTCAGAATTTCAAGCACCAAAAGAGAAGCACCAGGCTTACTTAAAGCATTGGGGTTCCTCTGTGTCAGATGCTGCAGGATTTCCACATAGAACGTGTTATAATTTGTTGTCGTGAGATTAAATGCAGAAGTTACCCAAGAATAAACACACACACACACACACATATATATACAGATAACCACCGAAACGTAGCAAAGGGTATTTTTTTTGTTTAAGGGTGATTGACATATATCAACTGTATCAATGAGGGGTATTTTAGGAAGTCAAGGCTCGTCGACAATTTTCCGTATTTGCTGAACGAGTAAAAGGGTACCTCTTTTTTGGGAAGGAGGGAGCACTATTTTTTTTTTTTTTTTTTTTTTTTTGAAAATCAACTCCACGGTCATAGTTCATGCTAAAAGGCAGGGCACATTAAATAATCGCCGATTTTTCTCAATTCTTACGGGATGGAATTGTGGTCATCTATGAAGCGCATGGACATGACACGGCATGAACAAATACAACCTAGATATGTTGGTACAAAACATTAAAAAAAAAAAAAAAAAAAATTGCCTGCTGGGAAATACATGAACTATTTTACTGATAGATCAGGGACATACCAACGACTTCCATAAATCTCTATACACTCCAATACATTCATCATATGATCATCAAAGTACAAATAAGAAAATACGCTGTTTAAAAGAGGTAACAGAAGGGTAAAAGTAATAATCAATGGCTCATTTTTCCAATATTTATAATTTTACACTTCTTTAATTTTGAACATTCACAATACAGAAATGAAGCTATACGGACTCATCAGATAGTCAAAACCTCCAAGTAATAGAAGAACATTTGTACAATTTAAAGACTGTTGTATAACAGCCAACATTTCAACATGTCTTTATGAGCCACGACTAAATCCTACTCCCTGTCACAGAAAGTTTGTCCTTTACTTTTTATGATCAACACATGTTAATTTTGACCCTACATTGGCGGCAATCTAATGATCACAGTGAACTTATAAAAATTGTTATTGGTAAATCACTTCATGATTTATGATTTACCAATTAAAATTTTTGGAATTTCACTACAATGATTAGATCGACACCAGTGGTCGTCAAAATTCAATTATGTTGACCATAAAAAGTCAAAACAGGACAAACTTTACGGCACAGGGGGAGTATCTTTTTTGGTTTGGTACAGATACATCAAGAAAATGTATTCCATACACAGATACTGATGTCGATTGCATCTAATTCTTGTATTCTCATTTTCTAGCTACTTGTTCCAATCCTGAGGTAACTCTTTACTAGAGGCCAATTTATTTGGGAACTTATGACGACTTCTAAATTTGTGGTTTTGCTAGGTATTAAGCTCTTGCGGAGACAGTATTTATAATAACAATTTCTAGCATTTCCCGTTTTATTTCAACTAAAACCATACATAATTCAGTACTGACAAAATAACTTATGCACTTAGCTAATTACATCACCACGCGACACCTACCGTGACAGAAATAGATATATGGGTAGCTCTTAGTGACGTCATTTACGCTCCCAAAGTATGAAGGTCTCCCTCGACCATTTGATAAACAGCATGACACAATTTCTGAACTAGTAATCAGTTCAAATATTTTCCCTTTAAAAAATTCAATTAAAGCACTTTAGCAACCTCTGAGCATAATTTATGGTGAAGGTCTTGGAGCAGGTAGCTAGGTATCTTTCTTAAAGCATCAAATATAATTATGGTTCTGGGACAATGCCATAAAAATGTAGTCAGGGTTATCATTCTTTCCGCTAAAAACCAGAGCTTCTCTCATAACAACAGATTACAAAAAGTATTGCATGAAACGTGGATACATAATATGAGAGAGCGGAGAAGAAAAGATAATTACACTCAAGTGTGACCGAAACAAAGAATGAGGTGCGATCAGTAGCAGTCTAGTATATGTTTCGACCATCGCGATGTTAGGCACAACCTGCATTGAAATGCTGGAGTCAAACATCAAATCAAAATCTTACAATGTTAAGCTCAGTAAATATTTAGCACAATAGCAATCAGTTTTAAATCAATTACATCCAAATAATCAGTCAATTGGCTTTGAATTGTCCATTTTGAATGCATTACTGTCGTTAGAAAATTGCAATTGTCAAGAATTTTCCACTGTAACTTAGAATTTTGACATTTGCAATCCAAAACTTACCATGTAAATGTAACTTATTCTTGTTTTTTGAGTCTTCTGAGTTTGACCATTTTGGCAGGATTCACAATAGGAATCAGAAAATAATAAGTAAACCCTTTATCTTAATATGGTGATGGCATAGAGTGGCTAAGCGCAAAAAGTGTCCAACTTCAGAGTCCAATGAAAAGAAAAGATGGCACGCAAAGAAACCAAACAGCCTAAAATACATAAACTCTATGTTGTTCGCACTTCGGAACTTGCCTCCCTTAAGGCCATTTCCCTGCCTTTACACAGAAGTAGCGGGTGTGAGTGATGCTTGACCTCTCCACACAAGTATATTGACGATTAACCTCTCCACATAAGAATATTTAAAATGGAAAGAAAGTCCTAAAGCGTAATGAATGTCATAAAACGATAAAGTATATTAAGTACCTGTCCAGAAAACATAGAATCTTCCATTTGAAAAGCCAACTTCAGGCACAAGTTTATCGAAAACCCTGACAACAATGATATTGGCACAGGGCTAACTTCTCGCATCACCATTAACCTCTCATTAGGCTGAAGATTTTGGCCTGGTAACAGCTCTGTAACTCCGGCAGATGTCAACCAATTTATCACAGTTTCACACGCAGGTTGTGCCATGGTGTAAGATACAACCCAAAACATCCCAATCGATCTGTCATCCAAATTCATATAGTCCATCATACGCTCCCCTGAAAACAATTAGAAATGTTCAAGTGGAAAAATCCCTTCAAGGAAAAAACGTAAAGCTAATTATGGAAGTATTACTATTATGTTACATGACCTAACTTACAGATATATTACAGTAAGATTATAGACAAAGAACTCCTGAATTTTGATTTTAAGTCTAGGGACGGGGATCTATAAACTGCAAGTGATAATATAAAGTCATGACACTAGGCTTAGAAGATTACAAGCTTGGCATACCAAGCTTATCGTCCACTTTAAGATCCCTCAATCATCCTTTATCAAGTCTATTAATGTTCACATTGTTTCTCTCTTCACTCAACATTTTTCTCCCTCACTCGTTCATTTCTTCTATTCCAAGTCAAATTCGCAACTTCTTCTCTCCATCACATTCATCTAGATCACCACAATAATGCTTCTCCTCATAAAACCCTCAAACATTATAACTTGACTCAACCAAAGTCTAAAACAAGATCAACAACCAAATCACTAAATATAAAGTGATACTACAGACTACTCTGCACATATTATTATTTTTTCCAAAACTATTCAAGAATAATAAATCATAGAGATAAACATGAAGTCTAATTTTACTAATAAAATTTACCTTTGTTAACTTGCTTCCACCATTCATCAATTTGTTTTCCTTTCTGAAGCTGCTCGTTGTTCAAATATTCTCTGGTTGACGTATTCAATGCCCAGATCCGTAGGTTCTGACAACTACTTATAAAGTCAAGAAGGATACTTTGAGGATTGTTAGGATCGGAGCTTCTATCTTCTTTATGAAAAGACAGGATCTTTCTGGTTGTTTCTACCTATAAGCAGAACTACAATTTAGTCAAGGACTCGTAACTGTACAAGCACCATAAAAAAATATTACTACAAAAAATAATTTGACTTGGAATCTATATGAAAATTGAATTTTGTAAGGGTATGTTTGGAAACTCAATGTCAAGCCTTGGATTTGGAATTTGAAGAGTAAAGATACTTTTCTGGACTTCAAATTGAGTTCCAGTGCCATGATTTGGAATTGAGTTGCCAAGCACACCATAAAAGACTAAAAGCAGATTGATAGAAAAATAAAAGACAAAGATCGAAAGGTGCATAAAATCTAAAAAATTTGAACAGATAAAACACTACCTTTCTTGAGTCCGTATTTAAAGCATTCATCACAAGCTCAACTCGGATGATTTGTGCAAGCAACCACGTCACATGGTTTGTCCTGAGAATTTGGTGTTCATCTTCGGCAACGCGTATAACTAACTTGTCCACAAAATCCACAAAATCAATGCACCCACTTTTCACAAGGAAAAAGAAAATATCTGAAAAGACGAGCCACTCAGACCAGCAACTTATCTCTGCAGCAAAGTGGGGAAAAAATAGAATGAACTGACTGATGAAGGAGTGAAGAAAAGAAACAGTGATGTTTATGCTCGCTTACCACAAACCAGCTTTTCAAAGAAAGTAAGAATCAAGAAAGAAATTTCATTTACTGCATGATAAAGAAGATAAGATTTTTTCTGGCAACAGTTCATTTGTTAAATATTGGGGCTTCAGTAATTTTTTACGCCTCTCCTTTTAAGTCATTCATGACAACGGAAAAGAAAATGTTTATGTCGCAACATGGCTTTATAAGGTCTCCATCCACAAATAAAATTGCTTGCAGTGAGGATGAGAGACAAGGTGGAAATCTTCTCATTCGGGAATAAATCTTAGATCTCCAGATAGTTTTAGCTATGGAAGAAAATGATGATAGGTAATATATGTGAGGAGGCAAAAGAAGACCCAGATAAAAAAAGAACCATTTTGAGCACTCTCATACTACGAATGCATGCTCGTTTACCAATGAAAGAAGGAGGTAAGGAGAAAGGTTAAAGAAAGCTACAAAAAACTTGTCTCCTAGGTTTTAAAGGAAATAAAATTTACCAAGTAAAGGACCCTCCTTACAAACAAAGCTGGATAGGGACTCCTCCTTGAACGACGATAGACCCAAAAAAAGTACACAATACTCTCTCCGTCCCATAACAAATGGTCCACTTTTCCATTTTGGGTGTCCCATTGATAAGTCCCACTTTCTAATATGGAAATTTTATACTCCCTCTGTCCCTAAATGAATGTCCATTTTCAAGAAATTTTTGTCCCAAAATAAATGTCTTTTTTTTTATAATAACCTTGTCCCTAAAGGTTTTTTTACATAAAAAAATTTCACTAGTCTCTTTATACTTGCAAAGCTAAATGTTTGGAAAGAGGATTGCAATAACATATATGAATCTTTGCCACTAAATTGTATAAAAAGTAGTGATTTTCATAATGTCCCTTAAAATGAAATTTGGACATTCATTTACGGACGGAGGGAGTATTAATTTTTCATTCATGGGACCGACTTGCCATACTCGCAACAATTTTCCACTTACTATTCCCTACCCCACTTATAACACACTTTTCCTTAATTCCCGTTCCTAAAACGAAATGGGTCATTTGTTATGGATGGAGGGAGTATATAGTAAAAATTAGAGCCTTCATAAATGTACAACAAAAAAACAAAGCAGTATATTGGCAGCTAGCATGTCTCATTCCAAGAAGGGGATGTCCTCCACAGATGAAAAGTAATTTTTAAACCACTGGCATTTTTCAAGAATCAAACTGTTAAAAAGAATTTTTCTGTTAAAACTTAAACAATCTTGTAGAAGATATAGTACTACCTCCGTCCTAAAATTAATGTCCTTTTTTGTTCTTGATCATGAACAAAATAGAATATTCATTTTGGGACGGGGGTACACGATAAGTTTTAAAATAAAACAGTAACAGAATCAGTATGCCACACAGAGAAACAATAACTCCGGAAAACCAACACAACTTGCTACAATAGTTTCAAAGAATAGGGTTTGAGAGTATTACCTGAATTGGCCAACTTCAATAGTTCAACGATTCTATCAATAGTTGCCTCGCAGATCATTTCAGAAGTAAAAACAGCACCAGGAGAAGGTCCTTGTGAATGAATTCGGTGACAAGGTGCCACAAGAAGCACACGCCTCCACCAATCAGGTGATGGCGTGTTACGAAGAGCGTGCCTAACACAACGCAGTGCTCTTTCCCAGTCAAGACTTCCCCTCGGAATAGATGCAGCAATATCCTGCAACAACAAAAGCAGATGCTATAAAACGGTCTATGTTGCTTACTTACCGGGAGAGATGTAGTCTTTGTTATCTCAATATACATATACAACTTTATTGCAGCAATAACTGCAAGAACAAGATGCAAGCTTTTGAAACAATACAGTGTTGGGTACTTCCGTCCCAAAATGAATTTTCAAAAAATGTTACTCCCTCCATCCCAGTGTAAGGTTCTTACTTTCCTTTTTGGTATTTCCCAGTTAAAGGTTCTTAGTTGTTTTATTCCATAAATGAGTATGAACAGTGTTCTGGACAATCTTGTCCTCATAAAGTTCATCTAATTACAAAAAAATCTGTTACTTACCTAACTCACTTTTCACCCACTTGCTTGATGAATAATATATTGGACAATTTTATCCTCAACTCCCTATTTTTGTTGACCAATTTTTTATTGGTTTTTCATTCGTTCCTTAATAAGCGTGCAAAGTCAAACTAAGAACATTAAACTGGGATGGATAAATTAAAATTTACTTCTTATCATGAGCAAATTTGAAAACTTTTTGGACATTTATTTTTGGGACGGGGGTGGTATAAATATATTTAAAGCTAAAAACAAACTCTAGACAACTGCAAATTTCTTTTATATTCATAGATCGAATAGAGGCTAAAAATTGCAAGTACAAAGAAATTCAAAAATAACGCCAATTTGCCATCAAAAAATCTAGCATCCTAGAAGTTCAATATATAATTCAATATCAGTGAGAGAAGAAAAAGAGTATTAATCGCCAAAAAATTGGATTTTAATGTGTCCACTTGCCACCTGTAATGCTAGGACACTTTGGTTTACCCCGCCCTACCCGTGTCGGACAACTCGTATTTTAGTCTTGTCAACACGAGTCCGGCAGGGTAGACCAAAGAGTCCGAGCACCACACCCTGTCCATGCCATGTTGTGTCAACACAGGAACTTCGGGAGAAAAGAAACTAACAGTCGATGTATCAGACTCTACTTATACAAAATACTCCTTCCGTCCCATTTCAAATTGCAAAAACTAGGTTGTGCACGGGAATTAAGGAAAAAGTGAAAAAGGTGATGTGTTGTGAGTGTAAATAGGAGAGAGAAAGTGGGGTAGGGAATAGTGAGTTAGTTGATGTGAGTATGAGAAGTGGGCTCCCACTAATTAAAAAGTATTAAAAACTTTCCATTTTATGATTTTGAAATTTTAAGTGGGACACCCAAAATGGTAAATTTTGCAATTTGAAATGGGACGGATGGAGTATAGGATGTTTCTGAGTCTTATTCACGACCTTTCCAGCATTTCCACTTGCAGCGTTCTTATTGATGACACAAAAATATAAGCTTCTCCATAACTGAGCTAACTGCCTAACAACTTTTTATTTAATTAACATCAAATAAATTCATGGAGAGAAGAATATATACAAACTTGCGATATTAATGGAGATTGGAGCGGAACCTAAGGATTTCAAGAAGATAAAGTATACTCCCTCCGTCTCAGGTTAGTGTGGACTTCTTTCCTTTTTGGTCCGTCTCAGGTTAGTGTGGACTACCCCAAAATAGCAAAGAATCTTTACTATTCTTCCCACTCATTCTCTCTCCTACTTTACTTTTACACTCACAAACACCAATCAACTTACTATTCCTCCCACTCATTCTCTCCTATTTATTTTTTCACTCACAAACACCTCCTTCCATTATTTATCTCTCTTACTTTTTCTTAATTTGTGTGCCCAAAAATTTGGTCCACACTAACTAGAGACGGAGGGAGTATTAAGGATGAAAATTCACGGAACCTAGTCAAGGATGAAGATATTAAAAAAATGAAAGTGTGTTTTGAGAAACTGATGAGAAGTGTGGAGAGCAAATAGCCATATAGAAGAATAGTATTAATGGCTATACGAGTTTACTTTTTTTCTTCTTTTTTTTTTTTTTTTTTGGCAGCAATAGGAAGGAGATAAATTCTCTATCGACAAGTCGAATGGATAACTTTCACAGGTACGCTGGCCTCACTTTCAGGATTAGGTATCCTAGATGAGAGCGAGAGACAGAGGCGGACCTAGGTAGGGGCTTTCAGGGGCCGCGGCCTCCGTTTGAAAAAAATAAATAAATAAAATAATTACCAGTGCAAATTTTTTGTAAAAGTTAGGGGTGTTAGTGCAATTTAGTAAGCTTTTCCCCCTTAGATGTAGGATAAAAAAACACAGTTACATTTTTTTTGCCCCCTTATGTAATTTTTGCCCCCGTTTACAAAAAATCCTAGGTCCGCCACTGGCAAGAGATACTACCTTGCTTGTGAAGTTTTTTGCCACTGTATGTATCTTTGATTGTTCAAAAATAATCTACTTGAATTTAAAGCATAGCCCTTGTAAATATACGACCCTCTGCTTGCTTTCATGTAGACATTTTGAAATTACAAATCAAGGAAATAAATGAAACCGAAAACATACTAATTGTAGTAAATTATGAGAAAAAAGCGATCACCTCTCCATGCAGTGGTTCTCCAAGCACACTTGGATATGTAATAGGAGAATATCTCATGTTTGTTACTGCTTCACCAGATATATTAGTTGTGGCCTGAGACAAAAGCCTTTGAGTGCCAAACGTTGGGCAATGAAGATGTTGATCCAACATTAGCATCTGCATAGCCATCATATCCCGCCTCCTATGAATCTCCAAAATAAGTGTAAATAACGCCTCGTCATCAGGTATATTTTCTATAAACTGCAATCCGCTCCTTATTAATTCATAAAAGGGAACACGACATCTATCTTCTTCAACCAACAGCCAAATCACATCTAAGCAACTATGAAGCCATTCAAATAAGGCCTTATCGAGTTTCCACGATTTAGCACTATCAAGTTCATCGACCCCCCTTTGGTCCCAGTTCACCAGCCAGTTCAGCATGTGGTAGAAAATATCAGCATGAGTCACTGGCTTTAAGTTGGATTCGAGGCCACTGAAAATAATCTTGCAACAAAGCTGACGGAGACTGCTTATAGCATTATCTTTTGTTGACAATTGGGGTCTTGACATTGACTGTTGACCGTTCGATGTCAAATCAGATGATTTTACAGGTGATAAAGCTGCAAAAGATGATGATGGCTCGTTTGCTGATTGAGCAGGGGATCCAATCCCGTGAACTGAGGTCAAAGGAGAGGTCGGATTTGAAGATTGAAAATTAGATGAATTGGGGATTGTGCTAGGAGGTAACAACCCAGTCTGGTTTAAAGATGTAGAAGAAACTGCAGGCTGTGATAAAGTTGTTGAAGAGATGCCTGCAGAAAGTTCTGCAGATGAAACTGAAGAAAGAAGGGACGGCAGAAAAGTATCCCATTTTATGTAGCCTATACTGTACAAACTACGCAAAGCAAATAGAAGAAACTCTGCTCGGGGTGCGTGATCACTACATTGGATAACCAAAGAGATAAGCACCGACTCTGTCACAGTTCGAAATTGTTCTTGATCCTGAAAAATAAAATGAAAAACAAACAACAAATTCAAAGTTATTTGAGGCCAAATTTTATGGATGCTAAAAATTCGTCTTTCTGCATTTAAACTTACACCAAACTGGCTCTGGAGCTGCTCAAAATCTAAGAGAAATTGTTCGTTGCGAGGAGGAAGCTCTCTGTTAAGAGCAGTAACACGCTTCTGTGATTTATTCCTGCAGGTAAATCTCATTACCATTTCCCCGTGTACCAAAATTTTCACAAAATTCCCCGAAATGGTGATAAAAATAAGCAAGTTATAGAATAAACAAAACATGCCAAAATGAATTTGTGCAACGCATATCATTCAGTGCAATCCAGAAAAACAATTAGAACATGTAGTCAACTTTTGACTATTTTATAACAAGCTAAATCACTTAGCTAACATATGGGCTTTGAAGAGTTCCTTCAGACAAACAAAGTAAAAGACAAAGGGTGTGTTTGGTAGTTCAATTTCAAGCTTTGGGTTTGGAATTGAAAGAGCAATTTGAAGCCAGAATAATTCATTTTGTTCTTCCAAATCCAAATCATAGGCTTGGAATTGAAGTTGCGAAACACATCATTAGTATAAATTTCAGAAGACAACCACATGCAGGAGCAGTGGCAGTTCTATGTTAGGACGAGTGTGGGCGATTCTGACTTAATCCCAAAATTACTACAATTACTTTTACGTTTAGTTTTCTTTTCTTTCTTTCTTTTTTCTTTTTTTTTTTTTTTTGGGGGGTGGGGGGGTTGAGGGTGGGGGTGGGGGTTTAATTATACTCAATTTTCTGTTTTTTACGGTTTTCGTTATGAGATTGTAGGTCAAATATAGTTGATTGGTATCTAAAAACATCAAATATCAAGATAGACTCTAACAATTCTGTCACACTAACAAATAATTCGGGATCCGCCACTGTGTAGGTAAAACCTCCAAAAACATGTTATATTGATCAAAGAACAAGGAAAATGATTGTGGGTTTTGAAGTAAGATTTCTAATAGAATCAAAAATATAATTTAAAAAAAAAATTGAAAAACCATTGCTTTCTAGTAATAGGAAAAACATAAATAAGTTTGCTACCACATTTCCTGCTACCGGGAGAGTAGCAGTTGCAATCAAACATGAACATTCGACCCAAAACACATACAAGCTACTCCCTGACATCCTAAATGAGCGTCTTTTATCACATGAATATATTAAACACACCTGCCATTCACTTGTAATGTGATGTAATCCAGAAGCTAGGGGCAATCACGAACAATACACACTAATAAAAATGAAATAATGTAATCTCCCTGATGTCAACATTATGAACACTCATTCCGGGCATAATGGAATCTAACATTTGCAGTTAATTGGTTAAAAAAAAAAAAAAAAAAAAAACATTTGCAATCAATTTCAATTATACTCTCCAAAGAATCAAGAGCAATTCAAAAAACAAGTTCAAGTAATCAAGACAACATAACAGAAAATTAGTGGGTATTAACGTACGGAGGTTCTCGAATAGAGTCATCAGATTTTTGGCGACTACTCTTCTGCAAAAATGAAAACAAATGAATTTAATCAAACATAAACTGCTTTGAATTGAAGTCAAAATAAAAGCATGAAAAAAAAAAAAGATGCAATTGGCGTACTCCTAAGTAGAGATTGAAGAGGTCGACGATGGAGGGTCGGGAAGGGTGGAACTGAAAAGCCCTTGAAGCCCTTTGATGGGTCGGGTCCATGTCCGGATTCTGCTGCTGATTGGCGGATGCATTCGGAGCTCTCAACATTTTCTTTGGTTTTTCAGATGATTTTGTTTATGATAATCATCACTAACAGTAGAGTAGACAAGTCAAAATGGGAAGAAAGAGTGTTTCTTTGCAACCTAAATTTAGCTGACTCGGAAATATTTTTGAAACGAACAACGCCCAATTCAGTCAGTCGTCACCGGTGGCCAGTCGCCTTGCATCCTCTTTGGAATTATTCCCCTAAAGCCCCTCAAAACCAACCCAATTCTTGAAGAAGGTGAGGAGGTATTTCATTAATTCCCCTAGCTTCCATGTGATGGAATGTTTGTTCCCTTTAAGCCCCCGTTCTTTTAGTGAAATACTGTAAGGGAAAATTACCGATCTATGCAATGTATCAGGTCTTAATATTCAATTAATGCAACGTAGTGCTTACTTTTAAAAATAGACAACGTATTTGCTTATTGTGTATCAAATAATGCAACGTAATAACTTTTAGCCGCTACTACGTTGCATTAATTGATACAACTTACTTCAAGTACGTTTGTCAAATTGTGTCGAACTTTGCATTATTTGATACAACTACTTCAAGCACGTTTCACAATGTAAGAAGTCGCTACTACGTTGCATTAATTGATATAAATCGGACACTACGTTGCATAAATAGGTCGTTTGCCCTCAATAATGTAATCCCCTAATTGCCCCCCAAGCCCAACCCTAAAACATGCTTCAAACCCGCTTCTCTCTCACTCACTACAATTATCTCGCTCACGTTATCCTTTCTCCCCATCTTCTTTGCTCCTCTACCTTTACCGTTGGCCATTTTTGTGCATGCGTGGCTACTTTTCTTCCCGTCAACGAATCGGCGACCTTGTAGTTTTCTCTAGATCTACACGCACGCAACCACCAAACCTTACCAAAACTTCTGTTATACGCTACACCGACCTCTAACAAACCAGACTTCCCCAACTCTACCTTAGCTAACTACATAGCAAGTCCTCTCTTTGCAGAATCGAACGCACCCAAAGAAAATCAAACCAACACCATTTCTTACAGCAGTCGCCTTCATCGACGCCTTTTCACAGTGCTCTCTACACCATTACCCCCCCCCCTCTTCAAGGATATTCCAGACTCAGGCCTCCGTGCACCAAGTATGAGTAGCACCCACCATCTCCATTGTCCAAACGTCACACTAACTCACCTTATTCTGTCTTTCTACCGATAGTTTCGCATACGCTATGCACTTTTGTCATGCACTCTTATACATGGGATAATTACTAAGTTCAGGTTTGAGCAACATACTTGCATTTGTTATAAAATAATGCAATGAACAACTTTTTCTACTTTACACAATTTCATTTGTACGTAATTCTTCAAAATAAATTGAGAAGCCTATGAAACAATGATTGAATGAAACAAACTGAGAAGTTCTCAGTTGTGGGTTGCCGACCAGAGGTGTTGGTCGCCGAAGTTAGCGCCAAAGATGGGATATCGGTCGGAGTTGGTGATAGAAGGAAGTGGGGGGGGGGGGGGTGGCAAAAGATGGTGGTGGTTTGAGAGTGAAAGCAAAATAAGGAGGAGAGATGGCTCATTATAAGTGAGAAATGATATTTTTTCCCATTAAAATTCTATGGAACTTATGGTTAATTTTAAAACTTTATGTCCTTTTTGATAATTTTATTAGGGTGGAAAACTATATGAAAATGCCCTTTTATTTATGGATTCAGTTCATATACTCAATCGGTTTCACTTTTTTCCAGTGGTTAGTAATACGGGTAAATGACAAAGTAGGGTAACGTACTATAGCGTTTGTTACAATTAATGCAACATACTACCATTTTACATCTTAATGATATGTACTTTACTCATTTGTTACATATAATGGAATGCACTCTAACTACGTTAGATAAAATGACTGGAATGTCAAAAACATAAGAAGAAAATTAACACCGCTAAATACAATTAACATTCGTTAGCTATTTAATGGGTTTGGTAATCTTCTTCCAGCTTACCTCTCACAATCCTTTGCCCACTTCCATCAGTCCTCCAAACACCACCACAAATCGCCACCCATGACTGCCATTCAATCCCATACACATTCCTCCCCAGTCGGAATTCATCATCAATTGCGCGTTTTGCGGCGGCACATCTCTCCTCCACCCTTTAGCTGCCGCCTATTCTGGTATCAATCCCCCAAAAATCGAGCTCCCGGGCCCCGGCATCATCTTGCACCATTTTTTGCAATTTCTGGCAACTGCATACGCTATCTCTGTCGCCGGTGTTGTTGCTGATCCTTTGCAATTTCCGCCGCTACAATGGACCGATGTGCAATTAAGCTTCCGATCCATTTACCATCGACCCATTACACATCAATCTATTTACTACAGATCTATTACTTATTGATCTGGGTTTCATCATAAATCCTCGTTCGTGAGATCCGTACCAATGCTCGGAGACCGCTACAGTTGAATTTTCTCATTGATTTCAGATTCTAGGTTTGATTTTCAAGTTTGATTTTGTGCATAACTTCAAATTCTGGGTATGCATTTCTGATTCCTTTAGAAAATTGCTCAATTTTGGGTTTTATGTGTTGCAATTTTGGGGGTTTGAATTTGGTGTTCATTCACCATTGTATCTGATTTGAAACTGGGAAACTCAAGGGGGTGAATTATGGAAGAAGACGAAAGGGGCTGTTAATTTTTTGACGGTTGTTAATTTCTTTAACAAGTTAGTTCATTTCGTTAATAAAATTTAACGACATCCAACTTGTTTACCTTTTTTGTAACCCGACATAGAAGTACGTTTCATTATGTTGTTAAAGAAGAGTATGTTACCTTTTGTGTAACAAAGAGTGTAGTACGTTGCATTGGTTTGTAATTATCTCTTAGTAATACCATTAGAAATACTATCAATAATAACAATTTTTAAAATTTAATTAATCAACTAAATTAATGTACATTAGCCAAAATTCAATCAAACTAACCACAATAAATACTGTGAGACTATCATTCGGGAATTGAGGTGTTCTTATTTTCTCACATGTAATGAGTTATATCTTCCATCATCAGATCTTCAAACATACTCCCTCTATCTCAAAATGATTTTCACGTTTGATTATTCAAACTTTTTGAGGATATGAACACTTGGTTCACTAGCCATGCTATGTTTATATGCATTTAAGCTTAAAATGTTGAAATGAGATTTTCTTTTTTATATAAAATGAAAAATGGGAAATGATAAATTGGACGGAGGAAGTAGTACAACTGACTGGAGACTGAGCTCTGAAAATCCGTGGCGTCTACTACAGTGATATAAGTGTTCATTTATCAGGGGGCGTTTGGTTCGTGGTAAAGTGAGGGAATGGAATGCTCAATTCCGTTTGACTAATTCCATTGCCATGTTTGGTTCTTTCTTTCCTAATGTTTCCATTCCATGAAGGAATTTGCCATTCCATCCTAAAATGGGAGGAATGCTCAATTTCATCCATTTCATTCCATTGATGGAATTGAAAAAATTAAGAACACCTATTATTATTATTATTATTATTATTATTATTATTATTATTATCAAGTAATGAATGTTTATTCCATGTATCGTCTCACATAATGTGTAAATCAACATCCAAGTACCAAAAATGCATTTCTAATTTCAATTTGAGCAACAGAATTCTTTTGATGGTTTATAAATGTTTATCTAACTACTTTAACCATTTTGAAATTTAGATTACAAGACAATTTGAAAATGATTTTCAAACTAGTTTAACCATCAGGAGATTTAGACTACGAGCTAAGAGAGTAGAATGGATAATGCAATCAAGAACAAGGGGTGTCAAGCATAAGCAATGATCAATCAAACCAAACATTAACGAATTTTAATCACAGGCGATATTGAGGCTATAAACAAAATTGCAATAATCAACAAGTGAAAAATACCTCAATATAACAGTACTAAGGTGTGCTTGATTAGAATTCCAAAAAGAGAGTATGTTTAGCAATTACAGCAAATAAGAGATGATTTGGGGAATAAAATCTGAAGAGAGATGGATTGTAGAGAGTTTTTAGAGAAAGGGGGGGGGGGGCGGAGAAAATAGGAGAGAGAAAGAGTCTAAAAAAGTAAGATAAGATGATCCTAAGTGAGATTTCGTATTATACTCCTGATGCCTATCGAAGGATTTTTTTGCAACGGTCTCTGTCTATTTGTTTCTTGGGTTAAGACACTGCTTTTGTAAACATCCCGTACGAAAGATGTTTATATCATCCAATCAGCTACTGATTTTTTTTCTCAAATAATCTCATTTCTATTGAGTTTGGCAAGCCTCTCTACTTGTCAAAGCAATCTCTCCGTCATAGTTTTTGGTCAGTTCTTTTTCATAAGATCTTAATCTGTTGTACATGTATAATCATCTCCCATTTATTTTTCAAGGTTTTTTTTTTGGCTGATACGTGTGGTGATATCTTAGTTACAACCAACAGTTCCAATCATGGTATCTCCTCAATTTCGTCCTTGTCAACTGAGTCTTGTCTTAAACATCTTGGAGCTCTCTTTCTTAATTGGGTATCCTAGTCACTCATTTTCCATGAGGAGTTATCTATATCTTAACATAGGTCATCATTTTTGTCTGACCGATCTTACAAATGATATTGTTTGAAATGTTATACTCCCTCCATCCCAGAGTAAGTGTCCACCCTTCCATTTGCACATAGATTAAGAAATGATGGAAGTGATGTAAGCGTTGTGAGTATGAAAAGTGAGGTAGGAGAGAGAAGGTGGGGTATGAAATAGTAAGTTGATTGGTGTTGTGAGTATAAAAGTAAAATATGAGAGAAAATGAGTGGGAGGAATAGTAAAGATTCTTTGCCATTTTAAGAAAGGGACACTTACTATGGAACGGAGGGAGTAATATCTTCCAGTACCACATTTATAAATCCCATAAAGAAGGTTTATGAAAGTGTGGCAAGAAATTAACAGAATATTGGTGTTGAAGTATCGAAAACTCTTTAGTGAATCCTTTTTCGGCATTATGCTCTTAGAGTGGTAACATTGAGGTAAACTTTAACATTAAAGCTCTTCAAGCCTTCTGAACTTTTCTATGTTTTAGAATTTTCTTTAATAGATTAATAAGCAATTATTCTTGTTTCTTTTTCTCCCTGGGCTCAAAAAAACTATGACCGAGTGTGATTCGGAAAGGTACATTATTCTTATTTCTTTTTGCAGGTTAATCTTCTTGATAGACAAGAGCTTCAACAGAGAATAAAACATTACGTTGCGAACCGTGGCAAGCCTGAGCATTGGCTTTACAATGGAATTTCCAAGCGTGTGGAATTGCAGAAAGCTCTTGGAAGTCATCTTTCATGGAAAGAAAGGTGACATCTTGCAAAATTTTCCTTGTATTATGCCTGGTTTTTCAAATATTAGAGAGCCAGACCTGATACCCCTATATTCTTGTAAATCATCAGTCTAGACTTATCTGAGACACAGGGGAGCATATACTCCCTCCGTCCCGCTGTAATTTACAAAAATTGGTTTGGGCACAAGAATTAAGGAAAAGGTAAAAAAAAAAAAAAAAAAAAAAAAAGGGTGATGTGTTGTGAGTGTAGATAGTTGGGTAGGAGAGAAAAAGTGGGGTAGGGAATAGTAAGTGGGTAGTTGTTGTGAGTATGAGAAGTGGGTCCCATAATTTAAAATGTATTAAAAAGTTTACATTTTGGGATTTTGTAGATTAAAAGTAGGACAGCCAAAATGACAATTTTTGTAAATTAAAGTTGAACGGAGGGAGTATATCTTAGTAGATTTTGGGGGCTGGGAAGAAATGATTTTCTGAAATGCCATAGTATTCTTTTATTCTCAGCAAAGCAATTTCTGTTATTTCCTACCTAGTCTATTATTAACCCTTTGAATATTATCAGTAGCATTAGCCAGCCGTATTCTAGCTATTAAGTATGAGGAGAGGAGCACAAGTGTGGGTAATTAGCTTGTCAAAGATCCTTGAAAACATTCAATGCAACATAAACATTCAAGAAATGATATACTGAACTGAAGTATTTAGTGAGGTCCAAGTCTTCAACTTATTCTGAAAAGCCTTTTTTCAACTTGTGAAAACGCCAAATAATATTGCAGTTGTTAACAATCTTAGTACTCAAGAATAATGGATTTAAGACTTATATGGCCCCATTAAACATAAAGATACTCCCTCCATCCCGGAGTAAGGTTCACACCAAAGGATTGCACTCTTATAAAGGAACATTAAAAAGGAGGGTAAAAAGCCAAGTGGGTTGGGTTATAATTGTCCAAATAACTATTCATGATGCAAGTGGGTAAAAACTAGGTTAGTGAAGCATAGATTTTCTTGTAACTATCAAAAAGGTTGAGGACATATATGTCCAAAAACACTTCATTTCATTCCATTTTAGGAATAAAGCAAAAGAGTGAACCTCACTCTGGGTCATGGGACGTACCAAAAAGGAAAGCGTGAACCTAATTCTGGGACGGAGAGTGTAATAAATAAAAAAATCTACTGTTACTAATCAAGTGTAGTCATTGTATGAACTTAGTGGTGTTTGTCACTTGGATAGCTTTTTAGACGTGAACTACATCTTGTACCAGAGGAAGCATTTACATCGTTATTGCTACAGGCATAAACTAGTTGCACTTTGTATTAATTTATCTTCATTTGCCGTTGTTCAGCAATAACTTTTTATTCTAATTGATGTTTATGCTAAATGTATATTACATCTACTTCTGATTAAATTGGTTTATATTCTCTGCGCTTTAACATGTGCGTACTTATTAATGAGTTAGCAGACCTCAAAGTTTTCATACACTTTTGGTTATTAATTTTTAGGTATCCAACGTTCTTTGATGATATTGCTGCTCGTCTGCTTCCTGTGATCCCCTTAATCATCTACAGACTCATTGAAAACAATGCCACAGATGCAGCTGATAGACTTCTCCAGTTCTATTCAACGTTCCTTCATTATTATCCTTTAAATTTCACATTCTTTCGTTGTTTTCTCGATTTTCATCTTTTGAGTCAATTGTGGAATTTATCTGTTCGAGATGGGTCAATTTGAAAAGAAACACAATGTCTCTGTCTTATGCTTTAGCTAATAATCCTCGTTGTTTGTTGGTTAATGAAGATGATTTTATATGCTTGAGTATGGTTATACGTTAGACTGGGCTTGATTCTATTGATATAAATGTGGAGGAAGTTTCTGTAACCAGTATGATTTGTGGCATATCTGAATCTTTGAAACCAGTTTGTGGAGATGTTGTTGAATATGATGATGTTGAGTTTAGTGATGTTGAGCTTAGTGGTAGCAGTAGTAAGAACCATGCTCCTGTTAAATTCTTTCGTCATAGAGATAAGTTGTTGTAAAGTACAGGATGGGCAACCGCAACAGAAAAAATTGGGCAAATATTCGAAGGGGGGTGTCCAGAATTCAGAAATTCTCTTTGTAAATTTGCTACTGAAGTTGGTTTTGAATTTGTATACCTGAAGAATGACAAAAATCGTGTAACCGCTCAGTGTAGATATAAAGTTGACAAAGGTTGTCCTTGGAGGATTCATGACTCTATTGAAAAGGTTAATGGTTTTTTCTATATTAGGACGTATGTTCCAAACCATACATGTATAGATATTATTAATAATGGGTACGGACAAGGGGACAGGTTGCGTTTTGGGGTACTTGCTAGTGTTCTCATTGATGATGTCAAAGGTAATCCATCTATTAGGCCAAAGGATGTGTTGAATGATTTTAGGAAAGATTATGGTTATAAAGTTTCTTACAAATCAGTTTGGAGAGGTATTGAGAAGGCAAAGCAAGCTGTGTATGGTGATGCATCTTCATCTTATGACAGTATGAGACATTACTTTGATAATGTAAAGGAGTTAGACCCAAATTTTCAATCTATGATTGATTATGATCATGAGACTTCTCGATTTGAGCACTGTTTTGTTGCTTTTGGTGCATGCCTAGATGGATTTAAATTCTGTCGGCCCATGTTATTTCTTGATGGGACATTTCTTTATGGAAAGTACAAAGGCACTCTTTTGGCAGCAACAACAAAGGATGGGAACAATGGTATGATATTTTGTCTTTTTGAGTTTACTTATAAGACCTGTAACCTTAATTGTAAGTCTCATAACAAATTCATAACATTGATTTTTCATGTCTTATAACATAGTTCTAATACATTATAAGAATTATTATATATGTTATTTTACTTATAAGAATCATATTTATTGTTTTAATTTTTTTTTCTTATTGTAGGTCTTTTTCACGTTGCTTTTGCAATCGTAGGCTCGGAGAATATAGAGAATTGGAGGTGGTTTCTTCAAAATCTGGAACCTCATATAAATGAACGTACAATGACATTCATTTCAGATCGACATCAAGGGATCATCACAGCAGTTAAGTGTTGGGTTTCGTAGACACATGTGCAGCGGAATTAAGCATTTAAAATTTATGAAACCCAAATCCCATAGATCCATTCATATGATTAAGTCAAATACAACAATATGAATATTAAGAAAAACTAACCCTTGATGCCTTTGATTTTGCAACCTTGAATTCGATAGAGACTTGAAAACTTGATCACGATCATAGCAAGAATCACGAACTTTGAAGATGATAAGTTTCACCCTCTAGCGGTATCCACACGTGAACGAATATCAAGAACACTTGATCTTGGTTGCTAGACCAAATTATGAAACACGTTTTCATAATTAATATGATCTATATGGAATTTTCTTTGTGTATAATTTTGTTCTTCAATCTACGATTTCTTTGAACAAAATAAACTCTCTCAAACTCTTTGGAGACTTGCACAAAAGCTTAGGTTCTGTTCTTGGCCGAATTTTGATGTTTATATACAAGTTAGACCTATTCCAAATAGGAAACTTGTGTCTAAACCCGTCCAAAATTCCTTTCCGAATCAAATTAGGAATCTGTCCCCGACAGTACTGTGCGGCCGCCCAAACTGAGGCGTGCGGCCGCCCAAAACCATGTGCGGTCGCCCAGCCAGTTTGGGCGGTCGCCCAGAAGGTCCAGAAAATCCAATTTTCCAAAATTTCCAATATAGTCCTTATTTAGGATTCGTTCTATTGTGTGTGACCCTCTAGGATTATACTAAGTTGGCAATGGGTTCAAACATGAAACCATAAGATATGATTAGGTTCTAGCAAACCGTCATACCTACCCAAATAGTATAATTAGATACAAGTTTGCATTCCTTTAGAACATGTCATAATCCCTTTGTCCACGATGTCATTGAACACAAGTCATGGTCAATAAGTCAACTTGTATTGTTCAATACTTTCTCGATTCCGAATATGTTGATAATCCAAATAACATTGATCCAATCAATCCATTTGAGTTTGGCCAAACATTTCACCAACATCATTCTTTCGAGGGGCCCAAGCTTGACATCTCTCCGAAGAGGGACAAATCCATTTAGCTTATTATTCTTCCCTACGTGAATCCAATCATGCCAATCATACCCTTTATAATTACCGTGTTAAGGCAGCGTTTGAATATGTCAAACATAATGTTCATCAAGTGGAAGACTATAATAACTTCATGTCTAAGGATTCAAATGACATAACTAATATGAGATTTATATATGACACCGACCATGACATAAATCTCATACCGCGGGTCATGTCCAGTACCTTGTTCCAAACAAGTACCTATAAATCTAACATGATCATCCCATGATCATTTAGCCTTTATACTAGTGCTTAACAAGCTCTAGGGACGGAGATTATTATAAGCAAACACGAGCCATAATAATAATCTTATTATCTCTTTATCATTATGAATAAAATGATAACTTATACAACGTTTAACAAACGTGCCTAGGGCACCAACACCAACAATCTCCCACTCGCCCTAGGCCCAATTCCCTAGGTATCCTATACCCATGGACCTAACATGACCATCATGTTTAGCTTGTGGAAGTCCCATTGTTTAGCGTGTCCGTAACGTTATCATTAGTAGGTACTTTGTATATACGTACGTCTCCCTTATCAACGATTTCTCGAACGATAAGAGAACGCCTAAGTATGTGTTTGGATTTAGGATGTGCTCTTGGTTCCTTTGCTTGGTCAATAGCACCACTATTATCACTAATATGGTCTATTGGATTAGCAATGCTAGGAACCATCTTAAGTTCACAATGAACTTCTTAATCCAAACCACTTCCTTTGCAGCATCCAATGCAGCAATATACTTAGATTTTAATATGTAGAATTAGTGACTGTACTCTGCTTGGAACCATTCCAACTTACAGCTTTACTATTGGTTATAAAACTCGATTGCGATTTTTCTATTATCTTTGTCAGTTTGGAAGCACGCATCCGTGTACCCATATACGACGAGATCATCTTCCATCCTTCTATAGATCAAAACAAATCTTTAGTCCTTCTAAAGTGCTTTAAGAATTGTTTTTACAGCCATCCAGTGACTCTCACCGGTTGTCGGATTAATATCTACTCATCATGCTCCAAGCATTAGATATATTCGGCTTAGTACTTACCATGGCATCATGGATCCAATTGCCGAAGCAAATGGCATCTCATTCATTTTCTCATGCTCATCTTTTTTCTTTAGGACATTGAGTCTTGCTTAGAGAAACTCCATGTAACACTGACAAATGTCTTAGAATTTTCCATGCGGAATCTTCTAATGACTTTGTCAATGTATGTACTTTGGCTTTAAACCATTTAGCTTCCTTGATCTATCTCTATAGATCTTAATGCCAATGACTTATGCGGCTTCATCCACATCCTTCATTGCGAAACACTTTCTTAACCAAGTCTTTGCAGACTAACGAGTAGGAATGTCGTTTCCAATGAGCGATATGTCATCCACATATTCAATAAGGAATAGCACCATGCTCCCCCTAACCTTCTTGTATATACAAGAATCATCTTCGTTCTTGATCAAGCCAAGCTCTATGACTTATCAAAACGGAGATCCCAACTCCAAAAAGCTTGCTTCAATCCATCCAATGAATCTTCGCAACTTTTATACCTTTTAGAATTTTCTTGACTATCAAAACCTTTAGGTTGTATCCAATACATCCTTAAGTGAGTTCCCGTTGAGGAACGCTTGTTTTGACATCATTTTGTCAAATTTCATATTCCAAATATGAACATGTGACTATAAAAATTCTAATAAGTTTCTTGCTACCCATGTAAGTTTTTCTCCAAGAAAAGTCATTCATCTCCTTTGGTTTTTACACCTTAGGTTAGAATGATCAAGTTCCAAACTTGATTATTATACATGAATTGCCTTTTAGATTTTATGACTCCAAGCCATTAATCTAAATGTCGAGTTGATATTGCATCTTTGATATGTGGTAAATATTTCATTCTAAATGAACTTTACCTTAATACTTTCTATTTCGAAATATCCAATATTTCTTCTAATAGATTGTATTTTATCAAGTGTGCAAGTACTTGTATATCTTGAACGGATTTTCACAACCCCTTGTGAAGACTTGTTCAACTTCCATCTTAGGGTAAAATATATTTTCTAGGTCTAGAACTATTCGAGATACATTTTACTCCCACTGATTCTTTTAGAGATAAACCACTTATCTAGAAAAGTATCATCATAATCAACAAACCATTTGTTTCTTATGAGTAAAATTATTATCCTCAAGTTTCCTTAGGATATCCCATGAAAGTATATTTATTAGATTTAAATGTGAGTGTGTCCCAGACAACTTCTTTTCAAAAGGTCTCAACATCTTAAATCTTTATGATAGACAAACCGAGTTTTCTTTCACCATTTAACCCCTTTTGATGGAACTCAAATTAGTGTAGTTATAGCGGTTTGTAATACATAACCCTAAAATTAATAATGGAAAATCAATTTGACTTTATCATCTAATGAACCATATCCAATAAGGTTCTTGTACTTCCACGTAGACACATCATTTAGAATGGTGTTCTTAGTGAAGTTAATCGTGAAACTATTTCATAACTATAATGATGACTGTCAAATTCTTGGTTAAATTATTCATCATCATGATCCAATCAGAATCTTTGAATAGTTTTACCAAGTATAACCAAAATTCTCTGTAGCGACCCCAAAACCCGTTTCTATTTATTTTATATTTTGGGGGATTTTTATTTGACTTATATGTGCATTTTATGTGTTGCATCATATTATATGATTTGCATATCATATTTGATTATTTGTGTTATTTACTTAGTTAGTAAAAATAATGATTAAAGGAGTTAAATGATTAAGTTGAAACTTTAGGGTCCTAGTTGAAATTATAAGTTTAGGGGCTAAAGTGTTAACTTTGAAACTTGGGTGACCAAAGTTGAGAAATGGGTTAAAACACTTTATAAGCAACTTGCTTTCTCCTTCTTTCTCTGTGCAAAACTTTCTTCTGCAAAACCTCTCGTTCCTTCGTAGGGTTAAAGAGAAAAAGGTAAGTTCGACCCATTTCAATTTAATTCTTTTTATTTACTTACCCGTTTTAAAAACTAATTATATAAAAATGATCAGGGCATCGAATAGGTCATTTCTAGCCGAACAAAACTTATTTCAGCGATACTTTTTCTGGAACTAGGTAAGTTACTAATTCCCCTTTAAATGTTAAAATAGTCATATATGCTATATATGATACTCCTACTTGTTAATTTTGTGATTTGGGTAATATTTGCTATATTTGTAATTTTGGGACAAAGGAAGTATATGGAATTGGGTTTTGCGGAGTATGGGAATGGGTTAGCAACCAAGTTGTAATCCTATGAAAGTTGTTAATGAGAGTTACTTAAGTTGTGTAGCATATATGTGTTATGCTTGTGAAACAAAAGGAGTAAACTTTGGTTAAGTTTTTAAGCCTGCCGGGTGATGTGGGCGGCCGCCCAAAAATGGATGTGCGGCCGCACATCTATCTGAAGGATTTTCTTCTTGGGACAGAGTATTTTGGGCGGCCGCACAGCCCCGTTTGGGCGACCGCCCAGTTGTCTGAAAAAGTTTAGAGTTTTCAACTAAGGGGTTTAGAGATCAACATTGGTCTAGTTTTTGGGTAGTGTCCTAAAGTGCTTAGATGATTGTTGTGGAATGTTAGTAATGGATTAAATGTCCTTTTTATGGACTCTTTATAAGGATTCTTTGTGTGCATCTTGTGATGTATTTGGCTTAGTTCCTTCTTGGATTAAATGCCCCGGGTTTTGTTTAGCAAGTATTCATTACTGTGCTTCTTGTTAAAAGTCCAGCTGGTCTTGTTGTGGAGTCAGCCAATGGAAGAATTATAGTGGTACAGGTAAGTCCACTATAAGGTTTTCCATTGGAGCTTGTGAGTCAGGCGGTGGAAGAATTATAGTGGCACACAAGCCAAGTTCACTATAAGATGTCCACTGTGCCTTTTAGTTTCCCCAGTCCAGATTGGCTTTGGATGGGATGAATTGCTCCATTTGGTGAGTATTTGGATTATGACTTTGTGTCATATTTCCCTCTCTGGTTACTTGGTTCTATTGGTTTGGTTTTCGGGATCCCGACGGCTTCAGCTATTTATGCTGTTCAGATGGTTTTCTCTGATGGGTTTCTCAGATGGTATTCTCATCAGTTATGGTTATTGGTTAAACCTTGGCTTTGGTATCCACCGGAGTGTGGGCAATGTGATATAAGTGATATATGAGTTGATGTTATATGCTATATGCTTACTTGTTGATATTGTTTCTTTATGATCATCATATCAGCATGTAATGTAGTTGCATTTTAGTAGCTTACTGAGATTTATTCTCACCCTTTATTTGTTTACTGTTTTAGATAAAGGCGGGTCCAGGGGATAGGACACTCGGCACGGGAGGACGTTGGTTTGGTAAGAGTTGGGCTTTGTTTTGTTGAAGGTTACATTATGTAAATGTAAACCCTTTGGGGTAGAGTACCCGTACTTTCTTATGGTCACATCTATTTTGGTAAATGTTGATGTATGTATATTTGTTTAAAAGTTGTAAGCCTTTGGGGCTAAGTACTTTCGCTGTGAAAGTGTTTGTAAAAGTTTGTTTAAAGTTAAGTGAAGTCTTTGAACTTCAAGTGTGTTTTTGCTAAACTTTATAAAAGTACATTTCGAAAAATTTCTAGAGAGTTTTACGTCTTCCATTCGTGTCCCGAGCGTGGGGCCAAGTAGGACCACGGGTACGGGGTGCGACATTCTCTTTTAGCATTGCTTCTTAATGCACCATATACATTGAAATGTATCAGGTCAAGTAAGATGTTAGCCTTTTACCAATCATAGTAAAAGATGTCTTGGTCCAAGTAAACAAGATTTGCATATATCATGTGATTCTAAATCATATGACTTAAAACTCCGTTCCATGGAATTTTAGATATGCATTTCTTATTTATTTGATCAAAACAATAATGCATATAGAATTTTAATTATTTATGTTATAGCCTTTATTACTTTGTTCTTCAAGATTTAGGATATAAGATTTATTTATATGATGACACAATGAAATAAATCATAATAAATAAAGCACCTTTCTTATTCCAAATAAGAAATAAATATCCTTCATTATCTTATAACAAAATAATATTTCCTACTTCATTAGTAAAGCCACTTTATAAGTGTTCTATGAATAATGTTGCAACTCTTGCATCATTATCATTCATAGATCAACCTTTACTATAAGTAGTCTTTCAATTTACTAATTATTCTGGTATCCAATACCCAATAATTAAATTTAGAAAGATTCATTTATAACATAAATATCCCAAGTGGTAGTCCCACTACCATTCTTTTATTGATCGTCCAGAATTATGACTACAATTTTAGATGGTCAATCCAATTGCCACTTTACCAAATTGCATCAATTAGAGTTATAATTTTATTTAGCCATAATTATTTCCTTTAGTTTTGACAACGCTTGTCTTACCTTTTCTTTTGGCACTTGGCCTCATTTTCATCATGAACCATGAGCATTGGAGAACCTTTCTCCGTTATCTTTATCTCCGCAGTTTTCAGCATATCATGCAACTCGGAGAGATTCTTATTCATTCCAAGCATGTTATAGTTCTTTACTAAGTGATCATAACATTTGAACAATGAATCAAGAATGAGATCCGTGGCTTGCTCCAATCCAATTGGACAACCAAGTTTCTCAAGATGCTCTACGTAGCCTTTATCTTAAGCATGTGAGGTTCCACTTATTGCCCTTTACTCCTTTTGCAAGAAGTGAATGCAATAATGGTTTTATACCTCTCTTACCTAGATTTTTCTTTGAAACATGTAACTCAACTCCATGCCTATCTAATAGGCTTCCACAAGTTCCAAACTTTGTTGGAGTTTTGAGCACATAATCGCGAGCATAAGACAACTCACATTCCTAGAATCATACTCATGATTCTTGTGATTGTCTATCTCTGGCATTGGGTTCTTCAGGAATAGGCCCATCAAGAATGTACAACACATCTTCTTGCCTTAAAACGATTCTTAGGCTCAGGATCCAATCCATGAAGTTTGTACAATTCTTTTGAAGCTTTATCCTTAACAAGGATTAATCGCAACGATTTTAGTTGTCATCTACAACTTATGCAAAATTTCCAAAATTTTACAAGTACCAATCTCATTAAAGAAATAAATAATGTATTTTCCAAAAATACTCCCACTAAATTATATAACATTCTTACACATCCAATGTATAATATAATTTAAATGGGGTAAGATCCAACTTTAATTTAATTTTGAGTCAACGGAGGCGGACCGCTCAAAACTAAATTAATTAGGTAGACAACCCTGTCAATCATATGTCATATGACTCTTAGATCCTTTCAAGAGACTCTTTTGATATTGGGCTAAGATCCAACTTTAATTTAACTTTGAGTCCACGGAGGCGGACCGCTCAAAATCAAATTAATTAGGTAGACAATTTCTTGTCAATCATATCTCATATGATTCTTAGGGATCCAATTTCGAAAGCATGTTTAATCTCATCTTTTGCCTAGGCCCAAAACTGTTTTGACGCCTAATTAAGTCCAACCATTTTAAACGTATAGGAACCATTCAATTTAATGCACCTTGCGGAGGCAAGCCCACATTGAATTAATGAACCTCATCTTGCTCATACATGAATAAAATTAATGGACCTCGCGGAGGCGAACCCACATCAAGATCATCCATGTATAAACAAGTGTTTTAATCATGGCATGGCAATGAAGAACTTAAAACTTTCTTGAAGGTTCATTACCATATAGCATACAACATATTTATGAGCACACAAGATAAACATGTTACGCATCAAGTTTAGCCACTAAATTAATCATCATTAATTTAAGCACAACATTTATGTGTCATTAGTTTCTCTATAATTATGAGGATGAGACTATTTCAACTTTTGTTATTTTCTCCAAATCAAGACAACAAGAAGTGCGGTCGAACTAAGCCATTAGGCAACCACAATCCCGCACTAATTCAAGAAACCAAGAAAGTAGTCCATGTGGCCAAAACTAAGCAATAGATGGTCTCGATGAACGTAGGCCAATTGCATCCACAACTCCACATGGATCTCCAATCTTTGAATCAAGAACTTTGTTTCTCAATTTTAGCAATTATGAACTCTTCATAATTCTAACTTCGTTTTATCTTTGAAACTTTGATTGCGATCAATTTTGGGAAACACAATCTCGATGAACGCAGATTAGCCATCCAAAACTTGAACCAATCTAGGAATCACAAGACTAAAACAAATAGGAAAATCAAACCCCAAAATCCACACACAAACCAACTACCCAAAACCCATTCCAAATCAGCAAGTCTGGACTGGTTCTGTTACTGGTTTTGTTGAATTTTTCGAAAAATTACAGATTCTGTTTTTGACCAAAATCAGACCTTCTGATCCCCTTGTGCGGCCACCCAAAAATCCTTGTGCGGTCGCCCAAAACCGTGCGGCCGCCCAAGGCGTTTTGTGCGGTCGCCCGGTGCCATCAGAATGTGCAGAATTTTCAAAGTTCGAAAATTTTGTCTCAAAATCGTTTTTCCCCGATTATTAAAACCATGATCCAATCAGAATTAATAATCAAACAATTCAGAATCCATCATAATATTTATTGCGATTGAATCGTGCGATTAAAGTTGTAAAACAATAAACCACATAAAATCACATAACACATAAACATCATATATCCCAATATTCATATCATGCAAGGCACATAAACAATTTATATACACACAACATGATCTAGTATTGAAATAATCAACATGAACGGGGCTCTGATACCACTGTTGGGTTTCGTAGACACATGCGCAGCGGAATTAAGCATTTAAAATTTATGAAACCCAAAGCCCATAGATCCATTCATATGATTAAGTCAAATACAACAATATGAATATTAAGAAAAACTAACCCTTGATGCCTTTGATTTTGCAACCTTGAATTCGATAGAGACTTGAAAACTTGATCACGATCATAGCAAGAATCACGAACTTTGAAGATGATAAGTTTCACCCTCTAGCGGTATCGACACGCGAACGAATATCAAGAACACTTGATCTTGGTTGCTAGACCAAATTATGAAACACGTTTTCATAATTAATATGAACTATATAGAATTTTCTTTGTGTATAATTTTGTTCTTCAATCAAGGATTTCTTATAACAAAATAAACTGTCTCAAACTCTTTGGAGACTTGCACAACAGCTTAGGTTCTGTTCTTGGCCGAATTTTGATGTTTATATACAAGTTAGACCTATTCCAAATAGGAAACTTGTGTCTAAACCCGTCCAAAATTCCTTTCCGAATCAAATTAGGAATCTGTCCCCGACAGTACTGTGCGGCCGCCCAAACTGAGGCGTGCGGCTGCCCAAAACCATGTGCGGTCGCCCAGCCAGTTTGGGCGGTCGCCCAGAAGGTCCAGAAAATCCAATTTTCCAAAATTTCCAATATAGTCCTTATTTAGGATTCGTTCTATTGTGTGTGACCCTCTAGGATTATACTAAGTTGGCAATGGGTTCAAACATGAAACCATAAGTTATGATTAGGTTCTAGCAAACCGTCATACCTACCCAAATAGTATAACTAGATACAAGTTTGCATTCCTTTAGAACATGTCATAATCCCTTTGTCCACGATGTCATTGAACACAAGTCATGGTCAATAAGTCAACTTGTATTGTTCAATACTTTCTCGATTCCGAATATGTTGATAATCCAAATGACATTGATCCAATCAATCCATTTGAGTTTGGCCAAACATTTCACCAACATCTTTCCTTCGAGGGGCCCAAGCTTGACATCTCTCCGAAGAGGGACAAATCCATTTAGCTTATTATTCTTCCCTACGTGAATCCAATCATGCCAATCATACCCTTTATAATTACCGTGTTAAGGCAGCGTTTGAATATGTCAAACATAATGTTCATCAAGTGGAAGACTATAATAACTTCATGTCTAAGGATTCAAATGACATAACTAATATGAGATTTATATATGACACCGACCATGACATAAATCTCATACCGCGGGTCATGTCCAGTACCTTGTTCCAAACAAGTACCTATAAATCTAACATGATCATCCCATGATCATTTAGCCTTTATACTAGTGCTTAACAAGCTCTAGGGACGGAGATTATTATAAGCAACCACGAGCCATAATAATAATCTTATTATCTCTTTATCATTATGAATAAAATGATAACTTATACAACGTTTAACAAATGTGCCTAGGGCACCAACACCAACATTAAGGAGATTATTCCCTCTGCTTCACATTCTTTTTGCATGTTCCATATTAGGAACAATCTGAGGGACAAATTGAGAGAATTTTCATCAGAGCTTCGTTCAAATATTCTTCTTAAAATATCTCAATGTTCGTTAGCTCCAACACATGATCTCTTTCAGTTTTATTTGAGCGAAATGAAGAAAGAAGGTGGTACCAAGGTGGAAGAATATATGAATGCTCTTCCGGCTGTAAACTATGCTAGTGCTTATTTCCCGGGGAAGCGATATGGTGAGATGTGCTCCAACGCTGCAGAGTCTTTTAACTCAGAAATAAAAGAATATAAAGGTCTTCCAGTCTTGGAGTTAGTTGATCAAATCCGGTTAAAAGTAATACAAAGAATGACCAAGCGTAGACAGGAATCTTTGAATTGGAAAACAAATCTGTGTCCATTGAAGGACAAGAGATATAAAAGAAGGCTTGAGTATGGTAAGTCATGGGATATCTCTTCTTCTAATGATCATATGTTTGAAGTTCACTCTGATCCTTCGATGTATGTTGATATTCGAAAGTTTACATGTACATGTGGGAAGTGGCAGCATCAAGGTTTTCCGTGTGTTCATGCGATTGCAGTTTTGTCGAGGACTAGTCAAGGTGGTTTACCATTTATTGAGCCTTATTTCTATACAAGTCACTACCAGAAGTGTTATGGATTTTCTATCCCTCCTATTCCTTCATTTGGTAAAGTTGTGGTTGATGAAGAAGCTGTTATACTCCCTTATGCAACTAAACGTGCTCCAGGTAGGCAAAAAAAGACTCGGTATCAAGGAAGAGGAAAAGTTGTGAAAAGGAAGATGACATGCTCTCGTTGTGGGAAATCTGGATATCATAATAGGAGATCATGCAAAGAACCATTGCAGTTGGAAGAATAGGATTTTTGTGTTTCAATTATTATGTTAGTTCATACATTTGGTATTTCCTTATGAGAATTGAATAGTTTGGAGATTTATTATTTTGTTGAATTTTTTTGAATGAATTTTTGTGTTGGATTATTATTTACTTTTGTTATTATGGTTTGTGGCAATCTTTTAGTTTTAATATTGACTGATATGTTACTAATAAGACCTTTTTAATGATTCTATTAGGTCTTATTTACTACACATAAGACTTTTTTTTACAGACATGCTGTGATATGTCTTATAAGTTATGTCTTATATATGTCTTATATGTTACCCATAAGACCTTATTAATGATTCTTTCAGGTCTTATATGTTACTCATAAGACTTTTTTAAATGATTCTATTAGGTTTTATCTAGTACATGTATGATTTTTTTTTTTCCAAAAGACATGCATTGTAATAGGTCTTTATGAGTGATAGGTATTATAAGTTACTATATATGTCTTATATGTTACTAATAGGACTTTTTATTCAAAAGACATGCATTGTGATAGGTCTTATAAGGTACTCATAAGACCTGTAAAACTACTTTTTCTTATAGCTTCCCCAAAATAACTCCCAACTACATTCAACAAACAGCAAAACAATTTGTTCAACAGCCCAAAACCTAGTGTCTAGATCATCATCAACACAAAAACCAATATCATAGTATTTGAACAACCAACCCTACCTTCTAGATTATCGAGTTTCCTAAGTCAAACTAAAGTCGATATAAGCAGTCCCTATGGGATAAAATGTCTTGAAATATCTTTGCCCTATATGTGATGGCATCATCATCATTATATTGCCTGCTCACTTCCCCTTTCTGAAATATATCTTGTGCATCCATCAACACATGAATTCCACAATCGAGACTTTCATATTGCTGCTGTGGAGTCCACTGAACCTTTGAGAATGATGGTTTGAAACCATCTTCGTTTGTGGTGAGTCGTCTTCTCCAGCTAATACATTCTTTACATGATTGAACTGAATCAAGAAAACAACAAAAAGAATCATAATCCTATTCCTCGTATGCTATATAAAAAAAAAAAAAGAAGTTATTGTTAAGAACATACCACAATTCTGGCATTGATTAAATAGCTGTCTTTCCCTGTTCTTGGATGCAAGAATTATAGAATGAATACACCCCAGTCTCCGAATTCAAAACAAGTAATGTCCAATGATCAACTGTCCTAGGATGCTCGCCTGCTGCAGTGTGCACTGGGATGAGAATGTAATGCACCCCTTCCTTGACCAACTTCAAGAGGACCTTATCAATTGTTGATACAATATCATCAGGCTTTTTTCCTCTCAAATAATTCTGCATATGAAAAAAATATTTAATGCAAATAAAATACAAGAAAAACATTTCAATAATTTTCTAGTCAACAATACTTACCATATATAAACTTGTCACGTAACCAACTTTGAGCGGTTGACTACCAGTAGGAGTATGTGTATTTGCATATCTCTCTTTCAAAATTTCAAGATAAGAATCTAACACCTATATAAATCCACAAATGTATTATACAAATAGACACGTTGGTATTCAGATATAACTATAAGAGAAGAAATATAATTTAACATACAGGAGATTCAGTCATTTTTTTCCTTTGCCAGCTCCCATAAATCATTTATAGAAACATGATTTAACTTGCCCAGCCACACAGTATCACTGTAAAAAGAAAAAATAAAAAAATAAACAAATTAATGATATATATTTTACTTATATATATTATAATAATAAAGAATGTTACTTACTGCCTATCGCAAAGGAGACACAACTCTGCATACTTGTCTTTGTATTGTTGAGGAATTGCTTTAATTGTGTCAGTAGCTTTTGTTAGCAAAAGTGGTTTTGTCTTGATCAATTCAAAGTTAGGGAGATCGTCAACTTCGACTATCTCATCTGTCTTCCTCTTTTCTTTTTTCTCCTTTTGTTGTTTCTCCTTTCTCTTTGTTGGTCTAACAACACCATGATCTTTCACTACTTGTGATATCTTCCTTGTTCCATCATCTCTTTCCTTCACACGCCTTTCAACAGATCCAATTTTCAAAACCTGTTGTTGTCGTTTTCCTCTTCCTCTACACTTTTCATCAGCTTCCTTGACCTTGTTCTCTTCTTGCTTCTCATTTATCAGTTTTTTGATTTGTATGTCTCTGTCACTTATCTGCCCGATCAACTGAAAAATTGCTTCCTCATTCTCCTTTGTATGATTTTCAACTTGCACAATGTGAGCATACACCATATTCTGAATTTCTTCCTCTTTTTCCTTTATAGTCATGTCCCTCGCAAGTATCTTTGCCTCAGCCTCTTTTAATTTTTTCTGAATCTCTGCCTCAGATGCCACCAAAACTTGGCCCTCTTCAACCATCTCACCATCTTTCTTCTTAAACTCATCAAGCTTTCCTTTCAACTCATCCATTTCCTTGATCAGATTTTCATTTTCCAATTCTATCTCTTCAAGTCTAGCTTGTAATCCTTCATTATTAGATATCAACCTCTCATTTTCATTTATCAGCCCACTCAACTCAGCACCTGATTCCATCTCTTCAATTCAAGCTCTCAATTTTTCATTTTCAAACCGAAATTCATGCAATTCAGCATTCATTTTTTCTTCCTCAGAAGTGTTGTTACGTTCTCCAGTAGGGGTGAAAATTATGTTATTACCTGAACTGATGTTATCTAGTCCAACATCATTATAATCATGATTAAATTCTCTATGCACATCATTTTCCCCCTCATTAGCATTTTCTAACATCAACTTCTCATCATTGGTTAGCTGAATCTCACCAGTTATAACCTGTTTTTTAAAATAATGTCTTATATGTCAATCATAAGTCTTTCAAAGAGACATATAAGACATATACAAGAATCTTTCAAAGAGCATTACATTCATAATACTTCATAAGACTTTAGACAGAGACATATAAGACATATAAGTCTCATATGTTTTTTAAGTATAATATAAGAAAAGTCTCATAAGACTAAGTCCTATAGACACATTCATAAACTTCATAAGACTTTAGTCAGAGACATATAAGACATATAAGACCTATATGTTTTTAAAAATATAATATAGGAAAAATCTCATAAGACTAATAGCGGAAAAGTATCTGACTAGGGTCTTATGAAGTTTATGAATGTGTCTATGAAATATATTAGTCATGAGACATATAAGACATATTAGACATATAAGAGTTCATACCTGTTCCGCTGTTAGTTCTCTAATCTTCTGTTTAAAATCCTTTATCTTCTTTGAAATGTCCCACTTCATGAACCTAGGGAACAAGCTCCTTGACGGGGTGAAGATAGTTGTGTGCTCAATTAACCAATGCTTCAAAAAATATGAAAAACATTATCAAAAGACTGTATACATTAATGCAGATTTTAATTTTAAAAAAACTAATATAAACAAAGTATGAACTTACAGGTAAAAGTGATACACATCCTATCACAAGAAGAGGTGTAGAATGCTTTTCATTGAGAGACTGCTTGAGATTTTCAACAATTGCTTTTGACCAATCATATTTTTTCATGTTCTTCAAATCATCAGCATAATAAAAAAAGGCTGATGTCATGTGCTCTGCCTTAGATGCAAATAACAAAGAGCCCATAGCTATAAGAACAAGAAGCTTTACAACATCTTCAATGTCTTTTTGGTCATCACTCAAGTAAATTCTTTTCAGTGTCTCTTTCACCATCTTCATGTTAACGCCACTAGGACAATTCAAAAAATGTCGGTTCACCAAATCAAATGTTTTGAAATCTTTTCTCAGCTTCTTAAAATCCATTTCTTGAGATCCACCCACCAGTCCCAAAATGGCTGTAACATCAGCTGCTGTTACATCAACTAATTCGCCACCAAGAATGAATTTCTGAACTTTAGAATCATAACACAAAACTATTTCCTCAATTGTATTATCAAGCTTGCGGTATTTAAAATCCATGTTTGAGGAAATGGCATTGAAGAAGTTGTAGAATGGGGTATCCTTCAACTTGTCCAAATGTGTTTGTTTTAAAGGTGTATCCTTCAAAATTGCATGAATAGCATGCATATTTGAACGTTAGTTCGGGATCCAAGTCAAATCTTTTACCTTCTTTAACACACCTTTTGGACTAATTCTTCTATTCACAATAGGAGATATTTATTTTCCTTTTTTCGAAGGTTTCTTGGGTTTTGATCTTGGTGAAGGGGCCTGTGATTTTCCTTTCGGCTCAGTACCTCCAGATTCTGTGCTTTGTTCAGTCTCTTTCCTCTTTTTCGACCTTGTTAAAATTGTACCAGTTGGTGAAGGCAAATATGTTTCTTGTTCAACCTGCTTTTTTTTCCTCAATCTTGTTAACGGTGTATGTTGTGCTGAGGATTCAGATATAGGGATGACCAAACCGAACCGGAACCGGAAAATCGGACGGAACCGGACCGGAAAAGCCCGGAACCGGTGCAAACCGGGGAGGAAACCGGAACCGGATGAACCAGAACCGCAAGGCATCTGGGTCGGTTCAGGGTCACATATATGCCGAACCGGACCGGAACCGAAACCGTAACCAGACCGAAAATCCCTTGTTTTTCAATAATTTTAAAGGGGGGATCGGAACCGGACCGGAACCGTACCAGAACCGGACCGAACCAGAACCGGATTGTGCCAAACCAGAACCGGAACCGTGGTAAGCGCGGGCCGGTTCAGGGTCACCCTTTTGCCGAACCGGAACCGGGCCCGGAACCGGTTTTGGCCATCCCTATTCAGATATAGTATGTGGTACGGGTGAAACAGATGGTGTCCCCTCCAAAGACTTTGGTGAAGGCGTTGATTTGACACACGGCACTGACTTGTGATCATAAGGTTTGAACTTCATTGCTTGTTTGATTGTCATCCACTGAACAATATTTTTTTAAAAGCATTATACAACATGTATGGAAGCATTTTAATTAGTTATATCCTAAAAAAGTCTTATAAACATATCAATAAGACTTTTTTAAAATGTTCATATGTGCATAAAGATTTTAAAAAAGTCTTATAAACATATTAGCAAGACTTTTTTTTCCATAGATTCTAATAACATGCAAAAGTTACATAAGACTAAAGTCTTATTGACACATTCATAAGACTAAAAGTTATTAGACTTTAATCTTATGAGACTTTTGTCTTATGAGATTAAAGTCTTATGATGCTTTTCATGTTATAAGACACATGAAAAGTCTTATAATCTACAAAAATACTGCTTAGGTCTTATAACATGCAAAAGTTCCATAAGACTAAATTCTTATTGACACACTCATAAGACTAAAAGTTACATAAGACTAAAGTCTTATGAAACTTTGCATATTATAAGACATAACCAAAAGTCTCATAAGACTAAAGTCTTATAACCAAAAGTCTTATGAGATTAAAGTCTTATGATGCTTTGTATGTTATAAGTCAGAAGAAAAAGTTACATAAGACAAAAGTAATATTTTCACACATTTGTACATGAGACTAAAGTCTTATGATAATTTAGGCTTATAAGACATAACCAAAAGTCTTATGAAAACTAAAGCCCCATTCACACATTGTACATGAGATTAAAGTCTTATGATAATTTAGGCTTATAAGACTTACAAAACAGAACAATAAAACAAAAGCAACAATTAACAAATTTGTTTTCAAAATTTAAACAAAATCAACCAAAAAAACTCTTATGATGATGAAAACTCTCATAATCTATAAAACAGTACCAACAAAAAACAGAAGCAAAAATGTTGAACGAAATGAACCAGAAACTATGAACGAAATACTTATATGAACACATGAAAAGTCTAATAATCTACAAAAATACTGCTTAAATCATGAAATATATGATCAAAATCAACCACAAAGTACAAAATAAAGTTCAAATTTGTGAATATTTGGTAATTTGTTTGATTTTTTTTCAGAAATAATAGGCGGTTAAAAAACCCCCTTTTGATTGAAGTAAAGAAAAGCGTGTCACGTGTCTCCCGCTTGCGCGGCGACGTGGCAGATAGGAGGGTAGAATAGTACTTTAGCAGGCGCAAAATAAGTGATGGGTGTATGGGGAATTAGTGATCTTGGGTTTCCTAAATAGTATTTGTATCTGGGCCTAGGGGCCCTAGAGTCCATCGCCCGTTTGATTTCCTCTCCCCATTATAAAAATAGTAATAATTTAGCCTAATGCCAGAATAGCATTCATTCATGATCCGAGTGAATATTATTATTATTATTATTATTATTATTATTATTATTATTATTATTATTATTATTATTATTATTATTATTATTATTATTATGTTGTGCAATAGCTAATATAACATATTACTTTATTAAAAGCTAAGAGTCACTTATAGTATGCGGGATTTAAAATTCAATTTCTCTTATTGCTCTTTGGCTAGAGTATCATTAAAAAGGGGGGAAAAAAACCTAAATCATGCAATGTACTATATACCCTCTTATGTCATAAAATGTGTTAGCGACAACAAAATGCAATGTACTTTTAAGTGATTTTTCAGATAATGCAATACGTTAAATTTTAGTAACAAATCCATTAAAAATGTAACACCAGTTACTCCCTCCGACCGGGACTAAGGTTCCTAGTAGTTTGACTTATTATTACAATTATGCGAAAACTCTTAGCTTTCTATTTTTAATAATTTAGCATATAACTTAGGGCCCTTTGGCATAAGCGTAATGCCACAAAAAGATAGACATTTTCATTATTCAGCCAAAACGCCTCAACATATATCAAAGATGCGAATCCCATTCAGTTGAATGACGCGTGCACGTTTTCATTTTTTTGCCAAATATCAGTCCACTCTTATAGTTGAATTAAGAATAGTTCACTCTTATAATAGTCATTTCCCACATTTTTAATTAAATTCGAAAAAAATATGCTATTTTATTAAGGTAGACTCTCACAGTTTGTGACCGGTAATTGTGTTTGTTGATTGATTGAATGATGTTGCGTATAGTACGGTAATAAGACCGGAGCTTGCTATGAGGCGTCCTGAACTACTGGAACATTCCGGGTGCATTTTCGCTGATCAAAGACGAGGAAGAACGCCAGAGTCATTGGTCTGAGCTTGTGTGGTTGATCTGAATGCGCTGCGTCGCTGGCGCTAGGTGTACACTAGGGGAGAAATGATATAGACGAGATGAAGAAGAGAGGAACCGAAACAGGCACCAGAGATGTGATGGGGTGCCGTGATGGAGAAGGTTTTAGAGAAAGTGGCTCTATGTGTAAGAGTGTTGCGTGAATTAGTGTGTTAAAAAAGTGTAGAAATTTTTAAAAGTGCCGGTCGTAGTTCTTAAAAGTATCAGTGGGTAGTGTGTTTGTGTTAATAAGTTCCACTTATTTACAAATATGTAACCTAACATTTCTTTTTTAAAAAAAGTTTCAATTATTTACAAATATGTCGCCGCGTGTTTTTAAGACATGTTCTACTTATTTACGAAAATGCATATGCACATTTTAAAAACACGCTTTTTCTAATCTCTTGCAACAACACATATTTTCCAGATTTCCACAATATACATAATTAGTCACAATAAAATTAATTGCGAACCCAATTAGTTAGTGATGTGTAAGAGATTCTAAAGTTACATATATTTTTTAAGAAGTTTTTTTAGAAAGAAAAAAAACAAAACTAGCACGTTTCTTCACGAGAGTTGCTCAATGATAAAAGCTAAGACTCACTTATAGTATGCGGGATTTAAAATTCAATTTCTCTAATTGCTCTTTGGCTAGAGTATCATTAAAAAGGGGAAAAAAAATCATGCAAACTATATACCTCTTATTTCATAAAATGTAATGTATTATTTAGTGACAACAAAATGTAATGTACTTTTAAGTGATTTTTCAGATAATGCAACACCTTAAATTTTAGTAACAAATCCATTAAAAATGTAACACCAGTTACTCCCTCCGACCTGGACTAAGGTTCCTAGTTTGACTTTATACGGAGATTAAAAAAAAAATGTTGTGAGTATGAAAAGTAAGACCATGTCCAATAATCCAACTACCAAAAAACATTCAACTACCCTAATATCACGACACCTCATCTTCTCTCTCCATCCACTTAATCATTCAACTACACTCTCAACTACCCCTCCCACAATAAGCTAGTTTAGTTTAAAATTCAACTCCTCCCAACTCATCATTCTATACCCATCACTTTTTATTTTATTTACTATTTATTTTTATAATTTAAAAAATAATAAAAATAATAATAATTTATTATTAAAAATAAATTATTATTATTTTTATTTATAAATTTGGGATTTTTTTTATTTTTTTTAATTCACACTTAATAAAAAAAGGATAATTAAGAAATTTTTAAAGAGAAAAGAGGGTTTTTTTTCGGTGTCCAAATTAAATGAAACTTACATCAATTTATAGAGGGAAAAAAATGATAAATTTTGGTGATTTATTTTTTTATAAAAAAAATAATTTACTATGAAATAATTGAGCTCAAAAAATTTGGATAAAAAACCTCTCCAAAAAAAAAGAAAAAAAAAAGCTGGAAACAAAAAAGGAAAAAAAAAAAAAAAAAAAAAAAAAAGGGAAAAGCAGCAGCCACTCTCCGGCTTGGGAGGTGAGCTGCACTCTCCAAGTGCTGGCCACTCCCAAGCCGACACGTGTCTATTCGGGCCCCACAAAAAATCCTTCAACCCAGTTGAACTTCTTCAACCCCTCCCCTTCAACCCTCTCCTCTCAACCCCCTTATTGCACACACTCAACTAGTTTAATCCCTCTCAACCCCCTCCTCAACTACCTTATTGGACATGGCCTAAGGTAAGAAAAAGTAGGAGAGAGAAAGTGGGTAGAAAGTTTTTGTTGTGTGAATGACAAGTGGGTCCATAATCCATTTTAGGTAATAAAGCAACTAAGTACCTTAGTTTGAGACAAACCAAAAAGGAAAGTAAAAACTTTAATCTGGGACGGAGGGAGTACTATTTAACAACCCCTTCTCCCTAATTAAGAACAGTTAAACAAGAACACCCATTTCATCTTTATCCCTGTTTCTGCCCTAACACATAATTGAACCAAAAATCAAACTCAAAATTGAACCACAAATGAACCAAAATCTAACGCAAATTGAAAATAAAAAAGTTTCCTCCCCAAATCTCTTCTCAATCTCTCCCTCCTTTGTTCTCTAAATCTTTCAACTTCTCTCTCAAGTTATCCATGTTCTTCACTATTTATCTAGGTAACAAGAAATGATCGGAGCGAACCCATCTCATCTTTTGGTGTTCTGAAACAAACCCAGGTTCTAGATTTTGTTTTTAATTTGTTGTGTGCTTTTTCTTATAGGGCTTAGGGTTTATGATCAATTATGAATGTCGGTTTTGATTTGTTGGATTTTGGTGGTGTAGCCATCATGGTGGTGTTGATGGTAGTGGCAGTGGTGGGTTGGTGGCCGTGCTTGCTGTGGACTAGTGGTGGTGGGTGCCAGTGGCGACTGACTGGTGATAGGGAAGATGAAGAGAGAAGGCTACTTAACGATTGTTGGTGCATTTAACATGGGTTAGTTTTTTTTTAACAAATGTCGACATTTTCGTTAAGTTTCTTGACGTCGTTAGGTTGATTTAACGCATATTGCATTATATGAAAAAGTACAAGATAGTACATTGCATTAAGATGTCGCTAATTATTACATTGCATTAATTGTAAAAAAATTGAAAAATACGTTGCATATTTTGGTCTTTCGGCCTACCGTTGAGGATGTCCGGCAGTTACTGTTAGTTCCTTATTTTTTTTAAATGACCGGTCTGTTAGCTTTTTTTTTTTTTTTTTTTTTTTTTTTTGAAAGAGACCAGTCTGTTAGTTTATCACCCAAAAACTTAACTGAAATCATAATCAACCACTGATAGTTTATAAGGTGATTTTAGTAATTAACTCCGCTAAAACTAATTCATCAACTACATATATCATATATAGGCACTGAAGCATTATCAACTTACTCCATCTGTTGAAAAAAAAAAGGAATATTCACTATTGTTAATGTTTGAGAATAAATATGAACATCCGTTTTTTAACGGAATCTATTTGATTCATAAGGGAAGAACTTGCAAGTGGATTAATAATTGATAGTTTAGGAGATAACATAGCCGAATGATCACTCGCGCAGAGCATAAACTCATGTATCTGCAAAGAAACGATACTTATTAATGTTGAGTATGATTAATCTAAGCGCTGAAACCGTACTTGCTACTCCTAGCAACGAAAATGCGATGATATTTCCCCAATGCCAAACCCTCTTGTGTAACCTCGACGATTTTCCCTTGACCTGATTAATGAAAAACAAAAAGCAAATTAGCAAAAAAAAAAAAAAAAAAAAAAAAAAATTGTTTTGAAAAGATTTGGCTAGCTCTTTGTGGACTTACCTTAATGAAAATGATGCTCGGGAATATAAATGTTAATGGAATTAACGATACTGATCCAAAAAGGTTCACAAAATCTCCCATGAACGGTAAAGTTGTCGCTACAAGCGTATTGCACGAGTAAAGAAATGCTCGCAAGAAAAGTAAGCGTTTGATGTTCTCTCGCGAATGCATATCCTTTTCTAGATTTAGGAATCTTGTATCCAGAGCCTCGTGAACCGGAACAACAAATAACTGCATGCATTCGGGTAATAAATAAGAAGATTTTATGTAATACCCGGTCCTATTAGCCAATTATTTTATTGTGTAAACTATTTTATTTAATTTGGACTCAATAATTAAGGAGTAAGTATTGGGCTTAACTTTGGGCCCAAGCAAATTAAAACCCATTAAGTTATGGAATCCCTTTTAATTAAGGAATTAGGAACCCTAGTATATAAATACTCTTAATAAATCCCTAGCCCCCTTTCTATTTATCAAAAGAAAGAAAATAGAACGGGAAGGAGAGAAAGAGTGAGAGCCGCAGACAAAGGTAGAGAGAGACGGCCAGAGAAGAAGAAGAAGAAGAAAAGAGAGGGAGAAGGATCGTGTTCAACAAAGGTAATTCTTGAACCCCTAAATCTTATCTTCTCCACCTTAGTCACCAAGCCATGATCATTTGAGGTTAATGAATTGAAACCCTAACCCTAAAAGATGAATTAGGGTTTGATTGAATGGAATTAGGAAAAGGAAGAAGGTGATGAGTATTGTGTGTGTGCATGTGTGCTGTATTGTGTGCATACTGGTGTGTGTGAGTGTGTGCGGTTGTATGTGTGTGTGTGTATTGGCTGTGTGCGTGTGTTTGTGTGTGTGTTGTGATAGTGTAATTAGTGTGTGTAAATTACTTAGTTGATTAAAATAAGGAATTGAAAATAGTAAAACCCTAGATGGGATTTGATGAAACCCTAGGGGTATTTTGGTAAACCTAAAAAGGGTATTTTGGGTATAAATAAAATTGGGTAATGTGAGAAACCCTAGAACATGTATTGACCTTAAAAGGAGTTAAAGATAATGACTCATATGTTAATAATAAGAAAGTAAAGTATAATTGGGACGGAAGTAACGTATTACTTTTGTCTAAGGAAATTATTTTTCGCATGTTTGTAGATACGTGAGCGTGGCTTTGTAAGAAGATTAACACAAGCCAAGGTAAGGGATTACGTTCCTTAGTTCTTGAAGTCTCTATCCTTTAATGTAGGATTTCTTATATTTCTTTCAAGAGTAGTTACCAAGTGGCCGGTAACATTTGAAATCTAAAGAGTTGTGAACGCCTTTAAATGCTCTTACCCTTTGACATATCTTAAATCAATGGGTATCAAAAGAAACTTTGAAATTGTATGGTGTTCTTGTACCTTGGACACTAAGTTTAAACTTTGATATATCTTAATTTTGTATAGACGTGTTAGAACCTTGCTATATATTAATTTGGTATAGACGTTCGCTTAGTCTGAAATGAAAAAGGACTAAGTAGGGTAGTCTGGTCTGAAATGAAAAAGGACTAGACTTTTATACTGCTTATTGAAGTAGTTGATTATCATGATAAATCTTACTTAAATGCCCTGATCAGGCATTGCACCTGAAATGGTGACGTTATCTTGGAATTGACGGAATTGAAAGTAAATTGCCACACTTCTTTTCGAAAAAGCTTATTGTTAACTGTTTTTGAATCTTAGCGGTTAACTTGATATTTTATGAAAGCTCATCTTTGAAAATATTATTGATGTTTCGTTCTTCCGGTCATCTCTCCTTAGAACCCGGAGAGATCTCGTATGAACTTACTGAGCATTGTTCGCTCACCCCTTCCATAATTACTGTTCTTCAGGTAATAAGTAGAGGGAGGATTTCAAATGACGAGAAGAATGTTGTTAAGGTGAAGTTGAAGATCATTGATGACGAGAGGTTTTATGGACGGTGGTTACTAGTCGTTAGTTTTGAAAGACAATTATTACGCTTCCGTTATTTATTTTGAATTGTGGTTAGAGATACTAGCCGTGGAGATTTGAATTGTAGTTTATGACCGTTATTCCTTTATTTTTGGGATGGATTTATATTATCTAAAGGATGTTATAATACTCTGAAATTCGGGGTGTTACAGTTGATAATCAGAGCTCCGGTTTAGCTTTACATGGGAGACTATAGAAAGAAGTTAAGACTATGAAGAGAAATAGTACTTAACGTAGATTGGGCTTTAGAACTCTGATAAGGAAGATAGTACTTTTGGGGAAATTACCATTTTAGGAAACTTACCTTTTGAGGAAACTTTCTAAATTAGGAAACTTTCTAAATTAGGAAACTTTCTAAGTTTGGGAACTTTCCATTTATGGAAACTTACTATTTTGGGGAAGAACCTAAAGTGGGATTTGTAGAGGAGTATAAGTGTATACTTGAGAATAATCTTGAATGATTGTGAATGAATGTTATCTCTTCATTAAGAACGAACACATTATGAGGTTTATGTGACTCTAATAGTGGTTTGTTTTCATTGTAAATCATGGACGGACCTAGCAAATCAAAGATGTTTTGGAGCATGTAGTTCTAAGAAGAAAGTTGATCCAACGTTATGTTTTGGGGATCAAAGGACTAAAGGAAGGAAAGAAAAGTTACGCGAGAAAGCGGAAGTTGAAAGGGAGAGATTGGGCTTCACGTATGATAAATTGGTGCAAAACTGGAAGGAATTTAAAAGCACTAAGATGAATTGGAGGAGATAAAGACAAAATTGCAAAGGTATAAAGAAGATCTTAGTGACACTGAGAGATACATTGATCAGACTAGAGAACAAGTCTATATATGGTTTGATGAAGTGGAACGTTTAAAGGCAACTATAGTCGTAAAGCAAGGACCAATGGCCCCTATAGGCAATGAGGCGCCAAATGAAGAAGAATTGGTAGCCGAAGTTGAAATCGAGGAAGTAGATGTTATCATAGAGGGGAATGAAGCTACCCCAATCATAATTGATGATGATGAGCCATAAGAAGTACCAACCAAAAGGTCTAGAGGAAGACCAAAGGGATCCAAGAACAAAGTGAAGAAGGCTCCAAAAGTGTCAAGTGGGAGACCTAGAGGAAGGCATAGGAAAGTTGGAAAGTGGGATAACGAATACTTTTAAATTTTCATTGCTAGCAGAAGTAACTAGTAGTAGTTTGAAGACTCATTCGAGTATCTTTTCTTTACTTTGAAATCGTTTTAATTGAGAACCTATTCCATTTATTAATAAAAGTGATTTTCTCTTATATGATTCCTAAAGGTTTTGTGATTTCATTTATGTTCTATATTGTTAAAAGTGTGCGTTAACCAAGAACAATAAAGTATAGTCTGTTGAACGACAAATGAATGAAAGTATGGTCTAGTGAAATGGCCAAATGAAAGTGATAAGGGTCTATTGAAACGACCTATGAAAGTAAATGTGGTCTAATGAAATGACTAACAAAAAGTGTAAACGGTCTAGTGAAATGACTGTGATATGTGATTAAGTCAAGTGAAACGACTTACCAAGGAAGAAATGGTCTATTGAAATGACCGAAGTGAATAGTTATGGTTTAATGAAACCCCAAATAGTCCAGTAAAGTCGACTAATGAAACTAAGTGATGGTCTATTGAATGACCTATGGGAAATGTTAAAGTCCAAAGAGACCTGGCGACCAATGAGTATACTAAGTTGACTAATGGAAGTAGTATTGGTTCATTGAAATGACCATAGGTATAGTGTTTGACCTTATTTGAATGATTAGTCTATTAAGACGACTTATATGTGTAAATAATGAGTATTGTTAGCATGAGAGCTAACCTCGAGCAAGAAAGTATGGTTTGAGTGAAAAGACCATGGGTATTAATTGGTTTAGTGGGATAGCCAAGTGTGAACAATAGTGGTCAAGTGAAGCGACCAACGAAAGTGAAAATGGTCTATTGGAATGACCGACGAAAATAGTAATGGTCTAATGAAACGACCAATAAGTCTAATAAAGTTAACTAATAAAGATAGTGCTGGTCTATTGAAACGACCAGTGGTCTAGTGAATAACCTATAAATTGAATGCTAGTCTGTAGAGACGATCTATAGTATGAGAGTACGTGAAAACGTCTCGTATTCATGATAATATCATATTATCCAGCGAGTGTTCGAAACGCCAGAGTGTCTGAGTTTATGATGCTAACTCAAGGAAGTATGACGGTGGACGACTATGGTGCTAGATTCACCGAATTGTTAGAATTTGCCCAATGTTCTTCGGTGATGAAGAGCAGAAAGCCCGAAAGTTTGAATATGGTTTGAACGACCGAATCAGATACAGAATTAATCTGTTAATGTTATCAACCTATGATCAAGTGTTGGATAGGGAAAGGATAGTGGAGGAAGAAGCAAATAGTTATCGCAGTAAGTGAGAAGAGAAGGAAAAAAAATCAACTGAGAAGAAGTCGACTGGATCTAAGGGGAGCTAGAACAGCGATGGGAATAGCAATAAGCGGAAGGCTACCGAGGATCGTGAAAAGGAAAATACTGCTGGTAAGTACCAGATTAAAGATCATGGAAACCGAATGGATGGAAATAAGAACGACACCAAAGGGCAAGGTTCTGATGAGAAGTGCCAAATGATTGCTTGGCTAAGAAAATGAATTTAATCCCTGAGGCGTTAGAGAATTGTTTAATTATAGATATTCAAACTAGAGAATCAATCCCTATTATGTCAATATATAGGAAGTGTCCTTTGAAATTGGATAGGAAAAAGCTTGAGGTTGATCTCATTAGCTTGGAAATCGAATAATTTGATGTGATATTGGGAATGGATTGGTTAGCTGCATACCATGCCCATGAAGGTTGCTTTAAGAAGGAAGTTCACTTCAGATTGTTATCCAGAGGAGTGTTGTTTTTGAGGAATGAAACCTAGAAACCAATCGAGCCTTATATCAGTGATGAAAGATCGTAAGCTATTAAGGAAAGGGTGTGAAGGATTTCTGGTATACGTGAGTACTACGGACCAGAAAGAAGTAACCATAAAATCACTTTCTGTGATTAGAGATTTCAAGGATGTGTTCCCAGAAGATTTACCAGGGATACCACCAGAAAGAGAAATAGAGTTTTCTATCGATTTGGTACCGAAAACTAGACCAATATCGAAGGCGCCGTACAGAATGGCTCTGTCAGGATTGAAGAAATTGAAGGAACAACTGCAATAATTGTTGGATAAGGGTTTGATTAGACCGGGTGTGTCACCATGGGGTGAACCAGTGTTATTTGTGAAGAAGAAGGATGGGTCGATGAGGTTATGTATCGACTATCGTGAATTAAATCGTGTGACGGTAAGGAATCAATATCCGTTGACGAGAATAGATGATCTATTTGACCAACTTCGTGGAGCATGTTATTTATCGAAGATAGATTTGAGGTCTAGTTATCATCAACTAAGAGTGAAGAAGGACGATATAGCAAAGACGGCCTTTAGGACAAGGTATGGTCATTATGAAATTGTAGTGATGCCGTTTGGGTTGACTGACGCACCGGCAGCGTTTATAGAACTTATGAATAGGATATTTCAGAAGTTTCTGGATAAATGTGTAATTGTGTTTATCAATGATATCTTGGTGTATTCAAAGACCAAGGAAGAGAATGAAGAGCACTTGAGACTAGTGTTGCAAATCTTAAGAGAGCAGAAGTTATATGCTAAATTCAAGAAATGTGCATTTTGGTTGGAGAAGGTGACGTTCTTAGGACATGTGGTGTCAAAGGATGGGATTGCCGTGGAACCAACAAAGATAGAAGCTATGGTGGACTGGGAAAGACCAACTTCAGTAAGTGAGATAAGAAGTTTCTTAGGTTTGGCTGGCTACTATAGGAGATTCGTAGAAGGTTTCTCGAAGTTGTCAGTGCCATTAACGAAATTGACTCAGAAAGGAGCTAAGTTTGTTTGGTCAGAAGAGTGTGAAAAGGGCTTTGAAGATTTGAAGCGACGATTGGTGTCCGCACCAGTTCTTATGTTACCTTCTGGATCGGACGGATTTGTGATATATAGTGATGTGTCGATTGAAGGATTAGGCAGCATGTTAATGCAGAATGACAAGGTTATAGCCTACGCATCGAGACAATTGAAAGTCCATGAAAAGAACTATCTGACTCATGACTTGGAGTTAGCTGCGGTAGTTTTTACATTAAAGATTTGGAGACATTACTTATATGGGACGACATGCCAGATTTATACGGACCATAAGAGTCTTAAGTACATCTTTACTCAGAAAGAGCTTAATATGAGGCAAAGGCGATGGTTGGAATTATTAAAAGACTATGATTGTGAAATCTTATATCATCCTGGGAAAGCCAATAAGGTGGCGAATGCGTTAAGTAGGAAGAATCATGGAACCCTAGCGACGTTAAAGCCTAAGGAGGTAAGTGCGTGGAGTCGCATTGAGGTGTTAGGTGTGAATGTACGAGTTCAAGGCTATATGGCACATTTGAGTGTACAGCCTACACTGGTGGATAGAATCAAAATAGCACAAGTAACTGATGAAGAAGTGAGCAAAGTACGTGCAAACTTAGTGGAAGGAAAATGGAAGGACTTTCGTGTTGGAGAAGACGGGATTGTGAGGTACCAATCAAGGATTTGGGTGCCAAGCAATGAAGACATCAAAAGAGAGATTATAAATGAAGCTCATTGTTTGAGGTTTTCTGTACATTCGGGATGTACAAAGATGTATAGAGATTTGATGGAATCGTAATTGTGGAACCACATGAAGGGAGATGTGTCGGAATTTGTGTCAAGATATTTGGTGTGTCAACAAGTGAAAAGTGAGCATCAAAAACCTGTTGAACTACTACAGTCGTTACCAAGTGGGAACATATAGCAATGGATCTGGTAGTTCGATTACCAAAGACGTTGAAAGGACATAATGCGATTTGGGTCATAGTGGACAGACTCACGAAATCGGCTCACCTTCTGGCAATCAAGGTGACGGATTCGCTAGAAAAGATGGCTAAGTTATACATTGATGAAATTGTAAGATTGCATGGAATACCGGTTTCGATTGTATCAGATCGAGATGCAAGATTCACATCGAAATTTTGGAAAAGTATGCAACAAGCTTTGGGGACAGAGTTGACAATGAGTACAGCTATTCACCCGCAGACAGATGGGCAGTCAGAGCGAACTATTCAGACAGTCAGAGAGAACTATTATCGGAATGGCTCCGTACGAAGCACTATATGGATGAAAGTGTAGATCACCGACTTGTTGGGAAGAAGTAGGTGAAAGGAAGTTGACTGGACCGGAAATTGTCCAAGTGACGGCGGGTAAAGTACAGCAGATACGAAATTGGCTTTTGATCGCTCAGAGTAGACAGAAATCCTATGCTGATCGTAGGAGACGTGATTTAGAATTTCAGATAGGGGATAAAGTGTTTTTGAAAATCTCGCCAACTAAAAGAGTTATGAGATTTGGTATTCGCGGGAAGTTAAGCCCGAGGTACATGGGACCATTCGAGATTTTGGAAAGAGTTGGGGCAGTGGCTTATAAATTAGCCTTACCACCTGTGCTGGCGGGAGTGCACAATGTGTTCTATGTGTCAATTTTAATAAAGTACATTCCCGATCCAAGTCATGTGATCGAGTATAAGCAGCTTAGAGTTCGTGCTGATTTGAACTATGATGAAAAGCCTATGAAGATTGTTGATCGCAAGGACCAGATTTTGAGGAAAAGAGTAATTCCTTATGTGAAGGTGCAATGGAGCAACCATACGGAAAGAGAAGCTACGTGGGAGCTTGAGAGCGAGATGCGAGAGACGTATCCCGATTTATTTTCAGAATGACGTGCGATGGTTTGGAGGACCAAACCCTTTTAAGGAGGTAAGAATGTAATACCCGGTCCTATTAGCCAATTATTTTATTGTGTAAACTATTTTATTTAATTTGGACTCAATAATTAAGGAGTAAGTATTGGGCTTAACTTTGGGCCCAAGCAAATTAAAACCCGTTAAGTTATGAAATCCCTTTTAATTAAGGAATTAGGAACCCTAGTATATAAATACTCTTAATAAATCCCTAGCCCCCTTTCTATTTATCAAAATAAAGAAAATAGAATGGGAAGGAGAGAAAGAGTGAGAGCCGCAGAGAAAGGGAGAGAGAGACGGTCAGAGAATAAGAAGAAGAAAAGAGAGGGAGAAGGATCGTGTTCAACAAAGGTAATTCTTGAACCCCTAAATCTTATCTTCTCCACCTTAGTCACCAAGACATGATCATTTGAGGTTAATGAATTGAAACCCTAACCCTAAAAGATGAACTAGGGTTTGATTGAATGGAATTAGGAAAAGGAAGAAGGTGATGAGTATTGTGTGTGTGCGTGTGTGCATGCTGGTGTGTGTGAGTGTGTGCGGTTGTATGTGCGTGTGTGTATTGGCTGTGTGCGTGTGTTTGTGTGTGTGTTGTGATAGTGTAATTAGTGTGTGTAAATTACTTAGTTGATTAAAATAAGGAATTGAAAATAGTAAAACCCTAGATGGGATTTGATGAAACCCTAGGGGTATTTTGGTAAACCTAAAAAGGGTATTTTGGGTATAAATAAAATTGGGTAATGTGAGAAACCCTAGAACATGTATTGACCTTAAAAGGAGTTAAAGAGAATGACTCATATGTTAATAATAAAAAAGTAAAGTATAATTGGGACGGAAGTAACGTATTACTTTTGTCTAAGGAAATTATTTTTCGCATGTTTGTAGATACGTGCGCGTGGCTTTGTAAGAAGATTAACACAAGCCAAGGTAAGGGATTACGTTCCTTAGTTCTTGAAGTCTCTATCCTTTAATGTAGGATTTCTTATATTTCTTTCAAGAGTAGTTACCAACTGGCCGGTAACATTTGAAATCTAAAAAGTTGTGAACGCCTTTAAATGCTCTTACCCTTTGACATATCTTAAATCAATGGGTACCAAAAGAAACTTTGAAATTGTATGGTGTTCTTGTACCTTGGACACTAAGTTGAAACTTTGCTATATCTTAATTTGGTATAGACGTGTTGGAACCTTGCTATATCTTAATTTGGTATAGACGTTCGCTTAGTCTGAAATGAAAAAGGACTAAGTAGGGTAGTCTGGTCTGAAATGAAAAAGGACTAGACTTTTATACTGCTTATTGAAGTAGTTGATTATCATGATAAATCTTACTTAAATGCCCTGATCAGGCATTGCACCTGAAATGGTGACGTTATCTTGGAATTGACGGAATTGAAAGTAAATTGCCACACTTCTTTTCGAAAAAGCTTATTGTTAACCGTTTTTGAATCTTAGCGGTTAACTTGATATTTTATGAAAGCTTATCTTTGAAAATATTATTGATGTTTCGTTCTTCCGGTCATCTCTCCTTAGAACCCGGAGAGATCCCGTATGAACTTACTGAGCATTGTTCGCTCACCCCTTCCATAATTACTGTTCTTCAGGTAATAAGTAGAGGGAGGATTTCAAATGACGAGAAGAACGTTGTTAAGGTGAAGTTGAAGATCATTGATGACGAGAGGTTTTATGGACGGTGGTTACTAGTTGTTAGTTTTGAAAGACAATTATTACGCTTCCGTTATTTATTTTGAATTGTGGTTAGAGATACTAGCCGTGGAGATTTGAATTGTAGTTTATGACCGTTATTCCTTTATTTTGGGGACGGATTTATATCATCTAAAGGATGTTATAATACTCTGAAATTCGGGGTGTTACATTTTACATGCTATAAAATGTTCAATCAACCAACATATGCAACATACTTTTGGTACTTTTCATTTAATGGACATATTCGTTAGATAGATATGGGCAAATACACTTTTACATCCATATAAAATAATGCAACATACTCCATTCCGTAACAATGTGCACAATTTTAGATGTGCACAAGAATAAAGGTGTGAATAGTAGTGGGTTGTTGTTGTGAATATGAAAAGTGAGGTGAGAGAGAGAAAATGGGGTAGGGACTAATAGTAGATACTGTTGTTATGAGTATGACAAGTGGGTCCCACTGAATAAAGAAATATATAAAGTTTCAATTTAGGGAATGTGTGACTTATCAATAAGATGTCGAAAAGGAAAGTTTGTGCACATTGTTATGGGACGGAGGGAGTACTTTTATTTTACTTACGACAAAGTCAAAAACCTAATGGGGTTTCTGATGTGGCACCGCCACGCCAATGCAGTGCAGTGTGAGATCCACATCAGAACTATGTCAGGAAACCTAGTTAATTTTTTGACAGCGAAAGTTAGAAAAAATGCACTAGGACTATGTTGGATTATTTGTTAATGAATGCAAAGATATGTTGTCTTTATCAATCGCTAACGAATACATTGCATTATTGCATTCATAAAGAACAGAAAACACGAGGGGAGATTTACGCTTACATGTTGGGAGATAACGGATTGAGCGAAAACTGCAGCGTTTATTAGCACCTTGACCCATTTTGGTCCGCGCAACTGTTTAGGCAGATATTCAGATGCTGAAGAGCCGTACGCCCAGTAACCAATAACAGCCACACCATAATAAATTGACATCCCCACACTGAATTGTGAATACAATGCTTTTCTCATGTTATCTACTGCAGGTTTTCGCAGAGTTGACTGCAATATATCAAAAAAAAAAAGTTTTTGTTACGTATTTAATTCAATTAATTTTTGTAAAATAATTTAAGTATATAAGAATTTTGCTTATACATGAAGAGTTTTTAACATGGGTAATGGACTTAACCTGCATTTCTAGTACCATGCCTGAATTACTGCAAGCTGTAATGGCTGCCATTGCACCAAAGGCATTTAGTACCTTTGACACATCGTCTCCTTTAATTTCATAATCTCTGCTTCTCGTAGATTTTCCTTCAAAAAAAAAAGTAGCCGAATAAGAAATATCAATGGCTATTTTGTGCGTCTAAAATGGAGTGCAAAAAAATCAGCTTTTTGCAATTAAGCGTCTCAATGGAGAGTTTTCGAGCGGAGCATTTTAAAAATCTTAGCATATTTTAGCCGCTCAAAATAGTAGCGTCCGGAAAGAATATATGTTTTTAAAACTGTGCACAAGACGAGCCATAAGAATTAAACTAAAAAGTTATAGTATATAAACAAAAGGAAATTAAGGGTATACTCCCTCCGTCCCAGCTCACTTGAGACTTTTTGACCAAAACTGGTCAACTTAAGGTCGGTTTGACCAACACTTTATAGAAATATTTATGTTCCAAAAAACTTTTTAAAAATTGTTATTGAGAGGATTTTTAATGGTGGTCATTTTACATTTTTTAAATTTTTGTTCGGATCATAAATATTTCTATAAAGTGTTGGTCAAACCGACCTTAAGTTGACCAGTTTTGATCAAAAAATCTCAAGTGAACTGGGACGGAGGGAGTATATTGTATATATATGTACCATCCTTGACTAAGGTCATCAGAAGAACGACAAGGTAAGTGAAGGTAAGGGTTACTGAGATACCCAACCATTTTCCCATGGAAGATATTGTTGGAACGAACACTGAGAATATGAAGTAGGATACTCCTGTTATGATAAGGAAATATTGGAGTCTCCACGGAGAGCCACCCGACAAATCTGAATTGATTTCCTGCATATATATATATATATGGATTAACACGTTAGTGATCTAAATTCTTCGTCAATCCAAATCCAGGGGTCTATGCAGTTCGACTGCACAGCAGTCAGATTTTAATAGTAGATGGATCACATCTATATAGTAATATGAATTATATATACACACATATTATATAAATGTATATATATAGAGAGAGAGAAGAGAGAGATTGATAGACCTTGAGTGCCCTGCCTCCAAGAAGAATGAACCCCATATTGGCAAGAACCATTGTGATCATTTGAAGAATCCATGTAAGATAGAACATTTTTCTCCCTTGATATATAAGAAAAATGGTGATGAAAATTAACATCCGTTGTGTACTAGTACAAAAATATAGACAAGTTTTAAAATATGAAATAATTGAAAAAAAAAAAAAGAAAAAAGAAAACTATACCGAAAAGAAAGCCCATAAGATCTCTATATCTGATAAATCGTTGGCCATCGATGAAATGAAATCCTGCCAAGAGACAACTAGAATACGCGCCATATAATCCCAATACCATCATGCTAATAACACCCCATGTCCACCCCAAAGGAACCAATATAAGGTTTGTAAATGTTAATATGTATCCATTGTTTGTACTTGTTACAAGTAGTAACCCTAATTGTTGCCATGAATCTGCATATAATTCAAGAAAACATTAATAAAGAACAAAGATTATCGCGAATTTTTTATTTTACAAACGAAAACAGACACCGATCATCATAAGGGTAGAATTGGAATAGATGAAATTTACCGCGGTCTATGGTGTGAGCAGAAGGTGGACCATGTTCATGAACAAGAGCTGGAGGTGCAGTGCTATTTGGCTCAATACTTAGAGCTTCATTGATGCCAATACTCTTTTCTATTGCCATTGAATATTATGTTCAATAATGATGGTATGTTAGTTCAATATATAGTGATAAACAGACATAACACATGTATATATTATAAGTATATTAATTATCTATCATGTGATGTGTATATGCATGTATGTAAAGTCCTTTCCCTCCGTCAAATAAATAAACCATACTTTAAATTAACACGTCAACGGTAAATTATGAATTACACTTTGTGCTTTCTTAAATTGCAGTCATTCCGTCTCGTAGTTAATGTTGCATATTTTTTATTTGTGTCTGAAAAATAAAATAAATATCGCGTTTCTAAATAAAAAATATAGTATTAGTGTAATTTCACAATGGTGTAAGAAATGTACAGACAAGTAAAACATATTCTTTAAAAAAAAAAAAAAAAATCAGTTCTAACACATATTGTAGGATTGAGGGAGTTTTCTTCAAAAAGAAATAAATGTGAAAAATTTGAACCTGTTTTAGAAAAATCATTAGAAAAGGTGAGACTAAATTTTTACATAGAAGTTATGAGGTTTATTGACCTTACAGGTGTGTTGGGCAAACTTAGTTCCAACCGTATGTATAATGGAAGAGAAGTTTAAATTCCACAAAAAGATAACTAATTTTGTTCTTCAAATTTCTGATCGAGAAATTGACTTTACTTGTCAATCATAAGTTCTTTCATACTAGTTTTTGGTTTAAAAAAAAAAAAAAAGTAGTAAAAACAAATTTTGGAAGTATTTTTAAGCCCAATTAATCAACAAGTTCTAATTTTTTATATACTATTTTTGTGTAAACCCTTCGTCCAAAAGTGAAAAAAATGTCATTTTGTTTTTTTTTTTAAATGTCCAAAATGGTTTTTCACTAAAGATTTCAGTATTTGTAATGTAATAAAAAAAACTAAGTTTAGAAAGTTGATAATAAGAATATATAAATCATTTTTCATTAAATCCATAAAAAATAAACATTTTCAAAATAGTCCTTAAATTAAACTCAAACACTTATTTTGAGACGTAATGAGTATAATTTTACATCACTTTTATTTTGGCTTATTGACATTCTAAACCACTGTACTTTGCTTAAGCTGTCAATTAACCCACCCATATTTTTTTTAGCAGTTTTAACCATCCAACTTCATTTACGTTTTTAATAAACCCAAATGGCCTAACGACATCCAATAATGTTAGAAAAACGTAACAAAACCTAACCTAATCTAACGCTAGTTGACAAGAGTTAACTTGGACATAATTCGTCACAATCGCCGGAAGAATCTCCACCGCGTGGGCCCTCACCCAACCGCTGCCGCCTCCACCACCACCACCGTCAATCTCTGCAACGAACCGAAGACAATCCGAGGTTTCCTCAATCGATACATCGGCGTGAGATGAGAACGGGAGCTCAAGCACCTTGCTGAAAACATGAGGCAGCCGCCGGAGCTTCTTCGTCGCGTTTCCGGTCATCAAGGTTTGGTTGTCGCCTCGAATTCCGATATTTCGTTTCATGGACACAAGATGAACCTTCTTGGCTTTGGTTTGTATAGGGATTGACACGAATACGAATAACATTACAAATAGGAATAAGAATAATGAGTAATCTGCTTTTCTGCCCCTCGTACTATGGCCCCAACATCAATTTGACACTCGTACTGCTGAAACACTAAATGTATGATGCGTACTATGGTTTTATTAACAAAATTAACCAATTTACTATTCAGTTGTTAACTTTTTCTAACACACGTTATTTTTCTAACGGGCATTAATTTATTTTAACGGATGTTAATAATTTATGTTAACAAAATTAACTTTTGTTATCTCCATCATCTTCCCAAACCCAACATCCACCCCACCCTTCGCAACCCAACACCGCCCCATCGCCACCGCCACAAACCAGTCACCACTCCACCCAACCAACTCCACCATTGATGGATTAGAAGCATCTCCAACACCAATCGACCCCCCTCCTTGCAAATTAGGATTTGAGCTCCCATTTACACCTTCCACACCAAAAAAGCTGTACCAATCCCCTTCCTAGCCATGACCGCACCTACCCTAAACCTAGGCGCCGGCCAAGAGCAAGAAAACCTGGGAAAATTCCGGCCAAAAGGCCAAAAATCGAAGCAAAACCGAATCCCGTCACTTTCCCGGTCTGGTCCAGAAAAAATCAATTTCCCGATTCATTAACCGTTGGATCGCCTTCAAATTTCTGGAGAAGGTTCGCGAAACCTAGGCGCACATACTAACCGTTGGGATCTGAAAAATATTCATCGGAGAGGGAGATATGGTCGTCGGAAAAAGACTGACGAAAATAAATTTTTAACATTCGTTAAAATAATTTAATGCTCGTTAGAAAAAATAAAGCGTGTTAAAAAAAGTTAACAACTGAATAGTAAATTGGTTAATTTTGCTAATAAAACTATAGTACGCATCATACATTTGTTGTTTCAGTAGTACGAGTGTCAAATTGATGTTGGGGCCATAGTACGAGGGGCAGAAAAGCAGATTACTCTAAGAATAATATCGAAATGAAGAGAATCGAAACCTTGACAATGTTGGGCGGTGGAGAAAGGGGAATCATGAACCGATGGTGTCAATTTCAGTCTTCACCTTCAAGATTTCTTCCACCCAAAAATTATTTGAGCGAAATTCGTCAACCCAAATTGAATTAAAGAATGTAATCAAATACATGGGGTTTGGGGTTAGAGGGAATAATCAACCTATGGTGTCAATTTCAGTCTTCTCCTTTAATATTTCTTCAACCCCATAATGAATTTTAACAAATTCTTCAACCCCAAATTGAATAAAAGAAAGTAAATTGTAGGATTATCAAATATGGAATTTGGGGTCAAATGGCGGAGAAAGACTGAAATTATCTTTATTTATCTCCACTTTCTCACGTGCAGAAGGCGTGCTTTTTAATCTTCAGAGAATTATGTCCAAGTTAACTCTCGTTAACTAGCGTTAGATTAGGTTAGGTTTTGTTAGGTTTTTCTAACATTATTGGATGTCGTTAGCCCATTTGGGTTTATTAAAAACGTAAATGAAGTTGGATGGTTAAAACTGCTAAAAAAAACATGGGTGGGTTAATCGACGGCTTAATCAAAGTACAGTGGTTTAGAATGTCGATAGCCCTTTTATTTTTTATAGAGCTGTGTATCATTGATAATCCACTAACTACTATTACCTACATCTCAAAATTTGAAATTGCATACTCTTAATAATAAAAGTAATTTCAAATATCTATTTTGGGAATGCTCCCTCCATCCCATTTATATTAGTCACGTTTGACTTTTTTTTATCAATGCAAGTGAATTTTGACCAAACATTAAAGTTAATCTAATTATTTTAGTGAAATTTTAGAAAATGTTTATGATAAATCACTAAATGATTTATCAACGACAATTTTTAGAATTTAAATAATATGAATACATTGAGTTTAATAATTGGTCAAAGTTTACTTGTGTTGATAAAAAAAAGTCAAATATAGCTAATATAAATGGGACGGAAGGAATAGTTTTTTTTTTAAGCCGAAATGATAGTGTGCCATTAAAGCAACAAAATATATAAACAAGTGGCACAAAGAGATTCCGATTTTTTGAAGTACTATCCTTTTCCAGGAATTCACTTAATTATTACTTATTCAATTTTGTATGATACATGTGTGCCACACTAGTTAGCCTTACATTTACGCAAGAAAGGAAAATACGCAAAAAAATAAATAAAAAATGCATGTATTTGAAAAAGCTCTTTTTAAGTTGGTTTCATATGAGAGAGTCACATACCCCTGATCCATTTCCAATTTTTCTAAACTTCTAAATGATTGTGGAGATTTAAAAAAAAAAAAAAAAGCCTTATCTTTTGTTGCTCATTAAATTGCATACTAAAATAAGCGGGTCACACTAGTTTTTTTTTTTTTTTTTTTGATGAATTGGTCACACTAGTTAAACTAATTAAATTATGTCCACGAAAATAGAAAATGTTATTTTAAAAGCTTTTCAAAATTAGTTTCACACTTGGGGAACATGCGCTACTAACCTACCTCCAACTTTTCTTTCCACATCTTTAAACATTACTAGTAGTTTTTAGATTTAAAGAACTCTTGCCATAATTTATACTCCTTCATTTCTTTCTATCTATCTATCTATCTATCTATCTATCTATCTATCTATCTATCTATCTGTTTATTGAGTAAAAAATGAACATTTATTGTAATGTGGAGGGAGTATAAAAAGTGAATATTTATTTCGTTTCCTTCAATACTAGGGGCAGCAGTCATACTAGAATGACTTATTACCGAGCATTTTGGTTTTGGCCAAGCGACGTCGATTCTTGACAATTCTCATTTCTAGCTCACGAACATCAGGGGCTGAGATCCTGGTGGCCATAGCTGAAAAGAGCGATTGAATTTGAAAGAATATAGAAGGGATCAGAAATAAGAAATTTATTAAGAGTGGTGCGAGGGGGAAGGGGGAGTATGGACGATAACTTGCCTTTAGTGATCGGCAGTGGTCAATGGTGGTCCACCGTGGTCAAACCATCAAAGAGACGAGAGATAGATTTATGTGAATGAGGTTTAGCATGTTTGTTTCCAAGCGTTCGGTGGTGGTGATGTGGCGGAGTAGTTAGTGGTGGTTTGTGACGGTGTGGTAATAGGATTTTATTTTATTTTGAGTCATAGAGGGGGGCGATTTTTCAAGAGGGAGAGATTTAATTTGAGAGAGATAGCGACATTTTTTGTGTGCTGAGTAAGAGAAATAATGTATTTATAAACTTTGAAGTAATGATTTCAAAATATTAGTGTACATTATAGTTCGATTTAGCATCAAAGAATTTTAGTTTTGATAGTATCCAGTATTAGTATCCGTACTGGAGGTAGCGATTTCAAATTCTATTAAACATATGTGCTAGCTTATTTATAGGCAATTTGATGTAGCCTAAAAGCAATTTTTATCTATTATTAAATCAAATATTTTTATTTTTATTTTTAAAGTACGGTTCGATTTAGTGATAATGTCGACAGAAAAACATAGAGTAGTGGGACCTGACCAATCAATTCGCTTTATTGGCTTTAAATGTGAGTAAGGACCAATTTTTGGGGAAGAACCAAAATCAATGTGAACTACTAGTAATTAAAACTCCAGACTTAATTGGTCATCTCCAGCCCATTCCCTCCAATTTATACGCAATGTTAGCTATGCATTCTTTATGATTCAAACTTCCATTAATGCCTCTTTGGCCAATGGTATTCGGGTGTTTGGTAAGGCTTCCACTTAGCTGGAGGTCGCAGGTTCCACTTCCTCTGGGAGCAAGTGGAAAACTTTTTAAAGACGCAGTTTCATTCGTTGTAATAAGTTATGAAGTTTATAACACGATAACAATTGCCTTGAATGAATGAAATGTAACTTGCTTGTAAAAAAAAAAAAAAAAAAAAAACTTCCATTATCATTCATATTTATTATTGAGCATGTTATGACATTTACTACTTCCTCCGGTCCAAAATAACTGTCTCTTTTGGTATTTGCACAACTCTTAAGAAATGCAATTATTATCATGATTTAATGACAAAAGTTCCAATTTTACCCCTATTAAGTGTGTAACTTTCTTACATTAATGTCTCACACTAAGACAACTAATAAAAGAAAACAAGTTTCAATGCAAGGATAAAAGAGACATTTAGCTCAAAAGTGACAATTATTTTGGACTAAAATTTTGGTCCAAAAGTGACAGTTATTTTGGACCGGAGGGAGTAATTTTCTTATTTAGGTTTGAAAAGATTTGGCTGATTAAAAAAATTATAACAATTATGTTAGTTTAAATAAAGAAATAAATAAAACATTACCGGAAGTGGGATTTAAATTTAACAAATACCTACATTTGTTTAAAAAATCTCTAATTGAGAATTTGACTTTACTTGCCAATCATGCCTTGAGTTCTTTTATAGTAGTATTTGGTAAACCTTAGAAACGTAATGGTGGATATTTGAAGGTGCCATATCTTTATTTAGGAAATTCTTATCATTATTTCTTTTTAAAATGCTTAGACACAATGCGTGTCACACTACTTAACTTCACATCACGTTCACGTTCACGGCAAATCTAAAAGATAATAATAATAATTGAATTTTTTAAACCCCAATTGATTTTTTATTTAATATTTTCAAGGTGTCATATCTTTATCTAGGAAAATCGTATCATTATTTAAAAAAAAAATCCATTAATTTCTCCAAAAGTGAATGGTTAATTTGTCATCGCTTAAAATGTTCATAATTAAGAGCTTAATTTGGTTACGTGGCAAAGTGTCTATCTTTAAGCTTTGATCAAATATCATTGTCCATCCTAGTAGTTATAAACGAAAATATAAGATACTCCCTCCATTGAATAATAATGTCAACAAATTTTCCTTGTGAGCATTTCATTGATAAGTCTTGCTTTTCTAAAATATAATTTTTATAATACTTCTTTATTTAATGAGATCCACTTGTCATACTCACAAACAACTACTACCCACTATTATTCTCTACCTCATTTTCTCTTTCTACTTCACTTTCAATACTCACATCACATACTCTACTACTAATATTAAAAAGTATATATACTCTCTTCTTAATTCCCGTGTAAATCGAAAAATTGTGCACATTATGTAGGGACCGCGACCACCACTACCACTTTCCATGTTGGGTTAATGCCTTTGAATTTGGGACGCTAAGTTAAAGGGTTAAACAACAGAAGAATTTCGCAATTCCTTGGCAGAGCAGCGTGAAAGGTCCGGGTGGACCTAGGGGGTCCGGGCGCACCAGGCTCAACACCTGGGCAGTCCAAAGCACGTCGGGAAAACTGCGTTATAGAGAGGAGTAGATTCGGGTGGACCATAAGAAGGACCCGACCGGACCAAGGCTATGGGTCCGACCGGACCAAGGTCAGTACCCGCCCGGACCAAGACCCCAAAAACCTATTTCGTGCAGGATTTCAGCAATGACGTAAAAGGGAAGGTTTTTAAGTCAGTTTCGTACTAGAATTCTAAGTTTCTATCAGACTTTGAGATAGACTTCACGGGTATAAATAGAGGCCATTAGTCTAGATCAAAGTAAGTGGTTTTGTCTCAGATAAATTATTAGAGTGCTCAGAATAGGTCTGTAATTCTACAGTTACACAGTTAGGAATTTTGTGATCAAAATTCGTGTAGCAGTAATAGTGAGATCTTGTAATCGTTTCTCCAGATTGGTAATAATATTCTCTCCCCTCCCTGTGGACGTAGCCAAGTTGGTGAACCACGTATATCGGTTCTCTTGTGATTGCTCGCTTTTCTTATCAAGTCTTGTTATTGCTCTAACAAGTGGTATCAGAGCTCTGGTTTATCAGAGCTTTGATTCTTGGTTGGAGGTTCAGGGATTCCGCTGCAGATGATAAATGGGTTTTTACTCATTGTATTGGATACTTTTAAGCTTAATTATTGTCTTGTTCTTAAGCTTTTGTTATTTGATTAGGTTCTTTTTGTGTTTGTGTTGTGTAGGATGGTTTTGTCTTCAAACTAGAAGAGAAGGGGAGAAAATGAGCTTCAAGGATCAAAGTTATGAAGGTGAAGGACTAATCTGTCAGTCCTGAAACTGCAGGGACTGCTGTGTCAGTACTAAAACTTCAGGGACCAATCTGCCAAGTCAGGAACTTCAGGGACCAATCTACTAAGTCTGGAACTTCAGGGACCAATCTGACAAGTCTGAAACTGCAGTGACTAAAGTGGAAATTCACACTTTTGGGCAAGAAAATCTGGGCATGGTAAGGTCAAAGAAGGGCTACACCTAACACACCAACTTTTCCACCTCCATTTGTAGTAAATATCATCACATGTGTTGTTGGTTGCTGAAGAAATTTGTGGCATTCTCCCTCCCTTTGTAGACTTGGGTCCTAGTATAAATGCCTCTTCACACAACCATCTTTGGAAGACCTTAGATTAGTTTAGTATTCAGAATTTTAGTTAGAGTAGTTAGTATGTAGTTTTTATAACTTCAAACATTGTAGAGAGAAAGAGAGAGTTTTACACATTTCCATACATTCCTCATTTGCTTCAAGATTATGTGGAGGCTTAGCTAGTTCTCTCCTTCTATGGATTGGAGGTAATATGTATTAAGTTATTATGTATTAATTGATATTAATGTTATTCACCTTGTTGGGTTTTTCAAAAATGAATTTATGAAAGTTTTCTAGTTACAAGCTATTGTTAAGAATAGATTGGCTTTTAAACTAATAAGTGTATATGAATTTCGAGTGGTTGAAAGACATATACAAGGTCAGATTTTTGAAAGATATAATCTAGATTTGCAAAGTGATTTCTTATCAAAATTATAGGTTCAAGAATTCTTAAGAGTTTAATGGGTTCTACAATGTTGTAAGGACTTTGCAGAAATTATAACATTGAAGAACACTAGATTGATTACGTGTGAACTTTCAATCTTAGTTAAGTGAAGAACCCCAACAATGAATGACAATAATATTAGTTGTACATAATAATGACATACATATGAAACCAATCCATAGAACCTCTTCTCATTGATCAAAATCCGGTAAATCTATTCCATTTTATTTTGATTGTCTCCTTAGTTTATTTTCATTATTTTTATAGAGTAAAACCAAAACCAAAACCAGTCATTTTTAATTTCTTGTTTATACTGCTGAAAATTGAATCGTGAAATACACAAGTCTCTGTGGATCGACCCTCGCATAGCGTATTACTACTACGGTGACTAGTACGCTTGCTAGATATTTTTATTACAAGTGGAGTTTTTCTCTAACAAGTTTTTGGCGCCGCTGCCGGGGACTTGATCTGTATTCACAGTTCAATTTTCAACAGCGTATATATGGTACTGTAAATAAATGTATGAGTCATGTCTAAATTGTGGGTTTTATACTCATACTACCAATTATTGTGCATTCCCATAAATCCAAGCAATAAACTCTTTCGAGCCATATCAACCTCATTATGATCCATGTTTGAACTGTGGGTCTTATTCTCATGCTACTAATTATTGTCCAAGTAGGACATATTTCTCTGAGTATTATCCACAGGTTCAAGCAGGAAATTATTTTGAGCCATGGCAACCTCAAAAGCCGGCATACTATATCCCAACACCTCCAAAACCTTCAATACAAGAGCAACTCATGGAGAATATGAAAAGGTTGAACGAGCTCGCGATCACAATAAGAGAAATGTTTAAGAAGCGTGAGCCGGATACTACTCCTATTCAGACTTAACCGGTAGAAGAACCTTCAACCCTTGTTTGGTATCTAAATGCTGACGGGGAAGAGTGTGTCTATGACTCGGTGCTTGAGTCATATTTTAAACCACGACTATATGGAGAGCAATCTGTGGAGGACGCAAAAGAGAATTTTGTCTATGAAATCTCTGATGCTTCCTCTATGGATGAGTCCATCAAAGAGAAACCTTTAGAAGATGCAAAGGAGAATTTTGTCTATGAAATCTCCAATGTAGACTCTAAAGATGGTTCCTCTTTTGATAATGAGAGTGGTTGTATGGCGGATGTGGAGGAAACAAAAACGGTGGAGAAAACATGGCATGAGGTAGCCATTAAGGAGCTTGAGTTTGCTTTATATGGTGATGAGAAGAGGGATAGTGAGGAGGTTCATGATGTGAATGAGACTACCTGTAGTGATCCCGATGAAAGATTGATCATCCTTATGGTATTCCCTCCTTCTTGTGATGGTGGAAAAAGTAGTAGAGGTCCGCGAGTTAAAAAAACCCCATAAAAGAAAACGTAAAAATCCTCATTGGGTTCTTAGTGAATTAATAAAACGAAAATCATATATGGGGTATGATGTGGGGTATCGAACTATAGAAACCGTGAAGTGGGCTAAAGGGCGTAAACCAAAAATCAAGTTTGGGGACTTTTAATTTTTACGCTTTTCTTTATTTGTTTTATGTGCCGAGTCGTTCGAAAGAACCTCCTTGAGTTTGTGGGTTTATAGAGGAGTGTATATAGTTGTCACCCTCCAAAAAGATTTTTCTTTTTTTTGGTATTTATAGTTTATCTAACAATTAATAAGTTTTCTGTTAGTGTTTCAGTTAAATTTCTAACGAAAACAGGTCAACTTAATGAAAAAAAGGGTTGAACTGCAGAAAGAAAATTGAAGTCAAGGGCTACAGTGAAAAAGGGTGCGCGGGCCCTCTTTTTGGTGGTGCGCGCGCCTCCTCTTGGTGCAAGAAAATGGATTTCCTTCTGATTAAGGTGTGCGTGCGCTACCCTTTCCCTTAGGGCGCGCGCCTCCTTCTTCTTGTTTACACCAGCCAGTCAAAATGAGAAACCCAATTTCTTATCAAAGACAAATCTCTCTCTCACCTCAAATCCCTCATATCTCTCTCTCTCTCTCAAAAGCCGACCAGCTACCCCCTCCCTCACACATATCTCACTTCCCCCCTCAACTCCGGCCGGTCACCACCACCCAAGCCCCCGTCTCCAAAAATTAACCCCACCTCCCAAAAATCCAGTTGACCTTCTCTCTTTTCCTCTCTAACTTAAATCCCTAGCCTGCTCTCTCTCATCCCTTCCAATTCGCCCCAACCCCGCCGATCTCCGTCACCATCTCCGGCGTCGTCACCTTCACGCCGACACACCCCTCCGCCGCACTCACCACTCCTCAAATCTCATTCACCAAATCCGGCCCCATCTCCGTCACTGTAGCCCCACTCCCTTGCCGCCGACCACCGGCCGCCATCGCCGTTATCACCAACGCCGGCGACATCCCCGCTCCCTGCTCAACCGACCCACACCTTCGCCGCCGCCGTTCGTCAACATCAACGCCGGTCAACTCACCAGATCCGGCCGCCAGTCACAACCATCTCCCGTTCCTCTCTTGCGCCGCACCAGACTCATTTCCCCAACTCTGGTCGGCATCCCGCAGTTCAACACATCCCACGCCGCCGGTACCAAACCCCGATCCACACGACACATCCGATCCCTTCACGCCGGTCAGTTCATGAATCTCGGTGCCAGCGACTGTAGTCGATTGCTAGCCAGATCTGTAAAGTTTGGTCCCCAGAATCTCTCCATTGTCATTGTTCAACCGGCTGCCCCTCTTTGCTACTCCGGCCGAGCTCTCATCCTATATTGGTGACAGTCAACTACTTGGCTTCTCTGTTCGCTAATGAATGAAATCCCAGGTAATAAGTTCCAGTTATAGACTTTTTAATTTCAAAACTTTTGGTTTAATGGTGACATGGTGTTAGTCTGTGAGATTACGCGCAATTGTCCAAATTGGTGCTTTGAATTGAAAAACGATTTTGTGGCCTGAGGTTTGTGAAATCTGAATATTGTTATGATGAAATGCTTGGGTGATTTGTGTTTGGGTAAGAATGAATTAGTAAATGTTCAAATACAAAATCCTAGTGCCTGGTTACCACTTTGTTTTGAACTTAGTGAATTGTTGGTGTATGCTAAGCAGGAATTGATTTCTGAGTGGTGGTCTGATGATGGTAATATAACAATGATGAGCTGGTTTTTGTGTTTTAAGTTATGAGGACATTGCTCATCCTAAGTTTGGGGGGTGGGATTGTTCAAGTGCTGTCCTTGCTCTGTTTGGGATTTCTGTGTGATCAAAATGTACACAATGAGGACATTGTTGTTTTAAGTTTGGGGGTATTTTTGAGGTTACCTGTTTCGCTTTCTTAGTTTTGTTTTCTTAGATAAAAATAAATAAATGGTTTTGAGTTAATCGAGTTCTTGTTTTTGTGTTTTTGTCGGGATTGAACTACGGTGACCTAAGCCCTTATTGTCCTAGGGGAACGTAGGCAACTTCGGTGCGGTCAAATTAATTTTATTTTATTTTGAAAAAATAAAAAAATTCTCTCTCGTAGTTCTTGTATTAGTGTACTACCTCAAATAATAATTTATTTTATGGATAAAAGATTGTGAATTTTTGTATATTTAGAATTTATTAAATTTTTGACTTAGGTTCCATGATTAAGTTATAACTCCCTTGTGCACAATTCAATACATACCATTTCCTTGAAGTGTTAAAATGTTGCTTATTTTTATCAAGTTATAGTACCCCGAACATTACCTTATGTGAGATTGTGTAATTAAAAATAGGCATGATAAAAATTGGATTGTGAGTCTCCTTGAAGTGAGTTCTAATTAAGTGGAAAATCCCCCAATAAAGGCGGTCTTAGTTAAGAAGAATGAGAGAATTGGCAAGGATATGCAAAGGGATATGCGGTGATACGAAAATTCCCATCCTTGGTACCAATTCTCAATTCCAAGGATAAAAAATTCTTGTACCTACGAAGACCTCAATGTGGTCTTAGTTAATAAGAGTGGGAGAAATGGCAAGGTTACGAAAAGGGATATGTGGTGATACGATAATTCCCAATCACTTGGTACCAATCCCCATTCCAAGGATAAAAAATTCTTGTACCTACGAAGACCTAAATGGCCAGAAATAATACGGATAAATATATAAATAAATAATATAAAGGGGAATCAAGTAATAAATTGTGTGGGAGCTCATCAAAGGAGAATCATTTGTTTAATTTTTCTTATGCCTTGCTTTAATATTGCTTGAGTGCACAAGAGAATATTTGGGTACTATGCTTTATAAAGTTATTCATATCTTGATAAGCTAAGAAATGGTATTTATATTCTATATGCACAAAGAGATTTATAGCTTGAACATTTTACCTAAGAAAAATATTTAATTTATTCCAAGTATATAGTCATTTGCATAGTTTTGTTCCTAAACTAATTTGAGAAGTGTGGTATATATATTTCATGTTAACTACGGGAGAGACAAAAAAATACTGTAATAATTTTCTTTAATAATTTTCTTTAAGTAGTAGTTATTAATGTTTATTGTTTAGTAGTGTAGTATTTTCGTGTTTTAGTTATAAGTGGTATTTGTGTATGCTTACTAATTTATTTTCATTCTTTATTTTTACTTGAGGACAAGTAAATGATTAAGTTTGGGGGTATTTGATAAATGGGTTTTTACTCATTGTATTGGATACTTTTAAGCTTAATTATTGTCTTGTTCTCAAGCTTTTGTTATTTGATTAGGTTCTTTTTGTGTTTGTGTTGTGTAGGATGGTTTTGTCTTCAAACTAGAAGAAAAGGGGAGAAAATGAGCTTCAAGGATCAAAGTTATGAAGGTGAAGGACTAATCTGTCAGTCCTGAAACTGCAGGGACTGGTGTGTCAGTACTAAAACTTCAGGGACCAATCTGCCAAGTCAGGAACTTCAGGGACCAATCTGCTAAGTCTGGAACTTCAAGGACCAATCTAACAAGTCTGAAACTGCAGTGACTAAAGTGGGAATTCACACTTTTGGGCAAGAAAATCTGGGCATTGTAAGGTCAAAGAAAGGCTACACCTAACACACCAACTTTTCCACCTCCATTTGTAGTAAATGCCATCACATGTGTTGTTGGTTGGTGAAGAAATTTGTGGCATTCTCCCTCCCTTTGTAGACTTGGATCCTAGTATAAATGCCTCTTCACACAACCATCTTTGGAAGACCTTAGATTAGTTTAGTATTCAGAATTTTAGTTAGAGTAGTTAGTATGTAGTTTTTATAACTTCAAACATTGTAGAGAGAAAGAGAGAGTTTTACACATTTTCATACATTCCTCATTTGCTTCAAGATTATGTGGAGGCTTGGCTAGTTCTCTCCTTCTATGGATTGGAGGTAATATGTATTAAGTTATTATGTATTAATTGATATTAATGTTATTCACCTTGTTGGGTTTTTCAAAAATGAATTTATGAAAGTTTTCTAGTTACAAGCTATTGTTAAGAATAGATTGGCTTTCAAACTAATAAGTGTATATGAATTTCGAGTGATTGAAAGACATATACAAAGTCAGATTTTTGAAAGATATAATCTAGATTTGCAAAGTGATTTCTTATCAAAATTATAGGTTCAAGAATTCTTAAGAGTTTAATGGGTTCTACAATGTTGTAAGGACTTTGCAGAAATTATAACATTGAAGAACACTAGATTGATTACGTGTGAACTTTCAATCTTAGTTAAGTGAAGAAACCCAACAATGAATGACAATAATATTAGTTGTACATAATAATGACATACATATGAAACCAATCCATAGAACCTCTTCTCATTGATCAAAATCCGGTAAATCTATTCCATTTTATTTTGATTGTCTCCTTAGTTTATTTTCATTATTTTTATAGAGTAAAACCAAAACCAAAACCAGTCATTTTTAATTTCTTGTTTATACTGCTGAAAATTGAATCGTGAAATACACAAGTCTCTGTGGATCGACCCTCGCATAGCGTATTACTACTACGGTGACTAGTACGCTTGCTAGGTATTTTTATTACAAGTGGAGTTTTCTCTAACAGCAGAGAACAAGGAGATGGGTCAAGGAGCAGATTCGATCGACAAGTTCAATAGGAAGAATAGTTTTTCTCTCTGGCAGATCAAGATGAAGGCTTTGTTGATTGACAAAGATTTATGGGAACCATTGGAGATTGCAATCAGGGATCGTAAGGATCCCAAGGGTAAGGCAACCACCACATAAGGTACAACAGAACAGTCAGAGAAGGACAAGCAAGCAACAGCGAAGAAGTCGGCGTCATTGAAGAAGTTGGATCAGAAGGCTCACGCCAAGATCGTCAGACAGTTGGATGATGAGATCCTAACCAATGTTGCAGGAACAAACTCCGGAAGCGATCTTTAGTTAATGTTGGAAGATATGTACATGACACGTTCATTGACCAACAAGTTATACCTAAAGAAGAAGCTGTATGATTGTCGGATGACTGAAGGTACGCCCATAAATGATCATCTTGATAGATTTACTTCTGCATTACTTGAACTGCGTAATATAGGAGTAGTTGTGGAAGACGAGGATGCAGCCTTGCAACTTTTAGTATCTTTACCTATGTCTTATGAACATTATGTCGATTCGTGCATAAATCGTAAAGATGGTATCTCTCTAGAAGAAGTGAAAACTTCTCTCAAGACGAGAGAATTACGCCGAAAGGCGAGTGGGAATGAGGCAGGTACCCAGTCATCAGGTTTGGTTGCTAGTAGTAGCAACAGCAGGGGTTCTAGTGGGAGGAAGAACAATAAAGGTAATTCTTCACACAAGAAGGGTCTAAAGCCTGGGGATATCTGTAATTTCTGCAAAGAGAAGGGGCATTGGAAGTTCGATTGTTCCAGAAAGAAGCAAGGCAACGCACCTGTCAGAGCAGAGGCTATGATGGCCAAAGATAACAGTTCAGGTGAGGATTATGCTCTTGCTACATCAAAATCAGCACGTGCATCTGACGCATGGATTCTTGATTCAGGTGCATCGTACCATATCAGTCCTAGGAGAGAATGGTTTACTGATTACAGGCAGGTGGATGGCGGTGAAATAAGCATGGCCAATAGTGCAGTCTGCAAGGTAGTTGGTATCGGTTCGATCAAGGTCAGGACTCATGATGGTAAGTTTGTCACATTGAACGAGGTTCGACACGTTCCACTTATGACAAAGAATCTGATTTCTCTTAGTCAGCTTGACAGCAAAGGGTTCAGTTTCAAAGGTAAAGGTGGAGCAGTCAGTGTCTGTAACGGTTCAGAGGTGATACTAAAAGGCCTTAAGCGTGGCTCCTTGTATTTCCTCCAAGGAAGAACGCTTACAGGGTCGGCTATGGTTGCATCATCAGAGGTGAACGAGGGAGATATGTCCAAGCTGTGGCACATCAGGCTCGGGCATATGAGCACTCGAGGGATGCAGGAGCTGACTAGACGGGATCTTCTTTGTGGCCATAAGGTCAAGGACCTTAAATTTTGTGAGCAATGTGTACTAGGGAAAATGAAGCGTAATATTTTCCCAAGGGTATACATAACACAAAAGGTGTTCTGGATTATCTTCACTCAGATTGTTGGGGACCTTCACGTCAGGAATCTCTAAGGGGGCACATGTATTTCTTGTCTATTGTTGATGACTATTCAAGGAGGACTTGGGTAATTATCATGAAGCATAAGAATGAGGCTTTGAGAAATTTCAAGGATTGGAAGACAGTAGTGGAGAACCAGACAGAGAAGAAGATAAAGAAGCTCCGGACAGATAATGGTTTGGAGTTCTACAGTACTGAGTTCGATTCGTTTTGCAGAGATGTGGGGATTTCTAGACATCACACCATCAGAGGCACGCCACAACAGAATGGTGTAGCAGAACGAATGAATCAGACATTGCTTGAGAGAGCCAGGTGCATGCTCTCTAATGCAGGGTTGTCTAAACGTTTCTGGGCAAAGGCGGTTAGTACAGCATGTTACTTGATTAATCGTGGACCTCATGCCGGTATTGGTCTCAAAGCTCCCCATGAGGTATGGACCGGTAAACCTGTTGATTATTCTATTCTAAGGGCTTTTGGGTGTACTGCTTATTATCATGTGGATGATGGGAAGTTAGAACCTAGAGCTAGAAAGGGAGTATTCATGGGGTATGGAGATGGTGTCAAAGGATACCGTATCTGGTCTCCATCAGAAAATAGGGTGATTATCAGTAGGAACGTCGTGTTTGATGAGAATTCTTTAATTAACCCTATTATGAGATCTACGATTGTTTCAAGTGTTGGAGGTGTTGATAAACAGGTGGAGCAACAAGATACTGAAGAGTTAGTTGTACCACAGTCAGATGTTGATCAGGATCCACCAACAGAGACAGAGACTGAAGCACCAGAAAGTTCAATTTCAGTTCCCGAAGAACATGGGTTAGCACAAGGAAGGTCTAGAAGAGCTAATTTTGGGAAGCCTCCTGAGAGGTATGGATTTGAAGACATGGTGTCTTATGCACTGCAGGTTGCTGAGGAAGTAGAGCCTGATCTTACGGAACCTTCTACTTTCAAAGAAGAAGTTACATGTTCAGAGTCAACTCAATGGTATGCGGCTATGGGTGATGAGATGGAGTCTCTTCACAAGAATCAAACTTGGGTATTGACTACAAGGCCAGAAGGCAGGAAGATTGTGACTTGCAAGTGGATCTTCAAGAAGAAGGAAGGAATGTCACCGGCAGAGGGGGTCAAGTATAAAGCTCGCGTTGTTGCAAGGGGTTTCACACAGAGAGAAGGGGTGGACTATAATGAGATCTTCTCACCAGTGGTCAGACACACTTCGATCAGAGTATTGCTAGCGATAGTGTCACAGAAGGATTTGGATCTTGAGCAACTGGACGTCAAGACAGCTTTCTTGTATGGAGAGTTGGAAGAAGAGATATACATGACACAGCCGTAAGGATTTCAAGTTCCTGGGAAAGAAGATCAAGTTTGTAGGTTGAATAAATCCTTGTATGGACTTAAATAGTCGCCGAGGCAGCGGTACAATAAGTTTGACATCTATATGACAGAGATCGGATACACGAGGAGCCTATATGATTGTTGTGTGTATCATAACAAGTTGGTAGATAGGTCGTACATCTATTTGGTGCTTTATGTTGATGATATGTTGATAGCAGCAGTCAAGAAGTCAGAGATTCAGAAACTGAAAGGTTTACTAGCCGTAGAGTTTGAGATGAAGGATTTGGGTAACGCAAAGAAAATTCTGGGTATAGAGATCTATAGAGACAGAGCCAAACGAAAACTGTTCTTATCCCAGCAAAATTACATCAAGAAAGTTTTAGAAAGGTTTGGTATTGTTGGGTTTCGATCAAACATGCACAGCGGAATTTAGCATTTAAAATTTTGAAACCCAAAGCCATGGATCCGTTCATATGATTAAATCAAATACAACATAAGAATAAAGGAATAAACTAACCCTTGATGGCTATCAAATTCTCTTGGTCTTTGGTGGAGATTTGAAGACTTGATCACGATCACAAAGCTTGAACACGAACTTTGAAGATGATGATTTTCACCCTCTAGCGGTATCCACACTTCGAGCGAATATCAAAGGAGCTTCTTTGATCTTGGTTGCTAGACCAACAACTATGAAACACGCTTTCACAATTGATATGACTATATAGAATTTTTCTTTTTGTGTATTATTTTGTTCTTCAACAAAAGATGTCTTAGAACAAAATAAACTCTCTCTCAAACTCTTTGAGACTCACAAAAGGTTGTCCATGAAGTTCTGGCCGAAATCCTCCTTTTATACACAAGCAAGACCTATTCCAAATAGGAAACTTGTGTCAAAAGACATTCCAAATCGAATTAGGAAAGTGCCAGCCGACAGTACTGTGCGGCCGCCCAAAAACATCTATGCGGTCGCACAACTATCTGAAACAAAACTGGTACAAAATTGAGCTAAGTGTGCGGCCGCCCAGTCCATACTGTGCGGTCGCCCACTTCCCCAGAATGTCCAGAATTTCCAAAATTCCAATATAGTCCTTTTAAAGATTCGTTCTATTGTGTGTGACCCTCTAGGATTATACTAAGTTGGCAATGGGTTCAAACATGAAACCATAAGATATGATTAGGTTCTAGCAAACCGTCATACCTACCCAAATAGTATAACTAGATACAAGTTCGCATTCCTTTAGAATATGTCATAATCCCTTTGTCCTCGACGTCATTGAACACAAGTCATGGTCAAACAGTCAACTTGTTTTGTTCAATACTTTCTCGATTCCGAATATGTTGATAATCCAAATGCCATTGATCCAATCAATCCATTTGAGTCCGGCCGAACATTTCATCAACATCATTCCTACGAGGGGCCCAAGCTTGACATCTCTCCGAGGAGGGACAAATCCATTTAGCTTATTATTCTTCCCTACGTGAATCCGATTATGCCAATCATACCCTTTATAACTTCCCGGTTAAAGGTAGCGTTTGAATATGTCAAATATAATGTTCATCAAGTGGAAGACTATAATAACTTCATGTCTAAGGATTCAAATGACATAACTAATATGAGATATATGTTTGACATAGACCATGACATAAATCTCATACAGCGGGTCATGTCCAGTACCTTGTTCCAAACAAGTACCCATAAATCTAACATGATCATCGCATGATCATTTAGCCTTTATACTAGTGCTTAACAAGTACTAGGGACGGAGATTATTATATGTAAACATGAACAATAATAATAATCAAAACATCTCTTTATTGATATGAAATAAATGATAACAATTACAACGTTTATTAAACGTGCCTAGGGCACCACTACCAACAGGTATGTCGACAGCTAAAGCTATAGATACTCCGAGTGCAGCGAATGCACAGTTGATAGTTGCGTTTGGACCCTAATCAGTTGAGGAGAAACAGTATATGGCTCGAGTACCCTATGCTAGTGAATTTGGTAGTTTGATGTATCCTATGGTGTGCACTAGGCTGGATCTTGCACATGCAGTTAGTGTTGTTAGTCGGTTCATGGGTAATCCGGGTAAGGAGCACTGGCAGGCTGTGAAGCGGATCTTTAGGTACCTTCGGGGTACCAGTGACGTCGGTCTCATCTATGGAAGTGGATCAGAGTGTGCAGTAGAGGGGTTCTCAGATTCAGACTATTCGGGTGACGTTGATACAAGAAGATCGATGACCGGATATGTATTCACGCTTGGTGGGTCAGTTGTCACTTGGAAGGCTACTTTGCAGGCTACAGTGACGTTGTCTACAACAGAGCAGAATACATGGCATTGATAGAGTCCGCTAAGGAAGGAATATGGTTGAAGGGATTGATCAGCGATCTTGGGATACATCAGGATCAGACTATTATTTATTGCGATTTGTTTGGCCAAGGATCAAGTTCATCATGAGAGGACCAAGCACATTGATGTCAGATATCACTTCCTAAGGGATGAGAAACGAGTAAAGGTGAAGAAGGTAGGGACGACGGACAACTCTGCAGATATGTTCACAAAACCCGTGACGGGAAGCAAGTTCCAACATTGTTTGGACTTGCTGAATGTTCGCAGCTATTAGATAGCAGAAGAGGCGAGGGGGGAGAAAAGGTTTGTTGTCATGGAGATTCAAAGTCAAGGTGGAGATTGTTAGGTTAATGCCTTTGAATTTGGGACGCTAAGTTAAAGGGTTAAACAACAGAAGAATTTCGCAATTCCTTGGAAGAGCAGCATGAAAGGTCCGGGCGGACCTATTCATAAGACCTGGGTGGACCTAGGGGGTCCGGGCGCACCAGGATCAACACCCGGGCAGTCCAAAGCACGTCCGAAAAACTGCGTTATAGAGAGGAGTAGATTCGGGCGGACCATAAGAAGGACCCGACCGGACCAAGGCTATGGGTCCGACCGGACCAAGGTCAGTACCCGCCCAGACCAAGACCCCAGAAACCTATTTCGTGCAGGATTTCAGCAATGACGTAAAAGGGAAGGTTTTCAAGTCAGTTTCGTACTAGAATTTCAAGTTCCTATCAGACTTTGAGATAGACTTCACCGGTATAAATAGAGGCCATTAGTCTAGATGAAAGTAAGTGGTTTTGTCTCAGATAAATTATTAGAGTGCTCAGAATAGGTCTGTAATTCTACAGTTACACAGTTAGGAATTTTGTGATCAAAATTCGTGTAGCAGTAATAGTGAGATCTGTAATCGTTTCTCCAGATTGATAATAACATTCTCTCCCCTCCCCGTGGACATAGTCAAGTTGGTGAACCACGTATATCGGTGTTCTTGTGATTGCTCGTTTTTCTTATCAAGTCTTGTTATTGCTTTAACACTCCACATTGGTGAGATATTGTCCATTTTGGGCCAAGCCCGCACGAATTTATTTTAGGACATCCCCAAAAGGAGTTGAGATCTCCTGTACCACTTTTGTGTGCCACTCCATGTACCACTTGTAATCCAACCGTTCACATGTTTGCATAATATTACAATAATACCAATCTCAATTAATATGAATCATTAGATCACTTGTGGTATATGAAGTGGCACACAAAGTGGGACAGAGGATTTGAACTCCCACAAAAGGCTTCATACTAATGAAGTGGGTGGATACTCTTATATACCTCTTAATTATTTCCTCAATTGCCGATGTGAGAGTTTTGATTGCACCCCAACACATCATTATGAGATGGAAAGAGTATGATGAAATCACCGTAGGCACTGACAGTTGTCCAAAGTTAAGGGTTGAGCATAGAATTTAACCCCTAATTTCTAGAAAGTTTTATCCCAAACCAAATGTCTATTTTTAAAAAACAATTATCTCAAAATATATTTCACCAAAAAAAAAAAATGATCACTTTATTATGTACTTGGATAACTAAAGATTTACAAAGTGGATAACAAGACTACGTATACATCATTTTCAAAAAAAAATAATATAAACAAATAATATTAGAATGTTCGTTAATAAAATTTAAACGTTTGTTTTGCGGGAGAATTGTGTGTTTTGTATCATGTCAGTGTCATGTCAAAATCAAATCATTAACCTAAAGTCAATGCTCACGTGGTGCTTATGTGAATATGACATGGGCATGACATCACCCGTTAATTTTTTGACATTAGAAGTTAAAGAAGAAGTACATTTCATTATTAAATGACAAATTTAAGATTACGTTGATTATATTTTCACTAACGAGTATGTTCCATAACGTGAACACATATATGTTAGGAAACCTATAAAATTTACCACTGTACTATGAGGTTACCTACAGATTGCCACCGTACTTTATTTCCGTCAATTTTGTCACTGTACTATGATTTTCACCAACAAATCTTTCCTTATCTTTAATGACCGTTAAATTTTTAACACAACTGCTGATTAAGCAACATCTTTTGTTGACCGGACATCCTAATTCTTAAGAGGAAAATGATCCTCCAATTTAAAGAAAACGACAACGTTCAATTTCTTGGCTATTTTAACTTCAGAGTTCAGATCGTCATATCCCACTTTCTCATCCAAAAATCAAATTAAACATAAGAAATTGGGCATGAACTCTAGAGTTTTTTTTTCGCAGGCCACCACAAAATTAGGGCTTTCATCCTGAAAAATCCATTGCACGATTTGGGGGAAGGATCATGAATTCGAATGTGTTTATCTCCTCAATCGTATTGCTCATGAGTCTGAACCTAAGCTCGATTTGCGTCGCAAAAATGAAGGACGAACCGAATGCTATTTTATTGTTAGGGCTGCAATATTTCCACTAATTGTATTGTGTTCATCATGCTTCACCAAAAAAATTAGGGAAATCCACCACAAATGAGAGGTTTCATCTTCAATTATTGATTACACATGAGTGATAACCTGAATTGGGTTAAACAGAAAGAGGAAATTATGAAGATAGAGTTAACGATTGGAACTGGAAAGGAGAGAAAGATTTTTTGAAAACAAGGAAGGGGGCATGAAATAGAGGAATGCGGACCATCCCCATTGATAACCAAGTATTATTCTCTTGATGAGCATGTATACTTAGATGCATCAACAATTAAGCTTTTATAAATTAAAATACAGACGCACAGATTTAGGGATTCGAGAGTAGTGGATAGAATCGATTACTACAGTGTTTAAGCGTTTAGGACATGAGATTTCAAACCTCAGGTCATCTTCGTCGTCAATCTTTCTGTATAATTTGATTTGAGAATAGGTTTATGCTGAAATAGCGATATGAGTTTTTTCTGTATAATTTGATTTAAGGATAGAGTTTTGGGGAGAAATAGCGACCTGAAATAAAGAATGGCGAGAAATTAAACGGTGTCGTTTCGTAAATTTAGAGTATCATTTTCCATTTAAGAGGTCCAGTCAGTAAATGGAGTTGCACAATCATTAATTCTGTTAAAAAAATTAATGGCCCTTAGTAAAAAGGAAAGATTTATTGGTGTAAATCATAGTACAGTGGCAAAATTGACGGAAATATAGTATGATGGCGAATTTGTAGGTAACCCCAAAGTACAGTGGTAAATTTTATAGTTTTCCCCATATATGTTATACATATTGTTGGGAATGGAGTCAAAACCAAGGAGAAGGTCAAAACCCGGAGTAGAAGGAGTCAAAACGGGAACGAAGCAAAAGGAGAAGATCCGGACGGACCTCAACAAGGACCCGACCGGACCTCACTAAGGATCCGGCCGGACCACCTGAAAAACCCAATCGGACCAAAGGGATGGGTGGACTGCAGTTTGGCGTAGAAGCCTAGGAGGAGTTGTTCTTCTTTTGCTCAAAGGAAGAATAATGACGTGTGGTCATTATCCTTATCCAAGGATGATACTCCTTCTCCTTCTGTCCTACAACTTCGGGTAAATTAGTTTCTTATCAGGATTAGGTTTTGGTATTCCTATAAATATATTGTGATAGCCACCTAAATATGGATACACTAGAAAAATTGCCAGAGAGAATCTGTGAGTCACAAAGAGGGCCAAGTGAGTGCTAGCCCTTACGGGGTGCCCTTAGGGGCATTCTATGGATGGGTAGAAGCATGTCTGTGGTTTTATGAGTGATAGGAGTCTTTACATGGAGAATTTATCTCCTAGCAATATAGAGCATAGACTTTATTCTAAACAGACACAAATTGTGATATTAATGAAATATCCTGGCTTAGCAGTACCCCCAGATGTAGTCATTGTTGTGACGAACTCGGTTAACAAGTATTGTGTTCTTTTCTTGTTGATTACTTTTATGTTACTCGTATGCATGGTTGTTATGTCACCATTATAAGATTTATATGGGCAAGAACTGCACGAGTTTACTACAATCCCCCCAACAACTGGTACCAGAGCTTCCGGTTAGGAAGATCAGGGATGTTCGAATTGGATGGAAGACCGTTGCAAAAATCGGAATCAAAAGTTGCGAAGGATTCAGATGGTTCAATTTTCTGGATCCAAATAGGAATATGATTGCAAAGATCCGAATAGAATCGGGTTGCAAGGATTCAGATTTGCCAAGGTTCATTCAAGAAGTAGGGCATGGATCCAAGATCAGGGTTGCAGAATCTAGTTGTTGCTAGGGTTTGCAGGGATCTAGATGGATCGTGTTATTGAGAATTTGTGGGTGCATTGATAATGGGCAGAGATAGATCGACATAGAAATTCGTTGGTGCGAATTTGGGCAACGGGTTTGGATTATGAAAGTTGCAAGAGAGTAAGATTCAATTTTTCCAGACTTTGATGAATGATTGATTGCATAGGTGTGCAGATCATGTGTAGACACAGGAAATAGACAAACGGGATACGTGCAGCAGATGTGCATAGTACGTGCAGCATGCGTGCAATACACGTATAAATTTCGCGCAAGTACAGCTTTTGTGCAGAAGACGTGCAGAGGGCGTGCAAAAAAGGTACAAAATATGTGCAGCAAGTGTATGGGGTATGAAGAAGTTACTTGATGTGCAGGAGAATTCAAAGGTGGAAGAGATACTTGATTGGCCATTGAGCAGCTAGGAGGAAGGTTGTGTGGTCGCCTTCGGCTGTGAGATGTGGAGAATTGACGTGGTAGCTAACTTGGTAGCTCGTGAGGCAGATGATGTTGTACACCACATACAGCATGTTTCGCATGGGTTGTTGCCTAGAATGCGTGGATGGCAGGGGCCGAGATCGCCATGGTGGGAGAAATTTTTCCAGGAAAGGTATGTTGGTCAAAAGTTGGTTGTGAAGGCTAGCTAGCAAGAGAGACAACTTGGCCAACATGAGCGTTATCCAGAACTAGTTGCAGATAGATTGCCTTGGTACACAGAAAGACCAAGATTGTGAAGGCACGCGGTCGAATAGGGGTTCATAGATAGAAACAAGGAACATACGAGCGGAGATGATTGCATAGAGGTTCACTTTGGGAAGTGAAGACTCAGGGCAAGAAAAGTTTCTGGCAGTTATGTTGAAGACCTACGCTTCGCTTCAACTCATTTGTATGGGCTTTATGTGTTGGGTTTTGAGGGTCTTTGCGCAGCAGAAACGGCAATAAAATCAACAAAACCCATGAGCCCCTGGATCCATTCATGATGATTAAATTAATAGGAAGATAAATTTATAATACTAACCGTTGTTGTGCGTTTAAAATTTTCGGATCTTCAAGTCTTCAAGCTTTATGATTTAATATTCTCCACGTTCTTCGAATCACGATCACAGGAACACGAACTTGAGATGCTAAAGAAAGCATCCTCTATGTGTATCCACACGCAAACGAATATCTAGAATGATTCTAGAACTGGACTGCTAGATCCCATCATTAGAAAACACGTTTTTCTAATCTTAAAAGGCTATATGAATTTTCGTGTTCTTGAGCTTTTGATTCTCAATCTAGGCTCAAGAATATGTTTCTCAAACATATGTATTACCCATGAATAATGGCTGGTGAAAGTGTTGGTAGTGGTGCCCTAGGCACCTTTAATAAACGTTGTAATTGTTATCATTTATTTCATATCAATAAAGAGATGTTTTGATTATTATTGTTGTTCATGTTTACTTATAATAATCCCCGTCCCTAGTACTTGTTAAGCACTAGTATAAAGGCTAAATGATCATGGGATGATCATGTTAGATTTATGGGTACTTGTTTGGAACAAGATACTGGACATGACCCGCTGTATGAAATTTATGTCATGGTCTATGTCGTACATATATCTCATATTAGTTATGTCATTTGAATCCTTAGACATGAAGTTATTATAGTCTTCCACTTGATGAACATTGTGTTTGACATATTCAAACGCTACCTTAACACGGTAGTTATAAAGGGTATGATTGGCATAATCGGATTCCCGTTGGGAAGAATAATAAGCTAAATGGATTTGTCCCTCCACGGAGAGATGTCAAGCTTGGGCCCCTAGAAGGAATGATGTTGATGAAATGTTCGGCCGGACTCAAATGGATTGATTGGATCAATAGCATTTGAATTATCAACATATTCGGAATCGAGAAAGTATTGAACAAAACAAGTTGACTGTTTGACCATGACTTGTGTTCAATGACATCGTGGACAAAGGGATTGTGACATATTCTAAAGGAATGCGAACTTGTATCTAGTTATACTATTTGGGTAGGTATGACGGTTTGCTAGAACCTAATCATATCTTATGGGACCATGTTTGAGCCCATTGCCAACTTAGTATAATCCTAGAGGGTCACACACAATAGAACGAATCTTAAATAAAAGGACTATATTGGAATTTAGGGTCGGAGGACTTCCAAGGAATTTCCTGAAAGTTCTGGGCCTCCTGGTCAACCAAGCGGGCGCTTGGGTTGCACCAGGCGGGCGCCTGAACAAGCCGGAAAAGAATTGGACTTTCTGTCCAAACAAGCGGGCGCCTGGGTAGGACCAGGCGGGCGCCCGGTATGCCGATTGGAAATTTCCTAATTCGATTAGGAATGGTTTTTGGCACAAGTTACCTATTTGGAATAGGTCTTAATTGTGTATAAAACACCAATTCGGCCAAACCATATTAACAAGTGCTTTTGTGAGTCTCAAAGAGTTTGAGAGAGGTTTTATTTTGTTCTAAGATATCCTTGATTGAGGAACAAAATAATTCACAAATAAATTCCATATAGTTCTTTATTAAATTGTGAAAGTGTGTTTCATAATATTGGTCTAGCAACCAAGATCAAAGAAGTTCCTTTGATATTCGTTCGAAGTGTGGATACCGCTAGAGGGTGAAAATCATCATCTTCAAAGTTCGTGTTCAAGCTTTGTGATCGTGATCAAGTCTTCAAATCTCCACCAAAGACCAAGAGAAAATTTGATAGCCATCAAGGGTTAGTTTTTCCTTTATTCATCATGTTGTATTTGATTTAATCATATGAACGGATCCATGGGTTTGGGTTTCTTAAAATTTTAATTGCTAAATTCCGCTGCGCATGTTACTTGGAAACCCAACAGTGGTATCAGAGCCCCGTTCATGTTGATTAATTCAATACTTGGATCATGTTGTGTGTATATAAATTGTTTATGTGCCAAGCATGATATGAATATTGGATTATATGATGTTTATGTGTTTTGTGATTTTATGTGGTTTATTGTTTTGCAACTTTAATCGCACGATTCAATCGCAATAAAAATTATGGTGGATTCTGAATTATTTCGATTATTGATTTTGATTGGATCAAAGTCTTAATAATCGAGGAAAAATAATTTTGAGACAAAATTTTCGAACTTTAAAATTCCATACTATTCTGGCCATTCAAGCGGGCGCCTGGTCTTTTGCAGGCGGGCGCTCGGTGGTCAAGATTTGTTCTGATTTTGGTTAAAATCTGAATATGAATTTTCGATAAATTCGACAAAACCAGTAACAGAACCAGTCCAGACTTGTTGATCTGGAATGGGTTTTGGGTAGTTGGTTTGTGTGTGGATTTTGGGGTTTGATTTTCCTATTTGTTTTAGTCTTGTGATTCCTAGATTGGTTCAAGTTTTGGATGGCTAATCTGCGTTCATCGAGATTGTGTTTCCCAAAATTGATCGCAATCAAAGTTTCAAAGATAAAACGAAGTTAGAATTATGAAGAGTTCATAATTGCTAAAATTGAGAAACAAAGTTCTTGATTCAATGATTGGAGATCCATGTGGAATTGTGAATGCAATTGGCCTACGTTCATCGAGACCATCTATTGCTTAGTTTCGGCCACATGGACTACTTTCTTGGTTTCTTGAATTAGTGCGGGATTGTGGTTGCCTAATGGCTTAGTTCGACCGCGCTTCTTGTTGTCTTGATTTGGAGATAATAACCAAAGTTGAAATAGTCTTATCCTCATAATTATAGAGAAACTAATGACACATAAATATCATGCTTAAATTAATGGAGATTAATTTAGTGGCTAAACTTGATGTGTAACATGTTTGTATTATGTGCTCATAAATGTGTTATATGCTATATGTGATGAACCTTCAAAGAAAGTTTTAAGTCTTTTATTGCCATGCCATGATTAAAACACTTGTTAGTACATGAGTGATTTTAATGTAGATTCGCCCTAGCGAGATGCATTAAATTTGTTTATGTATGAGCAAGATAGATAGTGTGGGCACGCCCTAGCGGGACACATTAACTGTGCGTTTAAAATGGTTAGACTTAATTGGGCGTCAAAACAGTTTTGGGCCCAGGCAAAGATGAGGTTTAACATGCTTTTTGAAATTTGATTTCTTAAAGAATCTCATAAAAGGAACTAAGAGTCATATGAGATATGATTGACAAGAGTTGTCTACCTAATTAATTTGATTTTGTGTAATCCGCTTTAGCGGACTTGAAATTAAATTAAAGTTGGATCTTAACCCATTTAAATTATATTATACATTGGATGTATATGAAGGTTATATAATTTAGTGGGAGTATTTTGTTTGAAAAATACATTATTTATCTCTTTAATGAAAATCGGTACTTATTAAATTTTGAAAATTTTGCATATTTGTAGATAATGACTAATAACACTCAATCAATGTCGTTGCGATCGATCCTTGAGAAGGATAAGCTCGAAGAGAATGGTACAAACTTTATGGATTGGATCCGTAGCATAAGAATTGTTCTTAGGCAAGAAGATAAGTTGTACATTCTCGATGGGCCTCTCCCCGCTGAACCACCGCCTACTGCCCCTAGGGTAGAAAGAGACAATTACAAGAAACATCGTAATGATTCTAGAGATGTAAGTTGTCTCATGCTTGCTGCTATGTGTTCAAAACTCCAACAAAGTTTGGAACATTTGGAAGCCTATGAGATAGGCGTGGAGTTGAGAACCATGTTTCAAGAGCAAGCTAGGCAAGAGAGGTACAAGACTATTGTTGCATTCACTACTAGTAAAATGAATGAAGGGCAACAAGTGAGTCCTCACTTTCTTAAAATGAAAGGTTATGTAGAGTACCTTGAGAAACTTGGCTATCCAATCCCATTGGAGCTAGCCACAGATCTCATTCTTAATTCATTGCCTAAAAGTTATAATCAGTTTGTAATGAATTATAACATGCATGGAATGGATAAGAATCTCTCTGAGTTGCATGGGATGCTCAAAACTGCAGAGATGAAAATTGTGGAGAAAGGTTCTCCCGTGCTCTTGGTTCATGATGGGAAGAAGCCTGGTGCCAAAGGCAAGGGTAAGGCAAAAGTTGTCAAACCCAAGATAAGCAAGGCAAAGGTTGCCAAGACTTCTGAGGCAAAACCTGATTCACAAAAGGATGCAATCTGTTTTCATTGTCAAGAAATTAGTCATTGGAAACGTAATTGGAAGGCTTTCTTGGAAGAGCAAAAGAAGAAGAAGAGCAGCAAGGTTGCGTCGACTTCAGGTATCTATATGATAGATATTCTCCTTTCTACCACTGATTCTTGAGTATTGGATACCGGATGTGGTTCTCACATTTGTCTAAATGTGCAGGGACTAAAGAATAGGAGACTGCTTAAAGAAGGTGAAGTAGATCTACGTGTGGGAAATGGAGCAAGAGTTGCTGCATTAGCCGTAGGGACTTATGAAGTCACTTTACCTTCCGGATTAATTCTTGTTTTGAACAATTGTTATTATGTTCCGGATTTAAGCAGAAATATTATTTCAATTTCTTGTTTGGATGATGAAGGTTTTAAGTTTTTTATTGAGAATAAGAAATTTTCTATTTATTTAAATGATATGCTTTATGGTATTGCTAATTCATTTAATGGCCTTTATATCTTGGATGTCAAGAATGAAAATAATGTCTATCATGTAAATAAGAAATCTAAACCTAATGATGTAAATCATACTTATTTGTGGTATTGCCGTCTTGGTCATATTAATGAGAAGCGTATCTCAAAACTCCATGGGGACGGACTTTTGGGTTCATGTGACTTAGAGTCATATGATACTTGTGAGTCGTGTCTTCTTGGAAAAATGACTAAGACACCTTTTACCAAGTTGGGTGAAAGGGCAAGCGACTTATTGGGGTTGATACATTCCGATGTATGCAGACCATTAAGTAGCAATGCTAGGGGAGGATTTCAATACTTCATAACCTTCACTGATGATTATAGTAGATTTGAGTATGTTTACCTAATGAAACATAAAAGTGAAGCATTTGAGATATTTAGAATATTTCAAAATGAAGTAGAAAAACAACTTGGCAAAAGTATAAAGGCACTTCGATCAGATCGAGGTGGTGAATACTTAAGTCAAGAATTTGACGATCATCTAAAGAATTGTGGAATAGTTTCACAATTGACTCCGCCCGGAACACCACAATGGAATGGTGTGTCTGAGAGGAGAAATCGGACTTTGTTAGACATGGTTCGATCAATGATGAGTCAAGTTGATCTTCCAATATCCTTTTGGGGTTACGCCCTAGAAACCGCTGCTTTCACACTAAATCAAGTTCCAACTAAATCGGTTCCAAAGACTCCATATGAGATGTGGAGTGGAAAGAAACCTAGTTTATCTTTCATGAGGATTTGGGGTTGCGAAGTTTATGTCAAGAGACTTATCTCTGACAAACTAGCACACAAATCTGATAAATGTATTTTCGTGGGATATCCTAAGGAAACTAAAGGATATTACTTTTACAACCGAGACGACAACAAAGTGTTTGTTGCCCGAACTGGTGTCTTTCTAGAGAAAGAGTTTCTCTTCAAAGAAATCAGTGGGAGTAAAATAAATCTTGAAGAAATTCGAGACCCAGAAAATAACATTAAACCAATAGTGGAACAAGAACAAGAACCACAAGGAGTTGTGGAACCTGTTCATAATACACAAGCATCTCGCAGATCTAGTAGGTTACGATCCGAGCCCGAGAGATATGGATTTCTCATAACGGATAGTAATGAGGAAGAAATAATTGAGAATGATAAACCGTCAACCTACCAAGAGGCGATGTCTTCTCCTGATTGGGACAAGTGGCTTGGAGCCATGGAATCCGAATTGCAATCCATGCAAGACAATCAAGTTTGGAATTTGATTGATGCGCCCGAAGGTGTAAAAACCATAGGATGCAAATGAGTCTTCAAGAAGAAGACTGACATGGATGGGAAGGTGCATACTTACAAATCTAGGCTTGTAGCGAAGGGTTATAGGTAAGTTCATGGTATTGACTATGATGAGACCTTTTCACCCGTAGCAATGATCAAGTCTATAAGAATTTGGCTTGCCATTGCCGCATATCATGACTATGAGATATGGCAGATGGACGTCAAAACCGCTTTCCTGAATGGAAAACTCCAAGAGGATGTGTATATGACACAACCAGAAGGTTTTGAACAAGATTTTAAGGTATGCAAATTGCAGAGATCCATCTATGGATTGAAGCAAGCTTCTAGGAGTTGGAATCTCCGTTTTGATGAATCGGTCAAAGAGTTTGGTTTCATCAAGAACGAAGATGAGCCTTTTGTATACAAGAAGATTAGTGGGAGCATAGTGCTATTCCTTGTTTTATATGTGGATGACATATTGCTCATTGGAAACGACATTCCTACACTTCAGTCTGTGAAGACTTGGTTAGGAAAGTGCTTCGCAATGAAAGATATGGGTGAAGCCGCATATATTCCTGGCATTAAGATCTATAGAGATAGATCAAGGAGGCTACTTGGTTTAAGCCAAAGTACATACATTGACAAGGTCATTAGAAGATTCCGTATGGAAAATTCCAAGAGAGGCACCTTGCCCGTGTTACATGGAGTTTCTCTAAGCAAGACTCAATGTCCTAAGACAAACGATGAGCGTGAGAAAATGAATGATGTTCCATATGCTTCGGCAATTGGGTCCATCATGTATGCCATGATTTGTACTAGGCCAGATGTATCTTATGCTTTGAGCATGACAAGTAGATACCAATCCGACCCTGGCAAAAATCACTGGATAGCTGTAAAAGCGATTCTTAAGTACTTGAGAAGAACTAAAGACTCCTTTTTGTTCTATGGAGGAATGAAAGATGATCTCGTTATAAATGCTTACACGGATGCAAGCTTCCAAACCGAAAAAGATGATAGCCGATCGCAATCGGGTTTTGTGTTTATGTTAAATGGTGGAGCTATAAGCTGGAAGAGTTCCAAGCAAAGTACAACCGCTGATTCTACAACAGAAGCTGAGTATATTGTTGCATCGGATGCTGCAAAGGAAGCTGTTTGGATTAAGAAGTTCATAACTGAACTTGAAGTGGTTCCTAGTATTGCTAATCCAATAGACCTTTATTGCGATAATAATGGTGCTATTGCTCAAGCAAAGGAACCAAGAGCACATCAAAAATCCAAACACATACTTTGGCGTTTTCATATCATTCGAGAGATCGTTGATAGGGGAGACGTAAATATATGCAAAGTACCTATTGATGACAATGTTGCGGACCCGCTAACAAAGGGACTTCCACAAGCTAAACATGATGGTGATGTTAGGTCCATGGGTATTAGATACATGGGAGATTGGGCCTAGGGCAAGTGGGAGATTGTTGGTAGTGGTGCCCTAGGCACCTTTAATAAACGTTGTAATTGTTATCATTTATTTCATATCAATAAATAGATGTTTTGATTATTATTGTTGTTCATGTTTACTTATAATAATCCCCGTCCCTAGTACTTGTTAAGCACTAGTATAAAGGCTAAATGATCATGGGATGATCATGTTAGATTTATGGGTACTTGTTTGGAACAAGGTACTGGACATGACCCGCTATATGAAATTTATGTCATGGTCTATGTCGTACATATATCTCATATTAGTTATGTCATTTGAATCCTTAGACATGAAGTTATTATAGTCTTCCACTTGATGAACATTGTGTTTGACATATTCAAACGCTAACTTAATACGGTAGTTATAAAGGGTATGATTGGCATAATCGGATTCCCGTTGGGAAGAATAATAAGCTAAATGGATTTGTCCCTCCACGGAGAGATGTCAAGCTTGGGCCCCTCGAAGGAATGATGTTGATGAAATGTTCGGCCGGACTCAAATGGATTGATTGGATCAATAGCATTTGAATTATCAACATATTCGGAATCGAGAAAGTATTGAACAAAACAAGTTGACTGTTTGACCATGACTTGTGTTCAATGACATCGTGGACAAAGGGATTGTGACATATTCTAAAGGAATGCGAACTTGTATCTAGTTATACTATTTGGGTAGGTATGACGGTTTGCTAGAACCTAATCATATCTTATGGGACCATGTTTGAGCCCATTGCCAACTTAGTATAATCCTAGAGGGTCACACACAATAGAACGAATCTTAAATAAAAGGACTATATTGGAATTTAGGGTCGGAGGACTTCCAAGGAATTTCCTGAAAGTTCTGGGCCTCCTGGTCAACCAAGCGGGCGCTTGGGTTGCACCAGGCGGGCGCCTGAACAAGCCGGAAAAGAATTGGACTTTCTGTCCAAACAAGCGGGCGCCTGGGTAGGACCAGGCGGGCGCCCGGTATGCCGATTGGAAATTTCCTAATTCGATTAGGAATGGTTTTTGGCACAAGTTACCTATTTGGAATAGGTCTTAATTGTGTATAAAACACCAATTCGGCCAAACCATATTAACAAGTGCTTTTGTGAGTCTCAAAGAGTTTGAGAGAGGTTTTATTTTGTTCTAAGATATCCTTGATTGAGGAACAAAATAATTCACAAATAAATTCCATATAGTTCTTTATTAAATTGTGAAAGTGTGTTTCATAATATTGGTCTAGCAACCAAGATCAAAGAAGTTCCTTTGATATTCGTTCGAAGTGTGGATACCGCTAGAGGGTGAAAATCATCATCTTCAAAGTTCGTGTTCAAGCTTTGTGATCGTGATCAAGTCTTCAAATCTCCACCAAAGACCAAGAGAAAATTTGATAGCCATTAAGGGTTAGTTTTTCCTTTATTCATCATGTTGTATTTGATTTAATCATATGAACGGATCCATGGGTTTGGGTTTCTTAAAATTTTAATTGCTAAATTCCGCTGCGCATGTTACTTGGAAACCCAACAGAAAGAGGATTATTTATACTCACAAACTGGCACGGTCGTGCCAAAGGGTGCGAATGTTCATAACCTTCTGGAATGGTCGTGCTCACAAACTGGCACGGCCGTTCCCTCCAGAAATGAAGCCTTTTGCCTTTTAACAATTCGTTCTTTTGTGTTTGACCTCATAGGATTATATTAAGTTGGCAATGAGTCTAACCAAGGTCAAACTCATAAATAATGAGCGGACTTTAGCAAGCCATCATGATTATCCAATTAATATAACTTAACGAAGTTCGTTTATCCCCATAGAATATATCACAATCCTTTTTCACGCGATATCATATTGAACATAAGTCATGGTCCACGTCAACTTATATTGTTTAATGCTTTCTCGATCTTGAGTAGATTGATATGAGCAAATGACATTGAACATATCAATTCATTTGAGCGTGGCCACGCATTTCATGAATCTAACTCTTCGAGTGGACTAAGCAGATATCTCTCTTGAGGGAGGGACAAATTCCATCTTGACTTATCATTCTTCCCTACAAGAATCCGATTATGCCAATCATAGCCTTTATGACTACCTGGTTAAGGGTAGCGGTTGACTATGTCAAACATAATGTTCATCATGTGGAAGACCATGATAATCTCAGGTCTAAGGATATCAAATGATATAACTATCTGAGATTTAATTATGACATTTGACCATGACATAAATCTCATAGTGGGTCATGTCCAGTACTTGTTCACCAACAAGTACCCATAAGTTTAATTTGTATCATATACACACGATCATCATATGATCATCGATTAAACTTATACTAGTTCTTCATAAGTACTAGGGACGGAGATTATTATAATAAACATGCAAAAACATATAATAATCCATGTTGTTATCTCCATAACAAATGAGAACATGACATAACATGAGGTCTTTCTCAAGGGCCTAGGGCATAATCTCCAACATTGTGGAGCCTAGTGATGAGACTTTTGGAAAAAATCGAATGTAGTGGTAAAATATTTGGTGGATCATTCTCAGGTGGGAGTTTGATGGAGTTTGTCACAATGGTGATTTGTGTCTCCAGGTGGGAGATTATTGGGAATGGAGTCAAAACCAAGGAGAAGGTCAAAATCGCGGAGGACGAGGAGTCGAAACGGGAACGGATCAAAAGGAGAAGATCCGGTCGGACCACCGGAAATACCCGACCGGACTAAGGGGAGTTGGGCAGACTGCAGTTTGGCGTGGAAGCCTAGGAAGAGTTGATCTCCTTTTGCTCAAATGAAGAATAATGACGTGTGGTCATTATCCTTATCCAAGGATGATACTCCTTCTGTCCTAAAACTTTGGGTAAATTAGTTTATGATCAGGATTAGGTTTTGGTATTCTTATAAATATATTGTGATAGTCACCATAATATAGATACACTAAAAAAATAGCCAGAGATAATCTGTGAGTCATAAAGAGATCCAAGTGAGTGCTAGCCCTTAGGGGGTGCCCTTAGGGGCATTCTATATATGGGTATAAGCATGTCTAGGGTTTTATGAGTGATAGGAGTGTTTACATGGAGAATTTATCTCCTAGCAATATAGAGCATAGGCTTTATTGTAAACAAACACAGATTGTGATATTAGTGGAATATCTTGGCAGTGCCCCCAGATATAGTCATTGTTGTGACGAACTTGGTTAACAAGTATTGTGTTCTTTTCTTGTTGATTACTTTCATATTATTCGTATGCATGGTTGTTGTGTCTCACCATTATCAGATTTGTATGGGCAAGAATTGCACGAGTTTACCACAATTTCCCTATATATGTGCTCAAATGAGAACCACAATTGTGTGAGAACCGTGAGAATCAAGCATAACCATTAGATTAGAAAATTACTAATGTATACAAGTGTATTTTGAAACTTAGCTACTGTATCCAAGTGTATCTAATGTATCTATAATCTGGACCATTGATTTTGTATCTAATCCAACGGTTATGCTTGGTTCTCACGGTTCTCATTTTAAGTGGTTGTATCCAAGTGATACAGTAGCTTAAATGACTAATGTATCCAAGTGTATTTTGAAAATTAGCTATTGTATCCAAGTGATATATACTCCCTCCGTCCCAGCACAAGTATGACTTTTTTCCCTTTTAGGTTGTCCCAGAACAATTGAGACTGCCCAAAATGGAAATGTTATAATATATTTATATTCAACCAACCCCACTATTTAACCCCACTCATTCTCTCTCTTCATTTTCCACCACTCACTTTATTCAACCAACACTACTATTTACCCCACTCATTATCTCTCTTCATTTCCTAACCACACATTCACTACTTTCTCTTAATTATTGTGCCCACTCCTCTAGTCCTACTTGTGCTGGGACGGAGGGAGTATATATATATATATATATATATATATATATATATATATATATATATATATATATATATATATATATATATATATATATATATATATATATATATATATATATATATATATCAAAATTTAGGTATTGTATCCAAGTGTATCCAATGTATCTATAATCTAGACCCTTGATTTTGATTCTAATCTAATGGTTATGATTGGTTCTAACGGTTCTCACATAATTGTGGTCTCATTTGAGCACCCACCTATACATATATATATATATATATATATATATATATATATATATATAGGGTCGCGCTCTTATGAAAACCATTTTAAATGAGAACCATGAGAACCAATCATAACCGTTTGATTAAATACAAAATCAATGGTCCAGATTATAAATACATTTGATACACTTGGATATAGTAGCTAATTTTCAAAAATACAATTGGATACATTAGTTTTTAACCTACTGTATCCAAGTGCAACACTTGGATACAGTACTTGTTTAGCTACTGTATCCAAGTGCAATATCAAAATTTATCTATTGTATCTAAGTGTATCCAATGTATCTATAATCTGGACTCTTTATTTTGATTCTAATCTAATGGTTATGCTTGGTTATCACGGTTCTCACGCAATTGTGGTTCTCATTTGAGGATATATATATATATATATATATATATATATATATATGAGAACCTAAATATCGTGATAACCGTGAGAACTTAATGTATCCAATGATGTATCCAAGTGCACATTGGATACATTAGTTTTTACCTAATGTATCCAAGTAATGTATCCAAGTGAACCATTGGATACATTTGTTTTTTACCTAATATATCCAAGTTCTCACGGTTCTCACGATATTTAGGTTCTCACATGAGCACGACTATATATATATATATATATATATATATATATGGTCGTGCTTCTGTGAGAACCTAAATATCGTGAGAACCGTGAAAACTTGGATACATTAGGTTTTTACCTAATGTATCAAATGGTTCACTTGGATACATTGGATACATTACTTGGATACATTAGGTAAAAACTAATCTATCTAATGGTTCACTTGGATACATTGGATACATTACTTGGATACATTACGTTCTTACCTAATGTATCCAAGTTCTCACAATATTTAGGTTCTCATTTGAGCACTTACCTATATATAGAAATGCGAAACTTTTTTTAATACATAAAAAGGGATGTGACTATTTTTTATTATAATTATTATTTGCATAGGAATATTGAGTTTATTGCCTTACATGCATTGGAACTTTTTTAAATCCTAGCCATAAAAATGAAAATGCAATTTAAATTTCACGAAAATTACTTATTTTATTTTTCAAATCCCAAATCTAATTACTTGGGCTTTAGTTGCTAAACATGCATTCATATTATTATTGCTTATTAAATAAATTTTGTAGAGAACATGGCTAGTAAACTTCATGTTTAAGGAAAATGAAAAAATAAATAAAAAATTGAAACTTTGAACTTAAGTTCCAATTTTTTTCTCCAAATATTTTACACCATATTTGTACATTCCATTTTATATTTTATATTTTAATTTTAGTTACCTCATTGTGTATCATTACTGTTTATTAGCAAAATTCATATTTTGGTCACTTAAAGAACACCTATCAGTCATTGATATTTTTCATAGTTAATACTCCCTCTATCTCTAAATGAATGTCCATTTTCAAGAAATTTTTATTTCAAAATAAATTTCTTTTTGAAAATAATTTTGTCACTAAATGTATTTCTACCTCTTTTTTTCATTAGTCTCTTTATACTTGTAAAACTAAATGTTTTGAGAGCTAATTACAAAAATATTTATGAATCTTGACCATTAAATTGTATAAAGAATAGAGATTTTCAGATCCCTTGAAATTTAAACATTCGTTTATTTATTTAAAACAAGTTCATTTATGTTGACCGTAAAAAGTCAAAACGGGACAAACTTTTTGAGACAAAAGGAATATTAAGCATTGATGCTTGATGCACGAAACGCAACGTTAGTCAATAAGTCTGCAACATGAAGCTTTGCTTTGTTGAGATGTGTGATGAGTCTATTAAACCAATAGCTATCAAATGTTATTGAAGTTTATCATCACTGCAATTGTAAAATGCAGTGTTAGAGACAATTATCTCATATCGGGAATTAACTAGCCAAGCATTGACTATATAAAGATCCTGAGCCACTCCTCCCATAGCCAATTGGTTTTGGGATGGAACCTCAGACTTTATCATGTTTGCGGTGGGGATTGTAAATGATGTAAATTCGACTAGTGACGGGATTAGGGGTGTCAGTGGTTCGGTCCAAACCGCGGTTTGGGACCGAACTGAACTAAACCATACGGTTTAGTTCGGTTTTTAAGCACAAGTAGTTCGGTTAGGTCTCAAAAATTGGTAAACCGCGTGGTTCAGTTTGGTTTGTGGTCTGACCCCTCCAGACCAAACCAGACCGAACCAAACCAAACCAAACCGTCAGACCGAACCGCCAGACCACATATATTTATATTTGTATGTTAAGTAACATTCACTTTTAAATTATTAAAATAATTTACATTACATTACATCATTCTTAACTCTCGTTTTGCATCTTATGCAATATTCATTTCATCGAATGTTATATTCATTGAGGCACATAGTTAACAAACTTCTGTAGTGTATTCACTTCCTTCGGCTTCTTTATTCGTTTGATATTTTCATTGTTCCGAATTTTATCATTTAAACAGAGTGTAAACCATAATTTGAATCGTGATATGAACCTCGGTGTGAATGGTGGTTTAAACCACGATCTAAACCATATTCTAGACCACGGTCTGAACCACGGTCTGGAACACATTACTGAACCGCGGTCTGAAACAAACCTTGGCGGTTTGGTTTGATTCGGTTTGATATTTTTCGTGGTTCGGTTCGGTTTGGAATTTTCCCAAACCGATGACTAGTGGTTTGGTCTCTAAAACGGCCGAGACCGAACCAAACCGAACCATTTACACCCCTAGACGGGATTGTGTACAGGATGGCAACCCCAATCAATGTGAATGCATATTCCTATACCTAAAGAAGCTGCCAATCGTCATCTTCTTCCCCTGTTGGTACAAGTACAACATCAAAGGGATCATCTTCCTCCTGGGCCCCACTCAACATGTCACCGTGACCACACGATTTTCGAGAGTTAGCGCAACAGTGAATAAGGGATCACCGTTAGATTGGTCTGCTAGTTCAGAAGCTCCGGAACAGAAATCATCAAAATCATCAAATCAACCTAAAATTATTGCTCAAAGTTTATTCGTAGTAAAAGACAAAAAAAAAAAGTGGGAAAATCATTTTGAGACGGAGGGAGTATGATATGGGAAAAGGTAAACAGGACGGATGGATGGATGAATGTCAATAGCAGTATACTATTAATCATAAACTTATAAAACTTAGTTGCAGTGGTAAGAAGAGGTATCAGCTTCCAAATTGTCCTTCCTGAAATCAACTACCTAGTAACAAGTTATCAACTTCAAGGTATTACATCAATTTGTCTTCTCAAACTATAACTGTATAAGTTGTTGGTACTCTTTTAAACTACTAACTCGCGTGATATAATTCGAGAGCCAAGAAAAGGTACCCTGGCTGTATGAACCTCGAGTTACAAGGACTCTAGCGCGGTACTTGTGTAGAAGTCAGATACAGGAAAGTACGTATTTTGGGAAAGGAAAATTTGGTTCAAAATGATCCAAAAATAGGGTTTAGGTACTTGGACATAGATTTGCCTTCATATACAATACTCCCTCCACTACCCTTATGATGTGGATTAGACCCTCACAACCCAAGCAATAACCCCAAGAAAATAATGGCACACAAACAAAGCACAAGAAAATAACAGAGCAAAAGAAGCCCAGGAGATTGCCGTACCACCCAATGTGAAAACATAACCTGTGGTACTTCTCCTCTTGTCCAGATCACTTGATGCCAAATCCGCATCCACATAACCCGCTAACACGACATCCTTGCTTGAGAAACACAGAGCCTTACCAGCAGTACCCTTCAAGTAACGCAGGATCCATTTAACCGCTTCCCAATGCTGCTTCCCTGGATTGCCCATGTACCGGCTAACTACTCCCACCACATGTGCAATGTCCGGCCTTGTACACACCATTGCATACATTAGACTCCCTACTGCCGAAGCATATGGAGTCCTCTCCATCTTGTCACGCTCCTCCTTTCCCTTAGGTGAGTCCTTCTCGGATAGCTTGAAATGCATACCCAATGGTGTCCCTGTTGGCTTCGCCTCTTCCATGCAAAACCTTGCCAAGACTTTCTCAACGTATTATGCTTGTGAAAGAACCAACTTACCCTACTCCCTATCCCGGTCAATCCGCATGCCCAAGATTTTTCTGGCCTCCCCCAAATCCTTCATCTCGAACCGGTCTGACAACTGAGCCTTCAATCTGTTTACCTCTTTACTGCTAGAGCCCGCTATTAGCATGTCATCCACATATAACAGCAAGATTATGTACCCGTTGTCCGTGTTCTTGAAGTAGAAACAATGATCCACCTCACATCTGATAAAATCAATATCGTGCATGAATCCATCGAACTTTATGTACCACTGCCTAGGAGCTTGTTTAAGGCCATACAAGCTCTTAGTCAACCTGCAAACCAGTCCCTCGCTACCCTTAGACAAGTAACCCTCTGGTTGTACCATGTAATTTTCTTCCTCCAAATCCCCATGAAGAAAGGCCGTCTTTACATCCATCTGTTCCAGCAGCAAATTATCTGCCACTACTATGCCCAGAACCATTCTGATAGTGGTCATCTTCACAACAGGAGTGAATACCTCGGTGTAGTCAATACCGTATTTCTGCTGAAACCCTTTTACAACCAACCTTGCCTTGTAACGCTTACTGCCGTTTGCTTCCTCCTTGATCCTGTAAACCCACTTGTTATGCAATGCCTTCTTCCCCTTAGGCAGTTTAATCAACTCCCAAGTTTTGTTGGCCTTTAATGAGTCCATCTCATCATCCATCGCAGCTTTCCACTTATCACAAAGTGCACTACGAACAGCCTCCGCAAAACATTCCGGCTCACCACTATCTGTTAGCAACAAATAGTAATTCGAAGGAGTATACCTGTCAGGTGATCCACGCAATCTGCTGGATCTACGCAGCGGAATATCCGGTTCTGGAGTATATGGTTCATCTTCAGTGACCCCCTGACCTTGGTCATCATGAACCGTCCTGCTCCCACCCGAGTCTGGAATATCCACCTCTACAACCTCCGGTTCCGAACTAATATCATCAGATGTCCCCTTTCTGTCCTTGTACAATACCTGTTCATTGAATACCACATCTCGACTACGAATAATTTTATGGTTTTGGTCATCCTAAAACTTATACCCGAAGTCATCCCCGCCATACCCAATAAACGTACATTTTACAGATTTTGCATCTAACTTAGTTCTATCAGCAAAATCAATATGAACATATGAAACGCAGCCAAATATACGAAGAAAGGATAGATTTACCTTCTTGCCACTCCATGCTTCCTCTGGAATTTCATTCCCCAATGGTACCGATGGTCCCGATTGATCAAGAAAGCTGCCGTGTCAACTGCATATGCCCAGAACGTCTTCGGAAGTCCACACTTCAACCTCATACTTCTAACCCGCTCGTTCAATGTCCTGTTCATCCTTTCTGCAACCCCATTGTGGTGTGCCCTTTGGAGTCTTCTCCATGCGAATGCCATTCACTGCACAATATTCCTTGAACTCCCCGAGCTCATACTCCCCACTATTATCTGATCTCAAGCATTTAAACTTAAGTCCCGTCTGATTCTCCACCAAAGCCTTCCATTTCTTAAACACCTCGAATGCCTCATCTTTGTGTTTCAAGAAATAAACCCAGACTTTCCATGTCGAATCATCAATAAAGGTAATTTAATATGACGCACCACCTAGAGAAGTTACAGGGGCCGGCCCCCACAAATCCGTGTGGACCAAATCCAACTTTGCTTCCTTCAAAGCCCTACCTTTCCTCGAGAAATTACTCCTCGCCTGTATGCCAAACACACAATCTTCGCAGATCCCCACGTCGACTGTCTTCAAACCCGGTAGTCTTCCCTTTGAGCAAAGTACTTTCATCCCCTTCTCACTCATGTGACCCAATCGACAGTGCCACAAATCTGTATCACCCTTGGCTGACGCCACCGCGATACTGTCCTTGGTGTTATTCGCCAAATACAATGTCCTTTCTTTATTACCCCGAGCAATCTCAGAATCCTCCTTCGTAAGAACCCAGTTCCTGCAGCCAAAAGTTACCTTGTAACCTTCTTCATCCAACTGCCCAACTGAAAGCAGGTTCTTTTTCAAACCCGGAATGTGTCTGACCCCGTGTAGATGTAGGACCTTCCCGTCCGATGCTCCTATTCTGACATCCCCCTTCCCCTTGATTTCCAAAAGCTCGCCATCCGTCAGATAGACCTTACCGAAATCACCGGAAGTATAATTTTCCATCTCCTTTGCATGCCCGCATGAGTGGAATGATGCCCCCGAATCCAGCACCCATGATTCTAGCGCACTACTAACACTTATAATCCAATATCTCCTTTGTGGTTTTTGCCTTCTTGGTAGTCTTCGCGATCCATTTTGACAAAGTAGATCTAACCACCCCTAGGGCCTTCCGATCCATGAGATCCCAATCTTCTTGCTTTTCTCCTTCCGGCTTGACTCCCTTTAGAGGCTTATAGATATCTTTGTTGTTCAAGAGATCCTCTATTTTCATCCTCCAAAAAACGGTAGTCAGACCCATCGAATTTCTCTACCGCTTGTTTCTCCTTGCCCATTCTTGATTGCTTGACAAACCCCAATCGACCGATTAACCATGATCTCCAACCAGAGCTCTGATACCAGTTGTTGTGGATTAGACCCTCACAACCCAAGCAATAACCCCAAGAAAATAATGGCACACAAACAAAGCACAAGAAAATAACAGAGCAAAAGACACATAAATTGTTTACCCAGTTCGTCAATATGTTTGACTACGGGGGCACTACCAAGCCAGGATCTTGCACTATAATATGTTATTCTGAAGTTAAAATGAGTTTGGGGGCGGAACATTGCTTAAATACATGCCCTGGAATAAGATCTAAACCTAAACAAAAAAGAATCCCGAAATCCCGTCAGCGGACCAGGCGCCCGCCTGGACTACCCCAAGCGCTCGCCTGCCTTTGATTTCCGAAGAATCAAACCTACTGTCCAAATGAGCGCTCGCCTGCTGGTCACCGAGCGCCCGCTCGCTCCCTCCACCTGGAATTATCCTTTTTGTTCCTTTGATGATCTCTACTCCAACACCTTATTTACACATTATGGAATTTAGTGAAATGTAGTGCTCCCTCCGTCCCAAAATTAATGTTCAATTCAAAAAGAGCAAATTTAAACTTTTTTTGGACATTTATTTTGAAATGCTGACAAGTGCGAGCATCGCACATCTTCTTTTAGCTTGCCAATGGTAAGTCAGGGGCACAAATTATCAACTTCTGACCAATCAATCACTAGGAATTGCACTACACACCATGGTGCCAACTTGCCAAGAGCATGAATCACCTTTCAAACCCCTCACAAATATCTTCCAGATCAATCATAATTGATTTTTTTGGGTTACGTTTTTGCGGTTAAAAGAGGATAAATTATTGGTTGCAGGCCAAAGAACCTATCTGCGACAAATGACAAGTGCACAGAAAACAAAATGATGATCATCTTTTAGAGAAGACAAGTGGAATCACTAGCCTTGGATATACGTCTCTTCAATGGTGAGATTAAAGCAAGAACCTCAATATCCTGTTACCGATGACGCGTAACTACTATCCGATGACGATGAGGTATAGTTACTGTTATGACGATTGGAAACTTAGATGGGACAGTAAATGTTTAGCAGGTAATATATGCACGAACAACTTATTATTTTAAATGCAAAATGATTCTACTTCCAAAATCCTATACTAGTATTTGATCAACAGCTTTATTGATCTCCTTCCTATTTCCTTTCCACGAAATATTCGAGAGTTGTTTGTAACATCAAGTACCATTCCCATTTGTGCAGCCACCTAATTCACATCAAGTACCGTTCCCAAAATAAACTATGCAAGGTAATATGCTGCTAATGGAACTATTCAAAACAATGATATATGGTATTACAATTACGTACCTTGGATTTACTTTGTCGAGCCCGAGAACCAAAGGGATCAACAAAAGGATGGGTGACCAGTCAACTTGACCTCTTGCAAAATCAAGGCAATGCCTAGAAGCATCTTCAATGCAAACAACTGGGGGGCTCCACCTCGATCACTATCTTCATCACTTGAAATGACATAAATTGCCATCGGTAATGACTGGACTCCAAGTTCAGTTTCCTCTTTATTGATGCGCCCTAGAATGCGACACATTGCATAGGGACCCGCCCATGAACCAGGAGCAAGGCCATAAGACTTTCCAGCTTGGATATAGAGAAAGGTGACTCCACAGAATCACCAAAAAGGTTCAAAATCTCAACATAGTTATCTCAAACTCATACCAGAATCACTAAATATAATGATAAAAGAAAGTGAATACCTGAGCAACAAGCATCTGACTGCTTCGAAGCATACAACCCCAATTTACATCACTGGTATACTTCGAGTCCCCAATAGCCACAAAGCCTATAAATTAATATTCGGGAAATCTGTTATTTATATCAAAGTCAAAAGTTGAACTAATAGCGCAACGAAAAGGGACAAAACATTGATTAAACAAACCATCACGATAAGTCATCAGAATTATTGAAGAGAAATCTTCAACAAATGCAACATATCCATCAGTATGAACTGGAGATATCCGTCTGGTTCTTTGAGAAAGATTTTGTAGCAAACACCAAGAAGCCATATGTCACTAGTTGAGCTAGAAACTGTTCTCTTGGTAAGCCCAAGCATGCAGTACTCCTGAAGTCTCCATATTGAGCCAATATTCATCACTCTCTTCACATCAACAGTCTAACCACGGCTTTTAGCACGATTTCCCTTTTTAACGCAACCTTTTGACTCACTATATGTGTCAAAAAAAGAAAAAAAAAACAGAGGCCAAGAATCCTGGCAGCAAAGAAGAAGTTTTGGAGAGTTTATTGTAGCTTGGTCGGTATTCTGCTTGGAGATGCTATAGATTTGCTATTAGAGTACCTACAACTAACAGTCGTCTCGTGGGTACATGAACGACATAAACTGACTTGGCTAAATGGAACCCATACACACTGGGCCCACACCTAAAAGACCAATACCGAGAGGCCCATTCACCAGAAGCCCATGCTTATGGGACGACATCAATCAAGCCGAGCAGGCAGTTCTTGCCTAAACCGAGTCCTAAGGGGCCTAATCCCTAGTCGGCCTCTATGATGAGCCGGGTTAGATGACGGGCCGAGATGTATCATAAACCTCCCTTTATCACAGGGAGTCCACTTACAGAGTTTGACTACAACTCTAACATTGAAGATCATTATCTAAACAAGGATATATCATCTACCAGATAACTGGGATACCACTCATCTTTATCCGGAGTCTATCTCCAAGGTATACGAGTCCCACAATAGTACGGGCTCCCTGGCTTTTCTAACAAGTCAGGACTCATTCACCCATGCCTATATAAACAGGTCCTCTACACAGGAAAAGGGGTAACGAACTCTTTGGCTCTAAACTAGTCAATTGATTTCTCTATTTTCATATATCACCCGTATTCTTACTCTCACGCCGGAGGGCCTTTGCCGGTGAAGCCCGGCGTAGTTTACGTTTGTTATTGTGCGCAGATTCGTACGAGGAAGTTCTCATTGCTGGATTTATCTGAACCGCTAGACGAAGGGCTGATCCGACACGTTTTTGGCAGCATCAGTTTGGTTCCATTGCCGGGAAACGTACAATCAGAGCTTTCTAGCCGGATAACCACAATTTTTTCATGTCTGGAATTCGCGCCGACGATCGGGAATCTAGTGTTACACCAGACGCTAATCTCAACCCGCCACCACCTAACGTGGCAAATAACAATGTTCTGAATCAAGGCCTCCCTCCTCCACCACAAGGAGGCGGGATGCATACACGTTCTAGAGGTACTCCACTTGAGATAACTCATCAATATGGCTGGAGAAGGCGAACAGCTTCACGACCTCAGAATACCAAGGTTGGTCCATCTAGGACACCACCGACTGATCGTAGAGAGCTGCTGCGACAAAACCTCTCGACCCTCCAACAGCTAGCTGACGCTCAAAGGGCTCTTCTGGAATTCGATCCTGATCATTCCTTGGCGCACCTCGCCCAGCCTTCTGGCACTAGAGGAGCTTTGGGAGGCGGAGAAAGAAGCGACCGTAGGGGAAACCCACGTACTGATGACAGACGTCATCAGGAACCGGGTGATGCACCCCCCGGAAACCGAGCTGCCCCCCCCCCCAAGCCGACTAGAAGGCCGACTTGGCCCAATCAACCCCGGAGAAAGAGATCTGAGGAACCAGATAAACCGAAGGAGGGAACAAGAGGCGGAAACTCTAGATGTGAGATTTCTAGGAGAAAGAAGACGATGGCAGAACCAGGATCAAGTCCCGCCAAGGCAAGCACCACCTCGCCATTCTCCGCCGGGATGACCTCTGAATGACCCAGAAATAAGCCGGGTTGTTGGGAGAGGCCGAGACCAAGAGAGAGAGAGACCCAGGAGTTCTCGTCACACCTCTGCAATAAGCGAAAGACTCATAATGGATTTACAGGAGAGGCTGGATAACAAAGAAATGAACCAAGGGCATAGAAAGCCCAAGACTCATTATGACGCCATGCGTCCTTTCGCACTGTGGATCAAAGATTCTCCACCCATACCCCAGTTGAAGCTACCCCACCTGGACAAATACTCCTGCAACTCGGACGCGTTGGATCACCTCCAGGATTTTGAAGCCATGATGGCATTATTGTCCAACCAAGACGATGTACTTTGCAAGGCCTTTGCTAGTACGTTAACTGGAGCAGCCAGATCTTGGTTCATGGACTTGGAAAGGGGAAGCATTGATTCCTTCTCCAAATTAAAGATGGGATTCATGGAGTATTTTGCTACTGCAGGAGCGAGAAAGAAAAGGTTGTCAGAACTGGCCAACATAGTCTAAGGGAAAAACGAGACGACTATGAGCTTCTACAACCGATTCAGAAACTTAGCCGACTCGATCGAGGAACGACTCACTGACCGTGAGATTGTCACGTGCTTTACTAATGGACAGAGATCAGACGATCTCACTTATGAGTTGTCGGTGAGAAAACCCCTCATAAAGTCTGAACTGTACCATGTAGCTTATGCAACGGCCACGGCAGAAGAAAAAAAAGAAGTGGATGTCTGGAGACCGAGATAGGGAAAGAGGACGAGAAAATAAACCACCCACTTCTGATTCGGCTCAAGGTACCAATGGTAGCGGAAGTCGAGGAAAGAACAAGACCAGAGTGCCGAGGTCTTCACCCCCCTCACAAAGCCGATCTCGGAGATAATGAACGTGGTGAACCTTCCTAATCTGAAACCCCTCAAAGACAACCCAAAATTTCCAAGAGACACGAGCAAATATTGTGCCTACCATAGGGATAACGGGCATGAAACAGATAATTGCTACGTCCTGAAGAAAATATTGCAAAGATAGGCCGATCAGGGAAAGCTCAATGAATTTATAGCAAAGAAGGATAACAAGCGCCCAAGGGATGACGAGAAGGAGGATGGCCGAGGAGATACACCGCCACGGGCAAAATTGATTGGGGTCATAAGAGAAGAAATCCCTTCAAACACTTGGCTAAAGGAGCAGATTTACGAACTAAGCAAGGTCTATCACATCCCCCCTTGTATTCACAAAGGGGAGGAGGTGATCAATTTCTCTCCAAATGAACTAGCCGGAAACAGGGCAATGAGGGAGCAGCCGTTGGTCATCACAGGCCGTATTGATAAATGTGAGTCCGAAAGGCTCCTAATAGATTCAGGAGCCGCCAAAGATGTGCTCTACTACAAAACCTATAAAGAAATTGAGCTGCCTGATACCATGCTGACCCCATACAACGGCAGATTAGAAGGATTCACAAATCACAAGGCCGAAGCAAAGGGAACCGTGGACTTACTGCTAGAGATCGGTGAGTACCCCTACAGGACCTCGGCCACTATAACATTCATAGTTATGGACTTGGCCAGTGATTACCATGCCATCCTCGGCTCCCATAGTCAAGGAAAATTGGGAATAGTTGCCTCCCTCCCTCACCAGAGGGTGAAGTTCCCGACCCCAGAAGGCATAGGTTGTGTCCAAGGTAATCCCAAACACTTTCTGGAACACGTGATGAGATCCAGGAAAGCAAAAACCAAAATGGAGATTGACACTCCAGAAAGGAACATTACTATATCAAGGTCGACAACGGTCACATCATCAGCACCCAACATCGGCGTGATAAAAGTAGACATGCCTGAGAATGGGTCGTACTGGACGAAAAAAATGCCATGACCGAGACCGAGGTAACTTATAGGTTGGAAGGATATGGCTGTACTTCTATGAACAGAGCTTCGGCCGAGCCGAGTGAATTGACCCTCGAGCTGAGGGTCAATTCAGATCATCATGGGCAAGGACAAGGACAAGGAGAAAGTCAAACAGATCATCGTGGAAACCCTGGAGTTCAGGGACGGTCCCGAGCTGAGACCAGTCGACCAGTTAGACGAGGTCATTATCAACCCTGACTACCCGGAACAGAAGATACGGATTGGGAAACAACTCCCCCTGGAAGAAAGAGAAGAACTCATCAACCTGCTCAAAAACAACCTAGACATGTTCGCATGGAGGGTTGAGGACATGGTCGGAGTTAAAGAAGCCATCGCTCTTCACAAACTGGAGGTGGACAGCTTTTTCAAACCGGTCAAGCAGGGATGAAGGGTCTTCTCCATAGACAAAGAAAAGGCAATCGAGACTGAGGTGGATAAATTGATGAAAGCCGGGATCATCAGAGAAGCGACATACCCTGAATGGCTAGCTAATGCCGTCATGGTTAAAAAGCAGAATGGTAAGTGGAGGATGTGCGTCGATTTCACCGACCTCAACAAGGCTTGCCCGAAGGATAGTTACCCTCTGCCAAGGATCGACAAGTTAGTCGATTCAATTGTTGGACACCAAACTCTGAGCTTCCTAGATGCCTATTCAGGCTACCATCAAGTCAAAATGGCTGAGGACGACATTGAAAAAACCGCCTTTCAGGCAGCTGGGGGAATCTACTGCTATGTGATGATGCCGTTCGGCCTCAAAAATGCTGGAGCAACCTATCACAGGATGGTGAACAAGGTGTTCAAATCCCAGATCGGCAGGAACATGGAGGCTTATATTGACGATATGGTAATCAAGACCAAGTCAGGAAGTCACGTCCCGGATTTGATCGAGACCATAAAAATCTTAAAAGCCAATGACATGAAGCTCAACCCAAGTAAATGTGTTTTCGGGGTTACGGTAGGCAAGTTCCTCGGCTTCATGGTGTCACAACGTGGCATTAAGGCAAATCCCGAGAAGATCCAGGCTCTAGTCGACATGAAGGAGCCGACATGTGTAAAGGAGGTTCAAAGGCTAAACGGGAGAGTAGCCGCCCTGGGAAGGTTCATCGCCAAGTCGGCAGAAAAATTACTTCTTTTCTTCAAGGCTTTGAAGGGAACTAAGGACTTCGCCTGGACCCCAGAGTGCTCGGCATCGTTCCAACAGCTGAAAGAATACTTGGGCTCACCCCCACTACTCAGCAGTCCAATTATGGGAGAGACACTCTCTGTTTTTCTTCCAGCAACTGACAAGGCAGTAGCGGCTATGCTACTTCGAGAAGATAATGGGGGACAGAGGCCAGTTTACTATGTGAGCAAGGTGCTGTCAGAAACCGAGTCGAGATACTTTAACGCTGAAAAAATAGCCTACGCCTTGGTGATAGCAGCCAGAAAGCTGCGTGCGTATTTTTCCGCTCATCCCATCACGGTTTACACCGACGCACCGCTCAGAAAGATACTTCACAAGATGGACAGCTCGGGCAGACTCCTGAACTGGTCAATTGAACAGACCGAGTTCGACATAACCTACAAACCGAGGAAGACATTGTTGGCACAGCCTCTCGTGGACTTCCTTGTCGAGACCGCGTTCTCAAGTGAATACACGCCGAAAACCAGGAAGAGTAAATTCCCCATGGACAGAGAACCTCTAGAAGAATTGCCGAGTGATTGTTGGATTTTATACACAGACGGGTCAACAACCCGAGAGAAAAGTGGAGCTGGAGTATATTTAACCAGTCCAGGCAGTGAGCATGTGGATCGTGACTTCATCAGGTTCAAATTCCCAGTTTCAAACAACCAAGCAGAATATGAGGCCTTGATGTTGGGGATAGAAAGGGCCAAGTTCTTCGGCGCAAACAAACTAGTGGCCTATAGTGATTCTCAACTCGTGGTGAGCCAAGTGAAAGGATAGTACAACACCGAGAACCACATGCTAACTAAGTACAGAGATCTCGTCTTGAATCTAACCAAGAACTTGGAATTCTGGGAAATCAGGCAAGTAGGACGAGAGCACAACCAAGAGGCCGACTTGTTATCCAAAATGGCCACATCGGAATAGTCAAATCCCTTAATCATCTACGCCGACCAACCTGCTTACGAGAGGCTAGAGATCCTGATTCTGGATGACGAGGAGAGAACGTGGATTGAAGATTACAAAGACTATATCGAGAAGGGAATGCTACCTGATGACGAGTTGGCGGCTAAAATGATAAAAAGGAAGACGGCCAGATATATAGTGTGGAACGATATCTTGTACCGTATATCATTCTCCAGGCCCCTCCTAAGATGTGTCTCCCCCAAGGACACCGAGAAGCTTCTGGCCGAGGTACATGAAGGAGTCTGTGGCGGACACCCGGGGGCCAGAACCCTTGCCGACAAAGTAATCACACTCGGTTACTACTGGCCAAACTTAAGAGAAGATGCCCAGGCCTATGTGAAGAAGTGTGACAAGTGGGAACGATTCTCCGACCTACCTAGAGTACCACCGGTGGAGCAAAGCCTAGTCATACCGACATGGCCATTCGACATGTGGGGAGTCAACATTATTGGACCATTTCCCTTGGCCAAAGGAAGCAACAAGTTCATGATCATAGCAGTCGACTACTTCACCAAGTGGGTGGAAGCTAAACCCTTGGCAAAAATCACAGAGGAAAATGCAATCAACTTTATTCACGACTATATATGGTGTCGGTTCGGCCTCCCTCACTCTATCGTGACCGACAACGGGTTCCAATTCTCTGATGCTTTTACCGAGGAGCTAAACAGGCTAGGAGTCAAACACAGAAAGTCATCGGTCAGTCATCCTCAAGGTAATGGGTAAGCCAAGGCAGCAAACAAGTTGATACTGAGAGCCCTGACCAAGAGCCTAGAAGGAAGTCAAGGAAAGTGGCTGGACGACCTCCCCCTCGCACTATGGGCAGTTCGCACAACCACTCGGGGGCCGACTGGAGAGACTCCCTTTGCATTAACTTATGGACCAGAAGCTATAGCCCCGGCCGAGATGGCACTACCTACTTTCAGGGTAACCAATTATGACGAGGTGGTCAATGAATACAACCGACTGCTGGACCTAGACCTAGTTGAAGTAAAAAGGCTGACGGATCAACTCAGAATGATTAATTATAAGCAAAGGACCAAGGCCTACCATGACAGCAAGGTAAAGAAGAGAGTCTTCGAAGTTGCTGACTGGGTACTCAGAAAGATAGAGTCAATACACTTGAAGGCCCAACAAAATAAGCTCTCTCCGAATTGGGAAGGCCCCTACATTGTTATTCACGTTATCAAAGAGGGGACCTACATGCTCAAAACTCTGGAAGGAAAAGAGCTGAAACACCCATGGCATTCGGAGCACTTGAGGAAGTACTATCAGTAACATCTCGGCACCCTACCTATCTTTTAATGCTTTCTAGTTAGATTTTTTGGTCTTTTCAGCAACTTCTAGTTCAAAATATTTTCCTAGTTTGGTTTATCAATAAAAATTCTTTTTCCTTCACATTGTGGAGTTCGAATCACTGATACGTAATAGTATAGCACGGTTAAGGCATACCTGCCTAACAATGCCGAGATCGCCATCCTAAGTTGAGCACTTACGCCTGATCACTCAAAAGCCTAGTTTCAATAACTAGCGCGACCACGACATACATGACGTGCAGGGTCTCTTTGAGCTAAGGCTAGAACGTCTTGACCCCTAACAGTTTGAACCTAGTTCTGACAACTAATCAACTCAAAACCGGGTTAAGATCATCATCTGACTCCCATCACGGTTTTAGCCTAGTTATGACAACTAGTTATTTCAAACGAAACCGAGCACTTAACGCTCGTCTCGGCCCATAACGGTGAACGACCACGGCCTACTAATACAGCCTAAGATGGCTGTAAAATATCTCATCATTTCAGACAGTGTTAAGACATCTCAGGCTGAGATAAAGTAACATGAACAAATGACGAGATAACACACTTGATTACATAATAGTCAAGGGTTAATTAACACCTCAAATCGAGTTTGAGGTAGATAAATCCCTACAAATAACAAGTATTTACGCCCCCCAGTTAACGCTGGGCCAAGGCATACAAATACTTAAACAATGAAAATAACGGTGTTTATGCCCCCCCAGACTACGCTGGGCCCAGGCATATAAATACTAAACAAAACAAATTGTTTCAAGCTGAACCGGCTCACAAGCATAAAAATAAAGTGTATCAGACAGCCTACTCGGCTCTACACAACCAGTCAAGTTCACAATTTTTCAAGGTAACTGCTCTTCCTCATCATCCTCTCCCTCATCAGGGCCCAACTCCTCCTGAAAACGCTCAACCAAGGCATGAAGATTGTTGGGATCAACTGGAGGGACGCTCCAAACCGGTCTTCCCTCAACCGCGTCCGCTTGAGCTATTAGCTTAAGGGTGTTATCGGAATACGGGATCAAGGAATGAGCCGCACGGGCCTCTACACCATAAGCATCGTTCAGCAAAATATGGGCCCACTTCTCAATTGGAATATTCACTTCGGGATCTATGTGGAGTTGGCGAGCTGCGGTGTATAACCATCGACATAAGTAGTCTTTACCTGATTATCAATGATCGACGGCATCACAGTACGCTGGAAGTTCAACACAGCCGCCTTCTCCTTGGCAGGAATACTCTCCTCCAAATGATGGAACCGCGCCTCCATCTCCTCTTTTTCCTTGGCAAGCAGAGCAGCATTCTCCCTTTCTTTCTCGATCTCTTCCCGAAGTATCCTAGCCTCCTCCTCAAACTGCCTAGCTGCCGCCCTCTCTTTCTCGACCTCGGCTTTAGCCTCCCCAATAACTTTGGCCTTCTCAGCATGAGACAACTTGGCGTTTTCACGCGCCTGATTGACTAACTCCACAGTCTGACCAAGTTTCACCTGGGCCCGAGTCGCTTTGCCCTCCAGATCGGCCATTTTCTTCGAAACTCCCGACCACTGCCTCGCTTCGTGCTCGGCGAGGGTAGCAAGCTGCACAAAAGAACCGACATGAACAAGCAACATAGAGGAAAACTAATAAAAATGGCTTAATCAGTTACCTCGGAAATAAACAGGCCTTTGCGCTCGGCCAATTGGGCATAGGTATGAGGGGTGGAAGACAGTTGCTCTAAAAGGTCGTTGTCCAGAGATCGGTGAAGAACGGGCCGCCCTAATCGCAACATCGGCCCAGATCTCGCCGTATGAACCAACTTCCTCAATGGAGCTACTCCAGAAAATTCGTCATCAAGGCATCAATCTCCTCGGAGGAGAGCGCATAAGGGGCATCAGTAGGAGGAACAGTGGGGGCAGGTCTCTTGGGAGGCGGCCTTACAGAAGTCTCTCCAGAAGCATCTCGAGCTCGTTTTTGCTCAACCGGTTCATCATCTGCCGACGCCTCGACCTTCTCAGCATCAGTATCTCCGACCTGATTTAGGACAGGATCTGACCGTATTGGCTCAACCCCACCGGCATGCGCCTCATCTCGTCCCCCAGTAGCAACATTAATAGTAGGAATAGAGCCGGCCTCCTTACCAGCTAAAGTTTCCTGCCGCGTTCCCATGTCGACATGTCTCTTGGAGCGGCCCGAAGTTTTTGACTTCATCCTCCTCTTATTCAGAAGTCTGTTGGGGTCAGAAGTATACGCCTGTGCCAATTCTCTTTCTTCCTCCATGGTCAGATCTATCAAAAGCAAAGCAAAAGATGAGATATGAAACAGTCATAGAATAAACAAAGAGAGTAAGGTCAATATGTTTACATCCAACAACTTTCCGAACTTTCAAGCAGGCCTCATCCTCGGCACGGCAGATCTCACAATACCTTATAAAAACGAAGTTGGGGTGAACTACCCAATCAGGATAGCGGTTGCCTCGGACTACAGGCACCATCACATTCACATCCTTCCAAGGCCCCGGCATGATGCCCGCCTGAACATAATATCCGTGATGGGCCTCTAAAGACGACCAGTTAAGTTGTTGAACTGCGGCGAACTCCTTCAACCTCTTCACCAAGGCATCACTCCAGGGAGCCTTATAACAAGTCTCGGGGGCCTTGGGAACATTTGTGGGAATAGGAAATTCCCATCCAAGTCGGTTTTCCACCTTGATCACATGGTTATTCCACCCCGAAACTTTTCTTACTGAGCTTGAAATTGGGGCAATAATCTTGGGGCGTCTCTGCTTACTCCGGATGGTCAAGACTTGGGTATTATCGTTAAAGCTGGGCTCAAAAAAATGGCAAAAAAGGCCATTGGGCATTGTTCGAAGCATAGACTGCGGCACAGGACGATAAAGGAGGTAAGGTACCTAACCGCATTAGCCCCCAACATGGCGGGAACGGCCTGCCAATCCTCCAGAAATTCACAAATGAATGGATCCAAAGGCAGTCGGAGTCCCAACTGAAATTGTTTTAAGAAAAACGCCACCTCTACGTGGTTCCAATAGAAAGAAGCCAGTTCTTCTGCAGTAGTCAAGGTGGGGGCAGGCTCATACGATAAATCATAATCATGACGGGGAATTCTACAATTGTCATGAAGGTACTCAATCATCTCATCCCCAGCCTTGGGCTGCTTCGGTTTATTGGGAACCACGATATTTCCCCTTCGTTGGAGACTCCTACGGCCAAGACCCCGGCTCCTTTCAGGAACGTCATCTCTGAACTGATCTACTATCCTCGCAGAGGTACTCTCCCCCGACATAGATGCAGAGGAATAAAGGGGGTTAGCATCAGGAGTCGAGACGAAGGACGCATTCAACCCCCCCATCCCTTCCACAGAAGCCGAGGGGATTACCTCGTCCTCCGACATAAAATAACAAGAAGAAATATGGCTCAGAAGGTCGGACAAAGAATGGAGGACTACTAAGTTAGAATTTATTACTTCAAGACGATCGAAACGACGACTATTGCTATGCCAATCTACCGTCCCATTAAAAGCCCTATGTGTTACAAGAAATTCCCTAACTTCATCCAAGGATAGCAGAAACCAATGACCATCTGTTCTCTGATAAATCCTACGATTCACTCTATGAAACCCCAGGCGGACTGATGACGAGAAATTAAAGGACATTCTAATGACTGAATGAATGTGCAACAGAGTAGAAAAGGGAAATGGCAAAGGAAATTAGAAACGCGAAAAAGGGTGGAGACGTACCTGATCAAGCGATTGAGGTTGAGAATGGAGGTAAATGAGCAGAAACACGATGGAATACTGGAACAATGATGAATGATTAGCCGGAATCGTGCCCAGTTCAACAGCCGCAGGTCGAATCGTCGGAGAAGAAAGCCTTGAAGTTGTGAAGATTTCGACAAGGTTCAGTAAAAAGTAAAAAGGGATTTAAGGATTTCAAACGCTTAAAATCCTTGGTCCGTTAATATCCCGAGAATTTGACCGCGATTCGCCTGAGATCTCGTGAAAATCTCATGGTAAGTGGCAGTTACACACGTCATCTCCCTAAGCCATCATTACCTACAATTAAGGATGGTGTTTTCCCCATAAAGCAAATATCTCTTCACTTACCCTCGCTGCCTGACACAGATGACGTCACAAGTTCATGACATCATGAGCCTGGAAAACAGTGAACGATCGAGAGACTGCCAGCACAGACCAACATATGCATAGCGACATCTCATCTTTGAGCAGATTTGACTAAATTACGAAAAGGCTATCAGATACAAGTGTATTCCATGCCGACATGTCAATAAAAACCAGGAGATCGGCATTACTTTAAGACGACGTCATGAGGCAGGTTGTGTTAGCGAAACTATAAATCAAGAATCATCGCGACAACATGTAAGGTCACAAACAAAGTAATGGATGACAGGAACAAGATACTTCTATTAATATGCCAAAAGGACCCCCACAACATGGCCGGGGGCCTGACCTATACAAAATCAAAAGAGGAAACTAGTTGGTCATACTAACTAAAGATTCAAGAAAGATCCCAATCCTGATCTTGATCTTTATCTTTATTTTCTTCCTCATTCTTGATCTCCGTCGTATCCCTGGTCATCAGCGTCAACATCATCATTATCCTCATCATCATCCCCATCTGTATCCTCATCATGATCATCGTAATTTTCGTCGCCACCATCATCATCGGAAAATTCATTCTCGCTAAAGATTGGGTCTGGCTCTGAGAATTCGTCATTACTGTCAGACGGCGGCTCTTCCGCCGGAAAAGATGACCCCTGCTTTGGAGGAGACGTAGAATCACTGCTGCTTGACGAACTTGAATCTCCAGTCTGGTTCTCTCCGTCTGAATCTACCTCCTCCGGGAATGCATCATCATAAGTTCTTTTCGAGGCCATTGGAGGTTTTCTTGAAGGATCTTGAAGAAGGATGAAATTTGTAAGAACAAAATTCCAAGTGATAGGCCTTATATACCCCCAGAATATGAGGGGGTGGAGCATTTATTTCAGTCATAATTGGGGCGCAATTAATGAATGTTCGCTCTCCAGAAGGAATAATGATTTCACCTGGAAAAATCAATATGATGTCAGCATATCTAAGGGAAAAAGGATTTGGCGGCTAACCATCTAATCAACAATAAATGAAGCTGAAATCAATGAACTGTCAAAGTTCCTACTCGGCACGCCGAGATAGAAACTCGGGGGCCACTGAACGACATAAACCGACTTGGCTAAATGGAACCCATACACACTGGGCCCACACCTAAAAGACCTATACCGAGAGGCCCGTTCACCAGAAGCCCATGCTTATGGGCCGACATCAATCAAGCAGAGCAGGCAGTTCTTGCCTAAATCGAGTCCTAAGGGGCCTAATCCCTAGTCGGCCTCTATGATGAGCCGGGTTAGATGACGGGCCGAGATGTATCATAAACCTCCCTTTATCACAGGGAGTCCACTTACAGAGTTTGACTACAACTCTAACATTGAAGATCCTTATCAAAACAAGGATATATCATCTACCAGATAACTGGGATACCACTCATCTTTATCCGGAGTCTATCTCCAAGGTATACGAGTCCCACAATAGTACGGGCTCCTTGGATTTTTTAACAAGTCATGACTCATTCACCCATGCCTATATAAACATGTCCTCTACACAGGAAAAGGGGTAATGAACTCTTTGGCTCTAAACTAGTCAATTGATTTTTCTATTTTCATATATCACCCGTATTCTTAATCTCACGCCGGAGGGCCTTTTCCGGTGAAGCCCGGCGTAGTTTACGTTTGTTATTCTGCGCAGATTCGTACGAGGAAGTTCTCATTGCTGGATTTATCCGAACCGCTAGACGAAGGGCTGATCCGACACGTTTTTTTCAGCATCAGTACACTTTATTACCTAATACTTGACTGAACCCACTCATAGGAGTAAGTCGAGTGTCGAATGTTTCCCAGGATTCAAGAGGTAAATGATGAAAAAGGTTCTCACATATGAAAATTAGCCTCTACCAAAAAAAAAAAATGAAAATTAGCAATACCTGGAACAAAATTGAGGAAAAAATCAGTTACGTTATTGGAGCGTACAATTTTTTCAACTTGATTCAAGGAGAAAAAAGAATCACAGATAATATTCATCCAAATCAATGAACAAACACCATTAAGCAGTACAGACACCATAAGAGGGAGGAATGACATGTAAAATTTACATAAAAGAAGGGTGCATAGCAGTTGGAGCATGAACTCTAAAAGTCGGTTCAGCCAAATTCATCGTGCTAGACCCTAATATATACTCCCTCCATCCCAAAACACCTTTTAAAAGGATGCACGGGAATTAAGGAGTGAGTATATATAATCAAAAGTATTGTGAGTGGGAAAGGGGACTTACCAATGAGACACCCAAAAAGGAAATAAGTGCAAGGTGTTTTGGGACGGATGGAGTATCTAGCTACTAATCAAATATCGTTAACAACCCAAGTACCTAATTCACTCAATTTGGTCCATACCGTTAAAAGAACACAATAAAAGGCAACCATAAAAGGCTATCACAGCATACTTGATTATAGAACACCCCCCCCCCCCCCCCCCCTCTGAGAGATCACAGTATTACTGATAAATTTCGCAGCCACAACGTAAATAAAGCAATAAATCAACAAATTGGCAGTTCTTGAAGGAATTGATGTGTTGATGGTCCGGCCCATATACTACTTGGTGGGCAAGTCACATTATTTATGTATAGTATTTTCATTCCATGTTTATCTCTTTTCCATAGTTAGCCAATTAGGGTTTCAGTTGTATGTATATATACTCCCTCTTGTAATCATGTAGCCATATAATGTGAATAAAACAATTCAGTTCATATGTTTCATCTTCTCCCTTTATCAATTCTATCAGTTCTTGTCCAAAAAAAATTATTAAATTTTCTCTTGATATCAAGAGAAAACTGAATTTTTTTTTGAAACATTTATTTTGGGACAGGGGGAGTAATATTATCTAAATCACAATCACGAACCACTAACCAAGCACATTCGGTTCAAATTTAGAGAATCGTGCTTGGGATGGACAAATTGTCATTTTACGTGTCTCATTGATAAGTTATACTTTCCTAAAATGACAAAAAATCTTTAATATTCATCCCACTCATTCTCTCTCCTACTTTACTTTTACACTCACAACACCAATCAACTTACTATTCTCTGCCCCACTTTCTATCTCCTACGTATTTCACTTTTCACACTCACAATAACTACCACTACTATTCATTCCTTAATTCTCGTACGAAACTCATTTTATCCACATTGTTATGGGACACAGAGAGTATGTTTCTAGTTCTGTAATTATTACTTGGAAGACAAAAAGTTGAGTGGGTAATAAAAAAAAGTAATACTAAAGCACAAAAAAGTCACAAAATCTTGACAACGCTCTAAACTCTCTAAACTCTAAGTAAAATAATTTTATTAGTGTTTTTAATTAAATTGTGGAAAATTCACTATCGATGCAACTAATAAAATAATATCAACTCATTTTATATCGATGCAACTAATAAAATAATATCAACTCATTTTATGACTTTATTTTATTTTGTACCCCTAACATTACGTTGCTCTAATAAAACAGTTCAACCCAACAAAACAGAAAAACTAATCATAAAAATAAAAATTCAAAACAATCCAAACAGGGCCTTTGCAACCCAACTGGAAGTTGGACCCAGTTTTCCAACTCACATGGCAATACTTCTGTCCAAGAATGTGAGAAGTCATATTCACTTAACTACCACATACTACTTTGCACAAACAAATGGCTCTCCATGATTTTCCCTCTTTATTCCACAATGGAAGAATATAAAATAAATAAATAAATAAATAAAATTTAGCAACACCCAAAAAAAAAAGGGAACCAAATGGAAGAGAAACCATAATTACACCTCTACATACAAAACTCCATTACTTATAGACCGTCCATCAAGTCAGCGTTTACAAAATAAAAAACAAGGTACAACAAAAACCATCATTGTACAACCTCAACTTAGCTACATAAAATCTCTTGTTGCTGAAATTTACCGATTTACCCCTTAGCAGCTACTCCATGTTCATTGCCAGAACTCACACCGGAGCTTCCCGAGAAACTGACACCGTTTGATCCTTTTCCCGTGCATGCAGCAGAATCCTTTCCGAGGCTGTAAGGGTTAGCACTCATGCATCTGCAGCATTACGCAACAGCTTAGTTACCTAACTAGTACTGTACAAGTCCTTGATGGAACTTAAATTAAGTTAGAATATGGTATTTAAAAGGTATTTTGGGGGTTCACCTTTCCTTGCGCTTCTCCAAAAATCGAGCCAAGGATGCTTTGCGAGCTTGTGGAACAGCTGCATGGAACAATTTACGTGTCACTTTCTTGATGCTTTAAGTTTGTAGAGTAAATAACGTCAATTGGGTAATGGTTCAGAAAGTTATGATGAAAAAATAAAACAAGAATGATGTTTCAACAATATAATCTGGAGAAGAAAATAATTAGATGGTATTTGAAACTAGAGATAACGATTATAAATATATATAGCACAAGAGAAACAAAAACAGAAGAAAATATCTTGGAGAAAATAGCAAGATAATGTGATGAACATGCGGTTTTTTAATTTGTAAAACAGAAAAGGAAAACAACTGCATCTTAATTTTTATACGTCAGTCAAAGAACCATAACTATAAAGAGAAGGCTTGGCACGTGTCAATCAAGTGTACGCCACGCACAATTTAACCTAAATCACTTTTCATGCAATCAATGTCGCACGTGATAGGCAAAACCTTGGAATGAAGAAACAGCTATACGAAAAAAAAGCTTGGACCGGATCTATAATCTGTTAATCGTAATAAATGAAGTAGACGTTATGTCTTATAAATCAACACGCTGTTTCAGATACTCACACTAATCAGTACACAAGAAAGTTTTTAAGTCAACATAGCTATATTTCAGGGAAGCTAAAATCATATTCCATCCGTCCCAAAATGGTCTTCCCATTTGCCATTTTCCATTGTCCCAAAAAGTTCTTCCCATTTCCACAATTTAGGCTTAAAAGTGCATAAACAAAACATGACTATTTAATCAAGTGTTCATATTCTTAAAAAGTTTAAAACTAAATAGTCAAACGGGAAGATCATTTTTGAGACGGAGGGAGTATACTCATATATAATATGTCAATCAGAGACTTCATGAACAAAAAATTACTATAACGTCATATATACCTGATGTTATCATGGAAGACATAGCAACGGATCCAACTGCCACTTTTGGCAAGTCAACTTTGCCAATGGGATTGGTCAAACCTCCCGCTGATTTAGCGGGTTCATCAATGCTAATGGGCCCACCACAAGATGGTCCAACAGGATGGGAAGACACCGACATGGGACTAGAGAGGGCAGAGCAGGGCTGTGCAGTCATTGGCTGGTTCACATAGATAGCATCCCCTGCCCTCATTCTGGATGTCGGTACCTGACCTTGAGCTCTTGGCTGTGCATTGATTGGAGTCGTCAACATTCCATTTCCAGCCAATAACATAATAGCTTGTGCCTGAATAAGAAAGACATCATTATATCCATGAAAAAAATGATTCCAGATCATCTAGGTTAACGAATCCAAATGCTCTATACTACTTTTGTGCTCCACATTGTGTACCACTCATGATCTGATGGCCATGAATTGTTAAAGGATGACATCATCATACACCATGACGATGTCATAAATGATGCTAAGTCGTCAGATCGTGAGTGGTACACAGAAGTGGTATAGAGCAGTTGGACTCCCTTCTGGCACACATATATAGAAGAAGAAGAAGAAGAAGAAGAAGAAGAAGAAGAGAGAACCTTCTCAGGGGAGATGTCTTCGTACACATTCACAGTCCCTCCATAAAAGATGGTTAGCTGAGCAGGAGCCTGAGAGGGCTTAAAGTTGAACCTAAGCATGCAACAGAACCCAAAAAATTAAAAACAAAATAAATGAAGTTGAGTAATTCTTGGTAAATTGTTTATGCAATATAAATGGTACTCTGCCCCGAAATGATCTTCTCCTTTGCCCTTATTCATTGTCCCAAAAAGTTCCTCCCATTTCTACAATTTGAGCTTAAATTGCATAAACACAACATGGCTAGTGAAGCAAATAGGTAACTGTGAAGATCATTTTGGGACGGAGGGAGTATTTCTGAATAATGTTTTGACTTCTTTCAGAAAACTGCACAGATTAACTAGAGCCCGTGAAATAGAGCACACCATGCTTCAGTGGTCCCCGCAATGGACGGAAGGACTGAATGAGGAGCAGTGACAGGAATCCCGCCAAGTAATTGTTGTTGCTTTAAGTGCGCACCAGTAACGTTCTGGGTACCAGAAGCAAATTGAGTCTTAAAAAATGGATTGGAGCTTTGAAGCATCTTCATATCTTGGTGAAGATGGACCGAGTTATGAGCATTCTGTTGCACGGCATAAGCAGGCATTGAAAAATGAGTTCCACCTTGCCTAACGGGATTGACGCTTTTCTAGATAAAAGAAAGAAAAACACTTGATCTGAACAAACAACCTTAATTTCCCGAAAAATCAAAATACCTTAGAAGGAATATATTTACGCACAAATCTATCATTAAGATTTACAAAAGATATCATGTATAGTAACCCGATAATTTTTATCAGAAGTTCCTAAAAAAACCAAGTAATATCACTCGTCTTACCTTGAAAACGTTTCATTTCTCAAGTTTACCTAGATCAAAGCAGTCTACCAAATTTTTAACTTGGTGAAATTGAGGAAAACAAACCTGAATTTCACCGGCTTGGCGAATGTTGGCGGTACCAAAAGCATCTGCAGAGGACATAGCCATGAATCGGGAAGCATCAGACACCACCTTTGATGTCTTGTCTTGTTGAGAAACCTTAAACGACATAAAGTGAGGAAGGGCAGAGATCTTACTTGACAATGGCCACTCCACGCCTGTTCATAAACATAAATAATAAATTGACCAAATTAGATACTCTCTATGTCCCATTTGAAGCTTCACCATTTACCCAAATGGGTGTGTCCCATTAAAAGCTTCATCCTTTCCTAAAATGGTAAAAATTGCAGGGCCCACTTGTCATACACACTCACTTCTTTCTCTCACATACTTAAATTATGGGGCCCAATTGTCATACCCACTAACTTTACCCTCTCACGTATTTAAATTGTAGGCCCCACTTGTCATACCCACTAACTTCTTCTCTCTCACGACCCTTCTTACACTCATCATTTTTCTTAATTTGTGTGCCATCACCAAAACGGTGAAGCTTCAAATGGGACGGAGAGAGTAATCAAATCAGATCATTCAAGAAAATCTCTTCATAGTTTTTTAACACACCCAAGAAACCCCTGCATCATTTCCGAGAATTGACACTCTGATAAACCATGTTTACAGATAAATCTCACATCTTTATTTATGAAACTAGCTTCATTGAACCATAACACTAAACAGTAACAAAATTTCTCAAAAATGTAATAAATAGTTAGAATTAATGTTCTCAAATGTTTAGTATTTTTTAAAAAGTTCCAGATAAGGTTGAAATGGAAGTATAAACACTTGTATATTAGGCAAAGGCAAAAACAAGTGTTTTCTTAACAAATCCATTAATATTATCTCAGAATTAGTCAGAACAACACATGCATTAATTAACACCCCATCTTAAATACCCACAAAATCCAAACACAATTTAGCACATAAAATTGAAACGGAAACACAAAATTTATAGATACAAAACTAAGAACTCAAAACACTTCTCAATTTCCTTTTCCAGGAACTAAAATTTCACTTAACCAAAATTTAATACTAACTGAAAATTAAAATGATTATAAAGCAAAATTGTAAGAAATTCAAACACAAAACAATTAAATTTATACATGCGTCGCTTGTTTTAGGTTGTGGGTGAAAATTGAAGTACCTGAGTGGTGATCCTGAGAGGCTTCTTCAACAGCTTCTTCCTTGACAAGAATCAAAGAAGATTCTTTTGAATTCAAACCCATGAAATCCCTCTCCATCATCAATTCTTTCCACAGACAATTTTTCAGAAATAAGGTCTAGATGGAGAGAGAGAGAGAGAGAAAGAGGAAAGCACAATAGCTCAAAATGTTTCCAACTGCAAGAAAAAATAAAAAAAATAAATAGGAATGAGGAGAGAGAAACCAAGAAAGAGAAAGGGGGAAGAGAGAGAGAGAGAGAGAGAGAGAGAGAGAGAGAGAGTTTATCTTAATCTGTGTTTTGTTGCATGTGGGGGAAGGACACATCACGGCCGTTGATCTTTTAAAAGCAGCAATACGAGAAAAGAAAATCCATATTCTTTTTTTCTCAGTGTATATGTTCACCCTTACATTTATACAGAGATTAAGAAATGATGGAAGTGATATACGTATTGTGAGTATAAAAGTAAAGTATGAGTGAAAATAAGTGGGAGTGAATAGTAAGTTGATTGGTGTTCTGAGTATAAAAGTAAAGTATGAGAGAAAATAAGTGGGAGTAATAGTAAAGATTTTTTTTCATTTTTGAAAGTGGGCATATAATCTGGGATGTACTAAAAAAGAAATGTGGATATATACTCTAGGACGGAAGGAGTATTACTAAAGTGTTTTCTACTCCGAATGTCTAGCAATAAATATCTTTCTTTCTATTTTAGTTTGTCTTAAAATAAATTTCGTTTTATTAAAAAAACATAAAGCTTGGTGATCTACTTATATTACTCACTTTAATAAGTACACACATTGCAATGTCATAAGAAGTGACACTTTATTAATATGAATAGATTAGGACAATAAAAAAATATTTTTTTTTTTTGAAAGATCAAAAAAATATAATTAAAATCTTAAAATCATTGACTTTCAATTATACTCCCTCTGTCCCGAAATAAATGTCCTCTTTTTTCGGATGTTTGTACGAAAGAACGTTGAGCAATTATTTGAGGTTAATGTAATCATTTTAATGAAAATTTAAAAAATTTTATTGATATTATTTATATTGGTGTATCAATAACAAGTTTTACAATTTATTAAGATAATTAAATCAACCTAAATTTATCGCTCAAAGTTTCTTCGTACTAACGTCCGAAAAAAAAGGACATTCATTCCGGGACAGAGGGAGTAACATTTATTCGAGAATAGAGAGAGTATTTAAGAGAATAAAATGTGTGTTTAAAAAGAGAGTAAAATGTCTTTTTGAGTACTGTCCTGCTATTGCTTAAAAAAATATGGTACATGTGGTTTATTTTCAAATAAACTCGTATTTCATTACTATTATTTTTTTAATAAAACGTACACCCTCCGTCTCAGACTAAGATTTTAATTTGACTTTACACGACGATTAAGAAAAAGTAAATGTTGTGAGTATGAAAAGTAAAGTAAAGTAGGAGAAAGTAGGAGAGAGAAACTGGGAAGAAAGTTTTGTTGTGAGAATGATAAGTGGGTCCCATTGTCCATTTTAGGTAATAAAGCAACTAAGAACCTTAGTCTGGGACAAACCAAAAAGGAAAATAAGAACCTTAGTATGAGACAGAGGGAGTACTTTATAAAATTAAATAATAAAATTATAAAAACAATTTTTTTAGAAGAATAAAATAATATGATTAAAAATCCAACTTTTACAAAAGGTATTTTTTTAATGGAATAAAAATTTAATAAAAAAAGAGAATAAAATGCCTTTTTTGAGTATTGTACCCAATGTTCTAAAAAGCGCTAGGCGGCAGGGTTGGGCCTAGCGCCTAGGGGCCTAGGCGGGGATTAAGCGGGGCCTAGGCGGGGGCAAGATTTACACATTTATTATAAATATTTTCATACTACTACACTTATTTTTCATTTGTATTCTAATACTCCCTCCGTCCCGGAGTAAGAGTCCTACCCCTCATTTGCACGCTTATTAATAAATATTGGAAGTGATGTAAATGTTGTGAGTGTAAAAGTAAAGTAGGAGAGAGAATGAGTGGGAGAGAATAATGAATTGATTGGTGTTGTGAGTATAAAAGTAAAATAGGAAATATAATGATTGGGGTGAATAGTAAAGATTCTTTGCCATTTTAGGAATAGGACTCTTACTCTGGGACGTACCAAAATGGAAAGTACGACTCTTACTCTGGGACGGAGGGAGTATTTAATTTCAATAATTGTTTTTTTTTCTGTTTTTTTTTCGAAAGGATTTTTTCTTTTTTGTTTTAATATTTAATTTCAATAACTATTTACAAGAGACATGAGAGTATACAAACAAACTAAGAGCACAACATAATTAAACAAAGTGGTGTAATATAAATAAAAAAAAAAAAGAAAAGCCACACACGTACATATGCCACACAACTAAGTAGTCCCAACTTGAGTTAATATTTGGGGCCCTTCTAGATGGCCCATATTAGATGGCCCTTCAATCTATATATAATATAATATGAAAACAGAAAAATTCTGAGCCTTCACAAAATTCTACGTGGCATTATGACGTGAAAAGCCACGTGAAATTTTGCTATTGGTCAGCTCATTCTTTGATTCTTTCACACAAAAAAAATCTAGAATTCGAAATGATTCTGAATATTTCGCCTAATTTGAATTTCAAAACTCTTCCATCAAAAAAAAAAAAAAAAACGCATAATAAAATCATATCCTTCCAGAATTCAATACATTATGGAAATGATTTGAAAGATTATTTCATTTCCTAATTTAACCCATAATTAAAATATTTCTAACCCAGAATTTAATAGATTATGGAAACCTCATATATATAATCTATTGAAGCAGAGACAAGCTTCCACAAAAAGGATATAGCACAATATTTTCAAAACGGATATTAGTACAATTCAATTTAAAATTTCAAAAAGCTAATTCTAAAATAAATAAATAAAAAAGAACAGGTTGAGTCAAAGCACAATGTCATTTCCTTATGTGCAAATATTCTAAGTAAATGCCTTCCTTAAAATTGGACGTAATTCACAGAAAATTATTCTAAATGCCATTTTATAATTTTTTTTATTAATACACCATTATAAATACTAATAATACAAATTTTAGATTTTCATTTAGATCATTAAAAGTAGCCTAAATTATTGCTCAAATTTCATTTATTAACAATGAAAAAAGATGAATTAACTTTCCGGGACAGAGGGATTATATTCCATTCGTCTCCTAACAATAAACAATGTGCACAATTTTCTTCGGACATCCTATTGATAAGTCACATTTTTCCAAAGTGAAATTTTTATATATTTCTATATTCAAAGGGACTCACTTGCTATACTCACAACAATTATCCATTACTATTCGCTACCCCACTTTTTCTCACATACTTCACTTTTTATACGCACAAACTACCCACTGTTATTCAATATTTTATTCTCGTGTACTCTTAATTTTGTACATATAATTATAAAACGGAAAGAGTGAATATATATATATATATATATATATATATATATATAAATCTCCTACTCATGTGATGGGTTTTCAAGTTATGATCAAAACTATAAGAAAAAATGATAGATTTTTGTTTTCGAAAGAGAACATGAATTGATCAATGTTGTTTTGCTTATTTGATTAAATTTGTGCATTTTTATGACAAAATTTTGCGTAAAACGCGTTTTACGTAAGTCTTAAGAAAAACGTGTTTCGGTGGCATTTTTGAAAATATGTGGAACTTCTTTAAAAAACTCGCGGTGACATTTTTGTTAATAATCGGAACTTCTCAAACGGTTCTGGATATCAATATAAAGCCTTCTGGTATGATTTTCAAGCACATAAACTTTCTGGATATCAAGCTCGAGAGATTTTGGATATAAATAATAAGGTTTTCTGGATATAATTTAACAAGCATAGCATGTGAGAAATTTTTTTTTTTTTAAAGCTGAAAAGAACCTTTGAGACTGATAGCCAGAACCTTTGAAAATAATATCCAGGAGGTTTTTTTTTAAAGGAAAATTTGAAAAGCAGTTGATGTGTTAATACATAGCCAGAAACAATGTTTAGTATGACCAGTTGATGTGTTACGAATGTCCAGTGAGCGCTAGATGATTAGAAAAAACAGGTTTTTCCTATTCATTAGAAAAATCGCAATTTACAAGGGACTACCTTTATATATATATATATTGTTGGCAGTGGTTCCCTAGGCACGTTTAATAAACGTTGTAATTGTTATCATTTATTTCATATCAATAAAGAGATGTTTTGATTATTATTGTTGTTCATGTTTACTTATAATAATCTCCGTCCCTAGTACTTATTAAGCACTAGTATAAAGGCTAAATGATCATGGGATGATCATGTTAGATTTATGGGTACTTGTTTGGAACAAGGTACTGAACATGACCCGCTGTATGAGATTTATGTCATGGTCTATGTCGAATATATATCTCATATTAGTTATATCATTTGAATCCTTAGACATGAAGTTATTATAGTCTTCCACTTGATGAACATTGTGTTTGACATATTCAAACGCTACCTTAACACGGTAGTTATAAAGGGTATGATTGGCATAATCGGATTCCCGTTGGGAAGAATAATAAGCTAAATGGATTTGTCCCTCCACGGAGAGATGTCAAGCTTGGGCCCCTCTAAGGAATGATGTTGATGAAATGTTCGGCCGGACTCAAATGGATTGATTGGATCAATAGCATTTGAATTATCAACATATTCGGAATCGAAAAAGTATTGAACAAAACAAGTTGACTGTTTGACCATGACTTGTGTTCAATGACATCGTGGACAAAGGGATTGTGACATATTCTAAAGGAATGCGAACTTGTAGCTAGTTATACTATTTGGGTAGGTGTGACGGTTTGCTAGAACCTAATCATATCTTGTGGTTTCATGTTTGAAACCATTGCTAACTTAGTATAATCCTAGAGGGTCACACACAATAGAACGAATCTTTAAAAGGACTAAATTGGAATTTTGGAAATTCTGGACATTCTGGGGAAGTGGGCGACCGCACAGTGTGGACTGGGCGGCCGCACACTTAGCCCAATTTTGTACCAGTTTGTTTCAGATAAATGTGCGACCGCACAGTGTATTCTGTGCGGCCGCACAGTACTGTCGGCTGGCACTTTCCTAATTCGATTTGGAATGTCTTTTGACACAAGGTTCCTATTTGGAATAGGTCTTGCTTGTGTATAAAAGGATGATTTCGGCCAGAACCTCAGTAATAGCCTTTTGTGAGCCTCCAAAGTGTTTGAGAGAGAATTTATTTTGTTCTAAGATATCCTTGATTGAGGAACAAAATAATTCACAAATAAATTCTATATAGTTCTTTATTAAATTGTGAAAGTGTGTTTCATAATATTGGTCTAGCAACCAAGATCAAAGAAGTTCCTTTGATATTCGTTCGAAGTGTGGATACCGCTAGAAGGTGAAAATCATCATCTTCAAAGTTCGTGTTCAAGCTTTGTGATCGTGATCAAGTCTTCAAATCTCCACCAAAGACCAAGAGAAATTTGATAGCCATCAAGGGTTAGTTTTTTCCTTTATTCATTATGTTGTATTTGATTTAATCATATGAACGGATCCATGGCTTTGGGTTTCTTAAAATTTTAATTGCTATATTCCGCTGCGCATGTTACTTGGAAACCCAACAGTGGTATCAGAGCCCCGTTCATGTTGATTATTTCAATACCTAGATCATGTTATGTGTATATAAATTGTTTATGTGCCTTGCATGATATGAATATTGGAATATATGATGCTTATGTGTTTTGTGATTTTATGTGGTGTATTGTTTTGCAACTTTAATCGCACGATTCAATCGCAATAAATAAATTATGGTGGATTCAGAATTGTTGGTTATTGATTTTTGATTGGATCAAAGTTTTAATAATCGGGGAAAAACAATTTTGAGACAAAATTTTCGAACTTGAAAATTCTGCACCTTCTGATGGCCATGGGCGACCGCACATAAGAGTCTGGGCGGCCGCACACTTTTGGGCGACCGCACAGATCTTTTTGGGTGGCCGCACACCAGCATCAGAAAGTCAGATTTTGGTTGAAAACTAGAATCTGGAATTTTTCGAAAAATTCAACAAAACCAGTAACAGAACCAGTCCAGACTTGCTGATCTGGAATGGGTTTTGGGTAGTTGGTTTGTGTGTGGATTTTGGGGTTTGATTTTCCTATTTATTTTAGTCTTGTGATTCCTAGATTGGTTCAAGTTTTGGATGGCTAATCTGCGTTCATCGAGATTGTGTTCCCAAAATTGATCGCAATCAAAGTTTCAAAGATAAAACGAAGTTAGAATTATGAAGAGTTCATAATTTCTAAAATTGAGAAACAAAATTCTTGATTCAAAGTTTGGAGATCCATGTGGAATTGTGAATGCAATTGGACTACGTTCATCGAGACCATCTATTGCTTAGTTTCGGCCACATGGACTACTTTCTTGGTTTCTTGAATTAGTGCGGGATTGTGGTTGCCTAATGGCTTAGTTCGACCGCACTTCTTGTTGTCTTGATTTGGAGATAATAACCAAAGTTGAAATAGTCTCATCCTCATAATTATAGAGAAACTAATGACACATAAATATCATGCTTAAATTAATGGAGATTAATTTAGTGGCTAAACTTGATGTGTAACATGTTTATATTATGTGCTCATAAATGTGTTATATGCTATATGTGATGAACCTTCAAATAAAGTTTTAAGTCCTTCTTTGCCATGCCATGATTAAAACACTTGTTTATGCATGGGTAATCTTGATGTGGGTTCGCCTCCGCGAGGTGCATTAATCTTATTCATCTATGAGCAAGATGAGGTTCATTAATTTAATGTGGGCTTGCCTCCGCAAGGTGCATTAAATTGAATGGTTCCTATGCGTTTAAAATGGTTGGACTTAATTAGGCGTCAAAACAGTTTTGGGCCTAGGCAAAAGATGAGATTAAACATGCTTTTTGAAATTGGATTTCTCAAAGAATCTCATAAAAGGATCTAAGAATCATATGGGATATGATTGACATGATTGTCTACCTAATTAATTTATTTTTGAGCGGTCCGCCTCCGTGGACTCAAAAGTTAAATTAAAGTTGGATCTTAACCCAATTAAATTATATTATGCATTGGATGTATATGAAGGTTATATAATTTAATGGGAGTATTTTCGTTTGAAAAAATACATTATTTATTTCTTTAATGAAAAATTGGTACTTATTAAATTTTGGAAATTTTGCATATTTGTAGATAATGACTAATAACACTCAATCAATGTCGTTGCGATCGATCCTTGAGAAGGATAAGCTCGAAGAGAATGGTACTAACTTTATGGATTTGATCCGTAGCATAAGAATCGTTCTTAGGCAAGAAGATAAGTTGTACATTCTCGATGGGCCTCTCCCCGCTGAACCACCGCCTACTGCCCCTAGGGTAGAAAGAGACAATTACAAGAAACATCGTAATGATTCTAGAGATGTAAGTTGTCTCATGCTTGCTGCTATGTGTTCAAAACTCCAACAAAGTTTGGAACATTTGGAAGCCTATGAGATAGGCGTGGAGTTGAGAACCATGTTTCAAGAGCAAGCTAGGCAAGAGAGGTACAAGACCATTGTTGCATTCACTACTTGTAAAATGAATGAAGGGCAACAAGTGAGTCCTCGCTTTCTTAAAATGAAAGGTTATATAGAGCACCTTGAGAAACTTGGCTATCCAATCCCATTGGAGCTAGCCACGGATCTCATTCTTAATTCATTGCCTAAAAGTTATAATCAGTTTGTGATGAATTATAACATGCATGGAATGGATAAGAATCTCTTTGAGTTGCATGAGATGCTCAAAACTGCAGAGATGAAAATTGTGGAGAAATGTTCTCCCGTGCTCTTGGTTCATGATGGGAAGAAGGCTAGTGCAAAAGGAAAGGGTAAGAAAGTTGTCAAACCCAAAATAAGCAAGGCAAAGGTTGCCAAGGCTTCTGAGGCAAAACCCGATTCACAAAAGGATGCAATTTGTTTCCATTGTCAAGAAATTGGTCATTGGAAACGTAATTGCAAGGCTTTCTTGGAAGAGCAAAAGAAGAAGAAGGGCAGAAAGGCTGCGTCGACTTCAGGTATCTATATGATAGATATTCTCCTTTCTACCACTGATTCCTGGGTATTGGATACCGGATGTGGTTCTCACATTTGTCTAAATGTGCAAGGACTAAAGAATAGGAGACTGCTTAAAGAAGGTGAAGTAGATCTACGCGTGGGGAATGGAGCAAGAGTTGCTGCATTAGCCGTAGGGACTTATGAAGTCACTTTACCTTCCGGATTAATTCTTGTTTTGAACAATTGCTATTATGTTCCGGATTTAAGCAGAAATATTATTTCAATTTCTTGTTTGGATAATGAAGGTTTTAAGTTTCTTATTGAGAATAAGAAATTTTCTATTTATTTAAATGATGTGCTTTATGGTATTGCTAATTCATTTAATGACCTTTATATCTTGGATGTCAAGAATGAAAATAATGACAATGTCTATCATGTAAATAAGAAATCTAAACCTAATGATGTAAATCATACTTATTTATGGCATTGTCGTCTCGGTCATATTAATGAGAAGCGTATCTCAAAACTCCATGGGGACGGACTTTTGGGTTCATGTGACTTAGAGTCATATGATACTTGTGAGTCGTGTCTTCTTGGAAAAATGACTAAGACACCTTTTACCAAGTTGGGTGAAAGGGCAAGCGACTTATTGGGGTTGATACATTCTGATGTATGCGGACCATTAAGTAGCAATGCTAGGAGAGAATTTCAATACTTCATAACCTTCACTGATGATTATAGTAGATTTGAGTATGTTTACCTAATGAAACATAAAAGTGAAGCATTTGAGATATTTAGAATATTTCAAAATGAAGTAGAAAAACAACTTGGCAAAAGTATAAAGGCACTTCGATCAGATCGAGTTGGTGAATACTTAAGTCAAGAATTTGATGATCATCTAAAGAATTGTGGAATAGTTTCACAATTGACTCCACCTGGAACACCACAATGGAATGGTGTGTCCAAGAGGAGGAATCGAACTTTGTTAGACATGGTTCGATCAATAATGAGTCAAGTTGATCTTCCAATATCCTTTTGGGGTTACGCCCTAGAAACCACTGCTTTCACACTAAATCGTGTTCCAACTAAATCGGTTCAAAATACTCCATATGAGATGTGGAGCGGAAAGAAGCCTTGTCTGTCTTTCATGAAGATTTGGGGTTGTGAAGCTTTTGTCAAAAGACTTGTCTCAGACAAACTTGCACACAAATCTGATAAATGTATTTTCGTGGGATATCCTAAGGAAACTAGAGGATATTACTTTTACAACCGTAAGGACAACAAAGTGTTTGTTGCCCGAACTGGTGTCTTTCTAGAGAAAGAGTTTCTCTCCAAAGAAATCAGTGGGAGTAAAATAAATCTTGAAGAAATTCGAGACCCAGAAAATAACATTGAACCAATAGTTGAACAAGAATCACAAGGAGTTGTGGAACCTGTTCAAAATACACAAGTAACTCGCAGATCCAGTAGGTTACGATCCGAGCCCGAGAGATATGGATTTCTCGTAACGGATAGTAATGACATAGAAATCATTGAGAATGATGAACCGTCAACCTACCAAGAGGCGATGTCTTCTCCTGATTCGGATAAGTGGCTTGGAGCCATGGAATCCGAATTGCAATCCATGCAAGACAATCAAGTTTGGAATTTGATTGATGCACCCGAAGGTGTAAAAACCATAGGATGCAAATGGGTCTTCAAGAAGAAGACTGACATGGATGGGAAGATGCATACTTACAAAGCTAGACTTGTAGCGAAAGGTTATAGGCAAGTTCATGGTATTGACTATGATGAGACCTTTTCACCCGTAGCAATGATCAAGTCTATAAGAATTTTGCTTGCCATTGCCGCATATCATGACTATGAAATATGGCAGATGGACGTCAAAACCGCTTTCCTGAATGGAAAACTCCAAGAGGATGTGTATATGACACAACCAGAAGGTTTTGAACAAGATTCTAAGGTATGCAAGTTGCAGAGATCCATCTATGGATTGAAGCAAGCTTCTAGGAGTTGGAATCTCCGTTTTGATGAATCGGTCAAAGAGTTTGGTTTCATCAAGAACGAAGATGAGCCTTGTGTATACAAGAAGATTAGTGGGAGCATAGTGCTATTCCTTATTTTATACGTGGATGACATATTACTCATTGGAAACGACATTCCTACACTTCAGTCTGTGAAGACTTGGTTAGGAAAGTGCTTCGCAATGAAAGACATGGGTGAAGCCGCATATATTCTTGGCATTAAGATCTATAGAGATAGATCAAGGAGGCTACTTGGTTTAAGCCAAAGTACATACATTGATAAGGTCATTAGAAGATTCCGTATGGAAAATTCTAAGAGAGGCACCTTGCCCGTGTTACATGGAGTTTCTCTAAGCAAGACTCAATGTCCTAAGACAAAAGATGAGTGTGAGAAAATGAATGATGTTCCATATGCTTCGGCAATTGGGTCCATCATGTATGCCATGATTTGTACTAGGCCGGATGTGTCTTATGCTTTGAGCATGACAAGCAGATACCAATCCGACCCTGGCGAAAATCACTGGATAGCCGTAAAAGCGATTCTTAAGTACTTGAGAAGAACTAAAGACTCGTTTTTGGTCTATGGAGGAATGGAAGATGATCTCGTTGTAAATGCTTACACGGATGCAAGCTTCCAAACCGACAAAGATGATAGCCGATCGCAATCGGGTTTTGTGTTTATGTTAAATGGTGGAGCTGTAAGCTGGAAGAGTTCCAAGCAAAGTACAACCGCTGATTCTACAACAGAAGCTGAGTATATTCCTGCATCGGATGCTGCAAAGGAAGCTGTTTGGATTAAGAAGTTCATAACTGAACTTGAAGTGGTTCCTACCATTGCTAATCCAATAGACCTTTATTGCGATAATAATGGTGCTATTGCTCAAGCAAAGGAACCAAGAGCACATCAGAAATCCAAACACATACTTAGGCGTTTTCATATCATTCGAGAGATCGTTGATAGGGGAGGCGTAAATATATGCAGAGTACCTACTGATGACAATGTTGCGGACCCGCTAACAAAAGGACTTCCACAAGCTAAACATGATGGTCATGTTAGGTCCATGGGTATTAGATACATGGGAAATTGGGCCTAGGGCAAGTGGGAGATTGTTGGCAGTGGTGCCCTAGGCACGTTTAATAAACGTTGTAATTGTTATCATTTATTTCATATCAATAAAGAGATGTTTTGATTATTATTGTTGTTCATGTTTACTTATAATAATCTCCGTCCCTAGTACTTATTAAGCACTAGTATAAAGGCTAAATGATCATGGGATGATCATGTTAGATTTATGGGTACTTGTTTGGAACAAGGTACTGGACATGACCCGCTGTATGAGATTTATGTCATGGTCTATGTCGAACATATATCTCATATTAGTTATATCATTTGAATCCTTAGACATGAAGTTATTATAGTCTTCCACTTGATGAACATTGTGTTTGACATATTCAAACGCTACCTTAACACGGTAGTTATAAAGGGTATGATTGGTATAATCGGATTCCCGTTGGGAAGAATAATAAGCTAAATGGATTTGTCCCTCCACGGAGAGATGTCAAGCTTGGGCCCCTCGAAGGAATGATGTTGATGAAATGTTTGGCCGGACTCAAATGGATTGATTGGATCAATAGCATTTGAATTATCAACATATTCGGAATCGAAAAAGTATTGAACAAAACAAGTTGACTGTTTGACCATGACTTGTGTTCAATGACATCGTGGACAAAGGGATTGTGACATATTCTAAAGGAATGCGAACTTGTAGCTAGTTATACTATTTGGGTAGGTGTGACGGTTTGATAGAACCTAATCATATCTTGTGGTTTCATGTTTGAAACCATTGCTAACTTAGTATAATCCTAGAAAGGCACACACAATAGAACGAATCTTTAAAAGGACTAAATTGGAATTTTGGAAATTCTGGACATTCTGGGGAAGTGGGCGACCGCACAGTGTGGACTGGGCGGCCGCACACTTAGCCCAATTTTGTACCAGTTTGTTTCAGATAAATGTGCGACCGCACAGTGTATTCTGGGCGGCCGCACAGTATTGTCGGCTGGCACTTTCCTAATTCGATTTGGAATGTCTTTTGACACAAGGTTCCTATTTGGAATAGGTCTTGCTTGTGTATAAAAGGATGATTTCGGCCAGAACCTCAGTAATAGCCTTTTGTGAGCCTCCAAAGTGTTTGAGAGAGAATTTATTTTGTTCTAAGATATCCTTGATTGAGGAACAAAATAATTCACAAATAAATTTCATATAGTTCTTTATTAAATTGTGAAAGTGTGTTTCATAATATTGGTCTAGCAACCAAGATCAAAGAAGTTCCTTTGATATTCGTTCGAAGTGTGGATACCGCTAGAGGGTGAAAATCATCATCTTCAAAGTTCGTGTTCAAGCTTTGTGATCGTGATCAAGTCTTCAAATCTCCACCAAAGACCAAGAGAAATTTGATAGCCATCAAGGGTTAGTTTTTTCCTTTATTCATTATGTTGTATTTGATTTAATCATATGAACGGATCCATGGCTTTGGGTTTCTTAAAATTTTAATTGCTATATTCCGCTGCGCATGTTACTTAGAAACCCAACATATATATATATATATATATATATATATATATATATATATATATATATATATAATATTTTAGTCAAGAGCAGTGGCGAGGCTAGGTAGAGAGGAAGGGGGTCAGCTGACCCCCATGTTTTTTAAAAAAAAAAAAATTACTAGAGTTAAGTTTGTGATTTTATTTTGAAACTAGGGTAAATTTTTACATTTTACAAAGTCTGACCCCCTTTCTGCAAAATAAAATTTACACTAAATCTTTCATTTGACCCCCTTGTTTAAAGAAATTTGGGTCTATTTGAAATTATTATAATTGCTAGTTGTTCATAAGAAATAATGAAAGTTAAAAAGTAAAAACCAAAAACTAGAACAACTATGCGAACGAAAGGAGAAGGCGGGGCTTCATCGTCGACGCCGAGCGAGAGAGACAGAACAGGTATCGTAAATTCATGATCACCGCCTTGCAATTAAAACGGCAAAGTCATGAGCGTTTCTTATCAAGATGAAGATTGAAGAACAAATTGGAGATTTGGGCTTTTGTATGAATTAGGGTTTGAAGATTGGATTTGGGGTTTCAAAAATTCTGCAAAATCAGAAAAAATTGTAAGAACCTCTCTTTGCCCTCTCTCTTGCTCTAAGTTACTGGTTGTGATTGTTTGATTAAATAGTTAGTATTTTTATTTACAAGAAAGATAGAGAAAACGCATGATATGAGATTATTTTTCTAATTTGGTGGTTTTCATACAGTAGTTGTCGGCCACAATCCATTACAAATTATTAAAAAAAAATTACACTTGAAAAGTTAACATTGCAAGCACATAGCACAATTTGTCTATTTTAGATTTGTCATGTCTGATACTCAATATTAATATTAAGTAATACTCTCTCCGTCCCAAAATAAATGTGTAAAGTTATTTTATCGCTCATTTCATTTACTATGTGAATAATTTAGTTATTACTGCTAGATTAATCATGTAGAAATTTTTCTCAAAAGCGCCAAAATTTTCAACAACTCAAAGTACAACAAACGTGCCTTTGCCAACAATTGGGAACAATGTTTCCACTTCTAGTGAGCCATTGCAACGATACCAAACAATGGCTACTAGGCGAAAGCAATCGTAACTCTTCTTTGTAATGGTTTAGAGGGTATACTTTTGTAGATGCTTTTGTGAACAAGATACTAGTTAATGCATCATACTTTTTGGATCCTTGTAATTACATTTACATTAATCAGTCCAATTCGTGCTATTACGCCCGGGTTTTTTTTTTTTTTTTTTTTTTGGCATTTTTCGACCCCCTTCCCATAGAATCCTAGCTTCGCCAGTGGTCAAGAGGTAAAATTAAAGATTAAACTCAAAAGTAGGATTATAAGAGCATCTCCATTGATGACTTTAGTTCATGTCATGTGGTGAGTTGGCACCTAAGCCATCCCCATTCATGACTTTTTCACATGCCATGGATGACACTCCCCATTTTCCTTTTGCCAGATGACTTTGTGTCATCCTGACATGGTGGACCCCTTTTTTTTTTTTTTAAAAGCAACATAATGGGTCATATTCCCGTTGGTATTTTTCGCAAAGTGAATAGGGACATGACAAGTGTCCCTTACTAAATTCAAAATGCAATGCAACGGTTATTAAAAATAAAATAAAAAATGAATTGAATTTACAACGGATATTTTTTAGAAAACTCTATATATAGAATTTAGTTCTATCCAATTTTTTACAGCTTCTCCAATCTTCCTATTTTGTTCAATATTTGCAATTTTGTTTTATTTCAACTTTCTCCCACATTTTACTTTCTATGGATTCTAATTATCCTAATTATTTTGGAAATAGTCAATATCCCCAACAAAATCCAAATGCCAATAGAAACTCAAATGCCTCTTGATCCAAATTTGTTAAACCATCCTCAACTATCCCAATTATTGGGATTTTATCCAACCAACCAAATTTCGAATCCTGTCAATGCTCCAATTTTTTTTCAATCCCAAATTAACCCACATTTATTTTCTTCCCCAAATATGTACGCTTCTCAAAATGCTCAATTTTTTTCTCCAAACCTTGAACATCCATCATCTCAACAATATAATAGGTCTCCTAGAACACCCGTTGGCGATGTAGGCAGTTCAAGAATTTTATTTCAAGATCTTGAAGATGATGATGAAGAGGATGCCATTCATCCTTCTCAATCATGAATCATCGAGATGTAATAAGAGAATTTGAAGAAGATCATCCTCAAAATCAAGCGTCAAGTAGCACTCAAAATGAAACATTTACTTACTCTAATGTTCGAAGATATAATTTATCATCATATATGAGTAACAGAAGTCGAGTTCGGGATACAACTATCCATAAATCATTGAAGGAAGATTTGATTGAGAATATATGGGAAAAATTCCATGAGGAAGCAGATGATTAAATGTTCTACTACTTATCATAGAATATTCCATGTAATTTTAAATATATTCATTGCTTTACTATGTCTTTAATGTATTTTTATTTTCATATGTAATTTTCATATATTAAAAATTTATTAGGTATTAATTTCTTTAATAAATATGAAATTATAAAAAATAAATATATCAAAAAAATATTTTACTATTAATAAATATTAATTATAATGAAATTTAAAATTAATCATTCTTGTACAATAATTAATAATAATGAAATAATATTTTTAATTATAATAGTTGTAAATATAATTGAGTAGGAAAATGAAATTATAGTTAAATATATTAAAAAGTAGGAGAGAGAAACTGATGACTTTTGTCATGAATGGGGGTAAAATTCTTTAAAGTTGTGGTTTTGATAACTGATGATGTGGAGCTGAGTTGGAGGAGAGAGATATGCCATAACTCAGCTTTTAAAAGTTATGGTTGCAAATGTTCTAAGACCATCCACAATGGTGTGAAAAAAAAAGGTGTGAATTTCAATTCACAAAAGAATTTTGTGTGAATTGCTACAATGGTTGTTTAAAAGGTTGAGTGTGAATTTTTTTGTGAAAAAAATTCACACTGTGAATGGGAAAAAAAGGGAGCCGTTTTTGCCACGTGGCGCCTCTCTATTGGGCCAGAGAGGCGCGTGTATTTCACGCGCAGACAAAGGCGCGTCTGCGCCGAAGTCGGCTTTTTTTTTTTTTTTTTTTTTTGGTGTTGACACTTGTCAGCGCATGATTGGCTGGCTCTATTTTTTACTTTTATCCCAATTTTTTGAGCTCATTTATTTCACAGAAAATGAGTTTTTTTTTTTTTTTTTTTTACACCAAAATTCCTAAAAAAAAATTCTCTTTAAATTGACGTAAGTTTCATTGTATTCCGACGAAAAAAAAAAACCCATTTTTTTTAAAATGGATCTCAATAATAACTATTTCAACGCTAATCATAAAAATAAAAAATAAAAAATAAATTTTAAGTAGTGGGTATAGGATGATGAGTGAGAAAAGTGTTGAATGAGGGATTAAACAAACCATTGTAGGGTGTTTTATTGAATGAGTGTTGAATGGATGAGTTGGATGAGAGAGAAGCTGATGTGGAGTGATAAAGTGAGTGTTGAATGGGTTTTTTTGTTGAAAGCATTGTATATGGTCTAAGCCATTTTATTTAGGTTGGGATTTGACGGGCTAATCCGGTAAACCGTAGCCCACGTGCGTAAGGGTATTTATTAAAGTGGGTTAGCACGCATTACGAAAAAGACGACACACGTACCTGTCGGTGGCACCGCTTTTCTTACAATTTTGTTACCCAATGATTAAATGACACGTACGATGAATAGTTGTCATAGAGTTTAAATCGTGGCTTAATTGTGGGGACCAGGTGTCACGTGGGGACATCGGGTAATGTGAATTACTCGCCGTTTCCATAGAAAAACAACACACGCGTTAATAATCAATTCCAACTCTGCCCCTAGTTATTACTCAACCGTCTCAAAATAGATGTCGTTTCAACCACTTTACACATATTAAGAAGTACAATTAATATATGTAAAAAAGTCATATATACCCCTAAAGTAATGCAATTACCTAGGCAATTAAATAACTGTTTAAGAGATAGTCCACTATCATTAATAAGGGTATAGTTGGTATACAACAACAAAATAGCCTTGAAAATAGTAAAACGACATGTATTTTGAGACAAACATTAACTCTCAAAACGACAGCTCTTTTGAGACGGAGGGAGTATTATTGTACACGACGAGGCAAAAAAAATTCGGATTTATAATACGGGCAATGCTAGGCTTACAAAAGAAGTTTACAAAATGAAGGATACAAGGTGTGGTGGCGATATTTTATTGGCCACATCGATAGTGGACCCGGCACACTCATATTAAAAACACCAATACAATTATGACACCTCATTTTGTAAGCCACATTTTGTAGCTTTTTTTGTAACTTTATTATTTCCCTTATAATACTCCCTCTCTCAAAATATACTCCCTCCGTCCCATAATTATATGGACAAATTTTTATTTTGAGCGTCTAATTGATAAGTTATATTTTCCTAAAATGGTAAAGAATATTTACTATTCCCCACTTATTCTCTCTTATACTTTACTTTTATACTCATAACACCAATCAACATACTATTCCCTACCTCACTTTCTCTCTCTTACTTCACTTTTCACACTACAACAACTACCCACTACTATTCATCCATTAATTCTCGTGCAAAACCTATTTTGTCCACATAGTTATGGGACGGGGGGAGTATTTAGTTTTAGGATAAATTTTTTGTCCCAAAATATTTGTAGTTTTGCTCTTTTCTATAAAACATTGACACGCTTTGCATAGACTGCCCTTATTTATTTATGATAGTTAGTTGTCACTGAAAAATCATTTAATTGTCTTGAGACAAAAACTTGTGTGAGAACACTCCAACCCGTCTCATGGGTGAGACGGGTCATTTTTTTGACCCATTGCCCGACCCACAACCCTGCTCCAGGACCCATGGGGGGACCCTGCCACGTGGCAGCCCCTCATTGGCCCCATTTTTTTTATTTTTTTTTTTTTGCTTTTTTTTAAATTTTTATATTTTTATTTTTGGTTTTTTTTCGGTTTGTGAAAAGTAATAGTTACCATCTCTTAAAGTAATAGTGTTATTCCTATGTTTTCTTCGTTTGCCAAAAGTAATACTTATTATAACTAAAATGTAACAAACGTGTTATTTATATGTAATAGTATTTGTAAATAATTGTAATACATATGTATAGATATCTATTTGTTTTCAAACAATAAGTTATAATGGGGTCAAATTTATCATGATACATGTAAAAGTATTACATTATCTATAGAAATCTGTTACAATTTCGTCAATCAAAGTGTTACATTTACTTGTATAAACTTACTATTACATTCATATACATAAGTTATTACTTTTCAAATGGGTAAAAACGAGCTTTTGTTTTTTTAAAACAAGTATTACGTTTACTTATGAACAATGTTACTTTAAGAGATGGTAACTATTATTTTTTGCTAAACCACTGAAAAGCCGAAAAAATAAATATAAAAAACTCAAAAAAATAAAAAAATCGGCCAATGGTGGGTTGCCACGTGGCGGGTTCGGCCCATGGGTCATGGGGCGACCCGTCTCATGCATGAGACGGATCCCCTTGTTCTCATGGGAGACCACCTCTTGTCTTGATACTTGAAATATTCAAAGAGTAAATTAGTCTATTTGGTATGTATTTATTGTTTTTCTTAATATGTGTTGTAAATGCTAAAACTATAAGTATTTTAGGATGCAGGGTGTAGTTATTTTGGTACTTTTCATACGCCACATCCTCGTCAAACTATAAATAAAAATCTCAAATTTTTTTAATATAATAATAAAGTTTTCTCCACAACATGTGAATTGGTGGAAATTAATGGAAATGTAAGTATTTGTAAGAAAAAATTGTTCTTTAGTAAAGTTTTTTTTTTTTTTTAACTAGCTCTACAAAGGCAAAATGCATCAAAAAGTAGTTTAAAAGCTCCTAAAAATCGTTCACTGTGGATGCTCTAAATCCCACTTCTTTTTTAAATGTCAAACTTATACTCACTTGTCATATTCACATTTTTTTTTTTGAAAGATCATATTCACATACTTAAGTTATGAATTTTACTCTTAAATTTTTATAACACTCTCAATCACTCTCACTCATAATATTTTAAAAAGTAACCGGGTTAATTTCACTGCCTACCCCCTGAGGTTTGGGTAAGTCTCAGTGCCCCCCTTGAGGTTTGAATTCGTCTCACTGACCACCCTTTTGACAATAATTTGACTATTTTACCTCACTTTAATTTAATTAGTGCATTTATCTCTCATTAAATAAATTCATTGAATAAATTAAATTACAACAAAATCTAATATAATGTGAAAAATATTTTTTTGTTATGCTCACTTAGCCTCTATATAAGTAAATAAATTAACAAATAAATAACTATCTATCTTTCTCAAATATAAATGTTTTTAAATTGACTCCACAAAATAATTATATTTTTGAAAAAAATTAAATATATAAACAACTTCATAAAATATAAATTCAAATAACAATTTTATGCTTTAAAAAATAAAAATTTGATACTCCCTATGTCAAAAAATAAACATTAATTATTATTTTTAATATCTGATAACCATAAAGCTAACTCAATAAAGAATAAATCCCAATAACTATATAGATTTTAAAGAAAATAAAATTATTGGAATAAAAATTTTAAAAATAATTGTCATTATTTTGTGAAATAGTGACTATAAAATATTAAAATTTAGAGCATAGTATTATTATTATTTCTTCGTGATAAATATTAAAATTAATTTTTCTTTAAAATATTGTTTAAATTTCTAAAAAAAATGTTATTTGATTTTATACTTTATTGAGATGGTTATATGATTAATTATAGAATTATAATAATTCTTTAGGGGTTAATTTACAAAATATAATTGTGAGGAATAGTTGATTGGTAATTATTAATTTATTGATTTATATACGTAATGTACATTGAGCTTAAATATAATATTTATTTTAAAATTTCTCAAAAAATAAATGCTATTTGAATTTATAATATAATTAGTAATTTGATTTATTTAATGAGAGATAAAGACTATTTTTATATGAAAGTGAGGGTAAAATAGTCAATTTATTGCCAAAAGGGTGGTCAGTGAGACGAATTCAAACCTCAAGGGGGGCACTGAGACTTACCCAAAGCTCAAGGGTGGGCAATGAAATTAACCCAAAAGTAACCATATATGTTTTCGCCGTCTCTAAATAAATGTCCAAATTTAATTTTAAGGAACATTTGAAAATATCTATTTTTTAGAGAATTTAGTGGCAATAGTTCATATATAATTCTATAATTCTCTTTTAAAATATGTAGTTTTGCATGTATAAAGAGACTAATAAAAAATAAAATTATTTTTAAAAAGGACATTTATTTTGAAACAATTTTTGTTTTTTCAAAAATAGACATTTATACGGAGCCAATAATATCTTTTCAGTGTCATTGTATTATCTTTTCAGTTTCGTGATCACAATATACTCTCTCCGTCATATTTTAAGAGTCAAAAATTCCTTAAAAGAGCGTCTCATTTTAAGAGTCAAAATCATAAAATAGAATGTGGGTCCTACATATCATACTCACAACAATTATCCACTAACTCTTCTTTACCCCGCTTTCTCTCTCCTACCCAACTATCAACATTCAGAACACATCAGTTTTTCTTTAATTTTTTAATTCACTCATTTTTTGATTTTTAAAATAAGACGGAGGGAGTATACATGCATATTTGTAGTAGACAATGACATACTCCCTCCGTTTCATGAGAACTGAGACTAAAGGAAATGACACAAGAACTAAAGAATACTAATAAAATAAGGAAAATGTGTGGTAGAAAATGAAGAGAGAGAATTAGTGGGGTAAATAGTAGTATTGGTTGAATAAAATGAGTGGTGGAGAATGAAGAGAGAGAATGAGTGGTGGGGTTAGGTGAATATAAAATATTAAAAAGTTTGCCATTTTGGGCAGTCTCAATTGAGGTGAAACGGACGAAAATAGAAATAAGTCTCAGTTCTCATGAAACGGAGGGAGTACATCTTTGTAGTAGACGGTGGTCCCACCGGTGTTTTACTCGCAGCAACGCTTTGAGAATCTCGCATGGGTTCATCCCCCTTCTCATATACATGCACATCATCACCATCATCATTACTAGCCTCGATCTCATGAGCCTTTCTTTTAGACATCTAATAAATTAAAAAGAAAAGTCAATTAAGTACAAGAAATATCAACAACTAAACAAGCTACATTCTTGACCCTTAGTCTTCATTCTTTAAGGACTCAAAGTTCAAATCGTTAGTCTTGAAAATCACCATAGTGGTTGGTGAAAAAGAAAACTAAATAAACCAAATAGGTTGCCATTCAAGAGATTTAATAATTTTAGATCAAACATGTCAGTGAATTCGGGTTAAACATAAAAGTATCATTAAGCTACTTTTACAATACAAACAAATAGGTTGCAATTTTTCACAAAACATGAATGACTCAGGGAAAGAGGCACTTTCTGGGTTATATTATATCAATAAGCTACTTGGTGCAATTATTAATGAATTTCACTTACTAACAAACAAACACACAGAAATACAAGAAATCCACCCAGATTACAGCACTTAAGAATAAGCATGAAAACATAGGGGGGGGGAAGCTAAGATCCATAAAGATTCAATTTTTAACAGAAATTGATACAAATAAATAAATAATCATTAAGAATAAGCTAAAATTTAATTAATCATGCATGAAATACCCATATCAATTATGCTTCATTTTCCTAGAAAAAAACACAAATATACGAGAGAATCCCAATACAGTTATCAAGAACAGAAACCCAATTCTGAAAATACCCAGTTAAACATAAAAGTATCATTAAACACAAAAGGGGAGGAAGAAGAAACCTGTCAGTGAATTCGGGTTGAATCTTCGACAGAATGATTCGAAAACAATGGCGGCGACCAATCCAAAAGCTGGAAACAGAGCCAAAATCAACAAATAACCAAAAACAAAAACCCTAAAGTATCCCAAAGAACCAACAGCTAGAAAATGAGAATCGAAACAGAAGAGATCATCACCTGGAGGTCCTGGACGGCGGGGTAACCGGTGGCTGGATCGTCGCTTCGCCGGTTCGCTCTGTTTAATCGTCGGCGTCGGCGGCGTCGCCCTATCTCTCTCTCTTAACGGCAGTCGGCAGGTTTGAAAATTGAAATCCAAAGAAAACCCTAGGTATCTCGCCTCACACTTGACACAGAGTATATATACAAGGGTATGGGATTAATAATAATTGAAAACAAGGGCAAAATAGTAAATAGCCTAATATATCGGATACGGGGCGGATACGGCCGGATACGGGTCGGATACGGATATGAACAAAATCGGGTTGTATACGGGTCGGATACGGGTCGGATACGGACGGATCTCGGACAGAATCCGAACCCGTATCCGAACCCGCCGGATTTTGAAAATCTATAACCAAACCCACCCATCCCCGGTCGGATTGTCTCGGATACGGATCGGGTTCGGTAAAATTGCCATCCCTAGTCCCAACATGTGAATGCATACAGACATAGAACAGAGAATGATCACACCATACGACTGGCGCAATTCAGTGCCATACATAAATAGTTTGGCAAAAAAAAAGAAAAGAAAAAACGCCATAAATAAATAGAAAACCCATTCAAGTAGGTTTTCTAATGAGTAAACAACCAAAATGACCCGCGTACTATACGAATAACACCAATTTAACCTCCGTACTATCTAAACTACCAAACTAACTTGCGTACTATCCATAAATTAACCAAATCAACCCAAACTGTTAATAAATGTTAATATACGTTAACGAATGTTAGTAACTTAACGGATACTTCGACCAAAATTTTCAAAATGCCCCCATACAAATTAAAGTAAGACCCAATAATTTATACAAATTAAAGTAAGACCCAATAATTTATACCAGACTCATCCTAGATCTAGAACATTTGAAACAAACAGGAAAAAAAGAAAACCACCAACCATCATCACCTCCCGCCACTACATCCCACCACCGGACACCCTCTTCTTCTTTTTATTTTTAGAAAAGACCACATCTTCTTAATAATTAAATTTATACTTAATTAAGTTTATTATATATCATTTATTTTCCTCTTATTAATTTTACTAATATATACTCACTCCGTCCCACCTCACTTGAGACTTATTTCATTTTTAGACTGATTTTGGGACGGATGGAGAATTCGCACACAATAAGAACACTTTCACCATCATTTCCATAAACCACCACCATTCCAGCCCCTTCCTCGTAATTCCCTTCCTTAAACCCTCCAATTCAATCCAACTAAACAAAGCCCAATACACAAATCAGTTAATAAAAAACATCAGTGTTGTTCATCAATGGTGTTTTCACCTATTTGTGAATTGGACATCCTTTCTTCCCCACCCACCAACACCATCCACCCCATTACTCTTCCCTGTAACAAGTCCGTCCTTAATTTTGATAACCCAAACCACAACCCAACAATCCAAATGATACTACATAATATATTTGTTATTCAAATAAATCAATAAATAGATAGATGGATCTCTGTAATAAAATACCTAAAACAAGTTACAAATGCATTGCATGAGCAGAAAGAAGAAGAGGCTTGATCTTAGGTCAAAATTTTGTGTAGATCTAGCAATTCTGGAACAAGCCTATGAGAAGAGAGAAAGTTAGAGACCAAGTTGGAGAGGAAGTGGGTGGGGTACTAGGACCGGCAATGATGAAGCTTGATCGGCGATGACGAAGAGTGAAAGCGACGACTTCGGCATAGGTCGTCGGTTCTGGAAGTACGTCTGTCGAGAAGAAGGGGAAATGAAACAGGGAAGGGAAAAATGGAAGGTAATGGTTATGGATCTCGTTGGGAGAGGATTTGGGATGTGAGAAGGGGAGGGGAGGCGTGATGTTGTTGAAGGAGAGTTGTCAGTCGGTGGGACGGGAGCGGCGATGGGGGTGGAGGTGCATCTGTGGGATGGAGAAGGTAGAAAGAAAGGGTTTTTTCTTGGTAAAGGTCTAAATTCGGGAGAGGGTTATAAGAGTATTAAAGAGGAGGGGGGGGGGTGTATTGGTAAAATATTTTTTTACATTTTGCCCCTTTATATTATGATTAATGTATTTAAAAGTTTTGGTTGAAATATCTGTTAAGTTACTAACGTTCGTTAACATTTTTTAACAATTTAGGTCGATTTGGCTAATTCATGGATAGTACGCAGGTTAATTTGGTAGTTTAGATAGTACGGAGGTAAAATTGTTGTTATTTATATAGTACGCGGGTCATTTTGGTTATTTACTCGTCTTCTAATTCAGGCCATGCCAATTAGGCAAATGGAGATACCCACTTTACCATCAAAATAAAAGTCACTCTATTCATCCGTACCATACTTATCGCTACTTATTTTTATTTTGAGCGTTCCATATTTATTGTTATTTACCTAAAATATTCACTTTTTATTTTCCTATCCACTCACAATAACTATCCACTAATGTATTTTATCTCTCTTAGCCACTCACAATGATTATTTTTCCGAAATATTTTTTTAATCCCCGTTCACTCCCATTTGGTAGCAATAAATATGAGGGAGAAGACAAATTGAACCTTTCCTGTGCGGGTGGGGCTTTCTTTCTCTCAATCAGTGTTCTAAAAGACGTCCATCTAGGCCGCCTAGGCCCCGCCTAGGCGCTAAGCGTTCATGAAACGCCTAAGTCCCGCCTAGGATATTATAACTATTTCAGAATTCTCGGCCCCGACTAAGTTCCGTCTAGACCCCGCCTAGGCGGCGCTGCTGCGGCGCCTAGCGACCGCCTAACGTTTTTTGAACCTTGCTCTCAATGCATAATTTTATGAAACAATATAAAACCTAATTATTATAATGACTTCAATTCAAAAACTTAGTCTTATGTTTTTACTTGATTAAAATAAAAATTAAACAAATTACACATTCGTAAATTTGATAAAAATATTACTCCCTTTGCCTCAATTTACTTATTTTCTTTTTCCGACCCGTTCCATCATAAGCTTTTTTCTACTTTACTTTATTCTATAAATGGCACAGTTAACAATGTTTGGAGTACTTTATCCTCTTGGTTTTATAAAATTACAAGAAAATCATCACTTACCTAACTTACTTTTCATTTGCTTGACTTACGAATAGTGTTTAGACACCTTTACTCTCAACCGACTATAATTTGTTTACCTATTTTACATTAGTTTTTTAATAAGCGTGAAAAATCAAACTAAGAAGCTTATATTGAAACGGTGGGAGTATTGTATATCATTAAAAATAATATTATGATCATTAATTGAAATTTAATCTAATAAAAAAGTTAAAATAACTAATTTTATGGGACATAAAAGATACTCCCTCCAAAATAAGAATTCTACTTTCTATTTTAGTACTTTCTAAAGTAATTTTAATTGCAAAATAGCAAACGATAGAATAGAATAGTGGTTTGGACAACTTGGTTCTTTTAATGTTTGCATATTTATAATGAGAATAAATTTGATTAGGTGTCACCGCACAACCCATTGTTTGCAGGAACCAGTATCGTTGTGACACATCAGCGAAAATATCAAATACCCACACCATCATCCTGGTCTTGCCTGCACCGTAACACTACAGTAGAATCCACAAATTTCAAAGATCTTGGCAATCTACCAGTAAACCCAATCCCTAACTGCCTTAATCAAATGGGTGACGGAGATCGACTTCCTCTGTGGAGTCCAAAACGTCTTTCAATGCCAATCGGTTGTTCACCATCGTTAATACCCGATGAAAAAAAATCCATCAATCACACCACTACAACAGCCCCTCTTCAAATCTTTCAAATGCGTTGTCAAGAATTCGCCACCACTTTCTTTCTTCTAATTTCTTCCCCATAATCGGCACTTGGGAAGAACCCTTTACAGGATCTGCCATGGCTGTAGTTCAACTGGTCATGGCTACAGTTTCGCCGGTCTATATGTCATCGCACATGACCACGGCCACCAGGCCGCTAGCATTGGCAATCAAAAAACGAGGTCTACTACTATTCTCATCACATCGACTTGATTTTGTAAACCTAAGTTTTTCGTTCTTCTCAAATGTTGACGACAATGATGAGATTGGAAATTTTGACGAACTAACACTACAAAAAAAGGGATTTTTTACCATGCTTTTTTCTGTGACGGTCCGTCAAACCGTCACAAATATTTTTTTTAAATGACGGTTCGTGATACCGTGATAATTGTAAAATTATATCACGGTTTCTAATTAGCCGTGACATTTAATTATTTTTTATAATTTTTTTTCCCCATCGTGATACGGAAAACAAAAAGGAATTCTCATGTTTGATAAAAAAAAGAAAAAGGAATTATCATAGTAGGTTATTAAACCCAATTTTTCATTGACCGCTAAATTACTGTTTCCCAAAAGTTGAAGAGGGAAAAAAATTCCCTCGTTTATTTCCCTCCAGGCTTTCCCTCGACAAACCCTAAATCCCCCAATTCCAATATCTCTCTCATCATCAGTCTCTCAAAATTCTTGAAGTCGCAGGTACAACGGCAATCAATCTCTTCTGTAATCTATTCTTTGTAATTTATTTTATGGTGATCTTATCGATTTCTCTCAACAGCTGAACCGTAGTTCGTCCGGGTCTCAAAGATCGTGGTCAAGATTTTCGCTCCTGTTGCAGGTAATGTTTCCGATATCCCTTATGGTTCTTCTAATAATCACAATTCCATTTATAAATCTCTCTCTACCCATCTCCCCCTATCACTCTGTGCGTGACATGGACATGCTTTGTATAAGTCGTGTAATGGTTGTAGTCATGGACTCTAATCCCCAACTCACACATCTTTAATCTCTTTCCATTGTACTCTTAAATTGTCGGTTTCCTTGGTCTTCTATTCTTATAGTTTTTATTCTTCCAGCAGTACTTATCTTTTAAATTTTTGTTCAATTTATTCTACTGTTTCACCCAACTTATATCCTTCCCATCCTTAGAAATTCTCATTTTCTGTATTGAAAAGTTGACCTGAGACAGTTATATGATCACTATTTGTTTACATGTATTGTGTTTTTGGAAATAAATTTTCAATCGGTGAAATAATGTCAAGAATGTTATCAAATTATTAATTGTCGAAATTCTTGAGGATTAGTGCGTTTTATAATTTCTCGTAAAGGTTTAATCAAGTTAACCACCTAAGTCAAAGTTGGACTTACTTTTGGGGGAAAATCAAGTATATACTCCCTCCGTCCCGCCCGACTTAGGATAATTGGTCCTGACACGGGGATTAAGGAAAACTATTATTTTAAGAGGAAAGAGAATGAAGTCGGGTGGGACGGAGGGAGTATATTTTAAGGTATTTATTATGATTGAGAAAGAAGTCTTAAATAATTTAAAGAACTTTTAAATTTGAGAAACTGGTGGTACATAATATATAAATGTGTGAGTGGCCTTTTTTATTATGTAAAACAATTTATGTACATTAAACCTTACATAAATTATTGCTTAATGTTTATTCAAACTAACAACGAAAAAAGTAGGACTAACTTTCCGGGACGGAGGGAATAAGTAGGTTTTCGGATGTTTAGTTAACTTTATCCAAATCATGTGGCTGGTCAATCAAATTTGTTCATAAAATAAAATTTTCTTTTGTGAGTCCCGTCTATTTTGATGAACATTTGCCTTATTGGACAGTAATTAGACATCATCTCATGCATTATAGTTAAAAGAAGTTGATCTTTTATTTTTGTACACTAGTTACTATGGAGAGTATTAGTAAACTTCAAAGCTATTGAAGGCCTCATATACATTACTACACAATCCTGATGACACCATCCCCACACCAATCTATATATTTGTCATTTTGAAATTAAGGTTACTTATGACCATGCGTTTCTTCCTAAAGTTACTTATTTGTGGAAAAAAATATTTTTGTATTTAAATCAAGTATTTGTTATCAATGTGTACATATGTTCTCATCAATCTCTAGGTTCTACTATGTGTGCAACAATATGGACAAAAGTTGGATTCAGTTGAAGGATAGAGCTTCAGAAAAATACTTTAAAGGTGTTGAGGAATTTCTAGACTTTGCATTCACCAATGAAACTACAGAAAAATGCCCATGCAAGAAATGCAAGAATCGCTTCTTTATGGACAAAAATAAAATGAGGGGTCACTTGATTTGGAATGGGTTCTGGCCTGATTACACTTGTTGGCATGTTCATGGGGAAACTTTTCAAGCATCTAGTAATGATGACATCAATGTCGGTGAAACTGAAACACATGGAGGGGATGATGTCACTGACATGGTGCGAGATGCATTTGGGGAACAAAATTTTGAGAATTTTGTAAGTAATGAAGAAAACCTTTCCAATGAGCAGTGGCAAGGAGCAGATGAAGAAACCAAAAAAATTTATAAGCTTATTGTAGATGCACAACGACCTTTATATGAGGGATGCGATAATTTCACTTCACTGTCATTTTTGGTGAGACTTTTGAATGTGAAAGTGACATGCAAAATGACGAATAAGGCTGTCACTGAAATGCTTAATGTAATGCGAGAGGCATTTCCTAATGCACTTTTACCAAAATCCTATTATGAAGCCCAAAAGATAACTTCAAACCTAGGATTCAGCTACGAAACATGGGATGCTTGCAAGAATAATTGTATGTTATATCGAAACGAGGATAAGGATCTTGATAAATGTACCATTTGTCAACGTTCTAGGTATTTGGAAGTAGATAGCAACAACGAAACTGCCACAAGTAGTAAAAAAAAAGGGAAGAAAATTCCTGAGAAGCGAGTAAGGTACTTTCCTCTAAAGCCAAGATTGAAAAGGTTATTTATGTCTAAGCATACTGCATCCCTTATGAAATGGCATGCAGAGGAACGTATTGATGATGGTGTGATGAGGCATCCTGCAGATTCCCCAGCATGGAAATCTTTTGATGAGCAAAACCCACACTTTGGGGGCGATGCTCGTAATATAAGATTTGGTTTAGCATCAGATGGATCAATCCTCATGGCAACATGAGTAGTTCCCACAGCACTTGGCCAGTAGTCCTGATTCCGTATAATATGCCTTCTTGGTTATGCATGAAACAATCTAATTTTATTTTGTCAGTACTTATTGATGGTCCTGATAGTCCAGGTGATAAGATTGATGTATATTTACAGCCTTTGATTGATGAGCTGAAGGAGCTGTGGTTTAATGGCATTGATGCTTATGATTCATCTAGTAAGGAGATGTTTAAATTGCATGCGGCGCTAATGTGGACAATAAATGATTTTCCTGCGTATGCTAATTTGTCAGGTTGGAGTACAAAGGGCCGCTTTGCGTGTCCATGTTGTAACAAGAAGACAAAATCTCGTTGGTTAAGTAGTGGGAGAAAGTTTTGTTTCTTAGGCCATCGACGATGGCTTAAAAGCAGCCACAAGTTTCGCAGGGATAAAATGGCTTTTGACGGTAATCAAGAGTGGGATGAGAAGCCACAAGTACTCTCTGGGTCACAATTGTTAGACCAATTGAGAAATGTAGAAACTATATATAAGAAGGAAGATGTTTTTAAGAAAATAGAAAGAGAAGCCATGGAAAAGGAATTAGAGAAAGAAAGAAGAGCTGCAGCCAGAAAAGAAACGATAATTTTAGTTTATATATGAATACTAAATGATAGCAATATAATATGTGTTTTACATGACTCATAGGTTCGCTCATCATCCGCTGAGGATGATATTGACGATATGTCTAGCTAGTGTTTACCGTTGTGATAGGTAAGAACTGTCAAGCGACCTTTTATTGTACGTTATTTAGTTTCATACGCATTTTATCAACACCAATTAGTTTTTATGTGTGCATTTTATAATATATTATAGATTTTTGCATGATTTTAGTATACATATGTCATTGGGTTTTATGATTTAAATTCCATTTTACTGATAAAAAGTACAATTTGTGTTGGCAGGAAATGCAGGAGGACTATATCATTTTGTAGAAGCATTCTGACGGCGTAGCTTATGATCTTTATTCTCCCACTTGTATGTGGGTTATCATTATTTTTGGGCTTTTGGATAAAATATTTTAGAAAGACTTTCAAACATGTGTGAATATTGGCTTATGAAACATATGCTTTGGCTTTTGAAATGTGAACGACGTTGGTTTATGGAATATGCTTTGGCTTTTGAAATGTGAAAGATGTTAATTTCTGGAACATATGTTTTGGCTTTTGAAATGTGAAAAAAAAATATGGGTTTACACGTTATTTACTATGGCTTTCTTTTTCTAAAAAAATAAAAATATATATATATATTTAAAACTTTTGTCACGGTTTATTACTACGGTTTTACACTATCACAAATATATTACCGTTAAAAAGTATTTTAAACATTTGCCACGGTTTGTACAAATGTCTATAACTATCGCAAATATATTACCGTTAAAAAGTATTTTAAACATTTGTCACGGTTTTTATAAATGTATATAACCGTTATAAATCTGCGTGACACTTATATCCTCATCATATAACACAGTTTCTATGCGACGGAAAAAACCGTCATAAAACCCGTCACAAAAGACTTTGTCACGGTTTCGTGCACGTGACAGAGCATTTGCCACGCCCGCATACATAACGGAGCTTAAACCGTGATATAACCGTGACAAATTTTATTTGCGACGGTTTTGAGACCTTTTGTGACGGTTCGACTACCGTCGCAAAAAAAACTCTTTCTTGTAGTGTAATGGGGCTGTTACGGTGCATCAAGTCTATGATAAAGATATGTGGATATGGTGTTTTAGCTGATGTGTCGTAAGGACATTGGCTTCTGCAAAAAAAAGGTTTTGTAGTGACACCGAATGTAATTTATTCTCCTTTATAATACACGAACACTTTATTAACATACTTGTACCCACTTGTAGTATGAATAATATTCGGACAATGGTATCCTCAATTCATTAAAATAATTACTCATTTTTATTTTTATTTTGATAAATATGCAAATTAAAATAAACTCTTACTTTAAGACAAGAGTAAATATGAAGTCACAAAAAAGTGTCACAAAAATTAGTTTACAAAATGATAATTTCATGATTTTATTGGTGCTTTTAATTAGAGTTTGTCGGGTCCACAATCGATGCAAAAATTTAGTATCGTCACCTCATTTTGTGAAAAAAAAGTACTACTATTAATTAGGCGTGGAATTATTGAATACTCCCTCTGGTTTAAAATAATTGTCTCTTTTGGCGTTTGCACAATTTTTTTACAAAACAATTATTATCATGATTTAGTGACAAAAGTGCTAAATTTATCCCAATTAAATGTGCATCTTTCTCACATTAACGTCTCATATTAAGACAATTAATAAAATAAAATAAAATAAGTTTTAATGCAAGAGAGTAGGAGAGTCATTTAGCTCAAAATTAATACTTATTTTGAATTAAAATTATGATTTAAAATGACAGTTATTTTGAACTGGAGAGAGAACAAATAGGATAAAAACATGGAGAAATGGTCCAAAAGTGGTTTCGGCCTACCCTTCCAAAGTATAAAGCACACACGTGAGATTAAAAGGCCCGTGAGTTCGTTTATTAATTGTAATAACATTGACACAGTCGTATTACGTTGGATCTTACACATTAGACATTAGGCTTGCTATAATATCTACTTTTAATAAAAAAAATAAAAAAATAAAAATAATTATCTTTAAATATATTTTTTTGCCAATAAGTATCTTCATATTTCTAAAACTAAATATCTGGAAAAAAAAAAAAAAAAACGATTACAAAACTATATATGAATATTTGTTACTAAATTTTATAAGAAAATAGATTTTTTTTTTAATGTCCCTTAAAAAATATATTAGATGTTTACTTAAGGACGGAAGGAGTACTATTATGTTACTTAGTCCACATTTTTGTCTGCTTATTTAAAAATTTCCAACACGATTAATCAAGTGAATTCATCAGTCTCTAAATAAGTGACTCAATAATAAAATTAAGTCTCACAATCATTAAAATTTAGGATTTAATTTTTATTTTGACCTCTTGACTAGGACATTGTAAAAACAAAAATAAAAATTGAACTCATCTATTCATTTCAGTTTTACTATTCATTTTTTTACTTATTCTTTTTTAAGTCATAAGTTTCACTCACTTTTCACTCAATTCAGTTATACAAGATATGGTATTAACTACACATCCAATATAAAATGATACTCCTTCTTTCCTAGAAATATAGTTCTTTTTTTTTTTCATTGTTAATACGAAGGAACTTTAAGCAATAATTAAAGTTACTTTTAATTATTCTAATAAAAATTTAAAAACTGTTATTGATACACCATTATAAATCATATTAATACTATTTTTTAGATTCACTTTAAGATAACTAAAAATATCCTTAATTATTGCTCAAAGTTCCTTCATCGTAACAACGAAAAAAAAGAGACTATCTTTCCAGGACAGAGGGAGTAATTTATTATCACGAAATTACGGATTATCTAAGAACCTTTACCTTGTCTCTTTTCAAAGCAATTTTACATTTTTTAATGCTACAATCATTTAATCATCTAATAAATTAAATTATTTTGAAGGTATATATGTTTTTTCACATATATCAATTATATTTTTAATACATATAATAAAAATCTAAAATGCTAAGTAAAACGAATGGGGAGTGTTAGTGTAAACAGAGGTGTTACCTCAGATGTTATCGCTGGCGGTCATGTGCTACCCGACGAAATATGTGTTATAGTTTTACATTTTTTTCCATAATAAATTTTATACTAACGTCCTAATATTATTGTCTAGATGGCTGTATTTTTGGTCCATATTTCAGGTTATATTAAGGTGGAAATTAAAGCTAAATACATGGAGAATGGATTAAAGAAGAGTTATTCATAAATGGTGATTTATGGATAACTTTCAACATCTTTAACATGTGGGTAAATGATAAAAACGTGGGAAGACTTATTCCAAGGATTTGTTGCTGATCAAAGAAGAGAATACAAGCATGGAGAAGCATGGAGTACAAATGGGCGAAGCTTAGACTTGGGCATGAAGGATTCGGTTGATATAAAAGTGGAAAGTGGACCAAGTCTTGCTTGATTTGTGGAGAGTTAGCTCGGCACATGATCTCCACCCTCCCCACTCATCACAAACAGCATTTGGCTGTGTTATTGAGTAGCCTCCAAGTCTTTGTTGGCTATATATAGTGCTTGGATGAGAAGATTGAAGACAAGCCAAAATTTACACACATCCATAGCACAAGAACAAAGTACTTCTTGGCTCCTTTGTATCCTTCCTCCCATACACTCTTTTCCACACTCAAATACTTCGGGTTTGAGTGTGTTTTGGCTAGGATAGGATCATTGTACTTTCTTTTTTTTTATTTTGGTTCTATAGAGCGTATATCATACTAGCTATAGGGAACCTTTTGACTTTGTAATTGGTATTGATTATAAAGTTTTCGCCATTTAGGCATCTCAAGTTATATTTATATAACTTGAGAAAAATATATCTCTTGTGCTATTTATTTTTCCGCTGCAAAACTCTTATATTTTCGGGTGTGTGTATTCTGTCCGTCAGCGTGTGTTACCTGGGGTGTTACCTAACACTTGAGGTAACATCTGTTCTCAGAAAGCTTTTGACAAACATTTTCAATTGGCACCAGAGCCCGGTCACTTGACATACTAAGTGGTTCGTTCCAGTTTGTCATGGCTTTCGATCCTGCTAATCCCAATCAGAAACGTATTCCTGTTTTAGATGGCTCGAATTATGCTTATTGGAAGATCCGCCTACGCTCGCATATCAAATTAATTGATCTTCGGGCTTGGCGATCTATAACAAATGGTTTCTCTCTTCCTATGTTACCCCCAGATGAAGATGGTGACGTTTAAGTCAAACCTGAATCTGAGTGGACTAATGAAGAGATTAATCTAGCTAATTTCAATGAAAAAGCACTTAATGCTATTTTTTAGTGGGTTGATATGCATATTTTCAAACTTATTCAAAATAGTTCTACTGCTCAAGAAGCATGGGAAACTTTACAAAGGTTTTGTGAATGTGATACTAGTGTGCGTGAAAATAAGCTTAGAACTCTCACTGGCAAATTTGAAAGGTTGAGGATGAGTGATAATGAAACTATTTCATCTTATTTTGAAAAATTGTTTGATATTGCAAATGAGTGTCAACTTTTGGGTGAACCTTTTACCAACAAACAACTTGTTTCAAAAGCTATTCGAACTCTCTCCGAGAGATTCAATATGAAAGTTTCATCTATTGAAGAAGCTCACAATCTTTCTACCATGAACATCAATTCTTTAATGAGCATTTTGAAAAATTTTGAGTCAAATCTCCTTGAACAAAGTGAGGCTTCTAAAGGAAAAAATGTTGCTTTAAAAGTGCAATCCTCAGATTTTTCAAATGATGATGAAGATGAAATTTTTGAAGAATTGGATGAAAGTGTCAGTGTTGCTTTACTTGCTAGAAAATATAATGCAATGGTTAAAAAGTTTAACAATGAAAAAGTGCAGGTAAAAGTAAAGGAGAAACAAACCAAGGTGTATGATTCGATGCCAAAATAGGACACTCCCTTTTACTCAGAAGTCAGCCCCTATGCGTAGAGCATCCTCATATCAATCAAGGTCTGATCCCAAATACATTGATTCAATTCAATGTCATGCTTGTTCGGGATGGGTTCATTACGCAAACGAGTGTGCCAACACACTACGGAAGAAGGGAAAGAACCTATGGGTATCCCTGAGTGACAATGAAGATGAGGGACCAGTCCAGGAGGAAGAACCAGAACAAACAAACATGTTTGTCACACTAAGTGACTCGCAGACTGAACATGTTACCAGAGATGTTACGTCCACTAAGATAAACATCTGAGACCACACCAGTCAGGTATAACAATTTCAGTTTAACTAACGATGTTTGTTTCATGGTTTCCACTAACATTGATGCAGGAAGTTCACAAGAGGATGAGCTGAGCAAAGATGAACTCATTGCTGGGTTAAAGAACCTTTATGAGGAGTTGCTCAAGGAATGGAAGAAAGAGAACAAAATGGTTAAAACATTAACCAAGATGAATGATGGACTCAAGGCCTACTTGACTCGCTTGGAAGTTCAAGCATCCAAGAGAGATGCCGAGCTAGAGAAAGTCAAGGCCAAATTGACTTTAGCCGAAACCACCTTGAAGAGAATCAACACCAGATCATCCAAACTGGATGAGATTCTCAATTTGAGTAAGCCTCTCAAAGAAGATATTGGTTTCCGAGAATCATTAGATAAAATTATTTCTTCTTTGGGTTGTGATGAACATGAAATATGTTTTGTGAAAGAACACGCTTTTGATCAAAATTCTTTCTCTAATGACTCTTCTGACAAAAGAAAAGTGTGTCAATACTGTCACAGCTCTGGACATTTTAAAAATAAGTGTAATACTCTTTCAAAGAAACAAACCAGTCATTCTGTGTTACCTGAAGTGTTACCCAGCACTCCAGATAACACATTATGTCAGAAGGTCAAAAACATAAAAAAGAAGTCATGGAAACCTAAATCTAAATTGAGATGCGATGTTGTTTACACTTCCTTAAAAACAAATATTGAAGGATCATGGTACTTTGACAGTGGATGTTCACGTCACATGATAAGAACAAAATTATTTTTGAAAGACTATGAATCGTTTCAAGGAGGTTGTGTTACTTATGGTGGTGGAAGTAAAAGCAATATAATAGGAAAAGAGACACTAAATGTGACTGGTTTTCCTGCCTTAAAGAATGTCTTACATGTAGATGGACTTGTAGCTAATTTAATTAGTATTAGCCAACTTTGTGATGACAACTTAGAGGTGAAATTCAATAAAAATACTTATGAAATCTTTGATTGTACTAACAATTGTGTGATGACAGGAATTAGATCAAGTGACAATTGTTATCTTGTTGAAGACAAACAGGTGTGCTATTTGGCAAAAATAGATGTTACAACATTGTGGCATCAAAAGTTTGGACATGCCCATTATCGAAACTTGAAGAACATTATCAAGTTTGAGGCTGTCAAAGGAGTCCCTAAACTGAATCTTAAGAACAAAATGGTTTGTGGAGACTTCCTTAAAAATGAGGAGACTCGTGTTACCCAGTGTGCTGCCCAACACCAAGAGCAACACTTCGGGACAACACATTGTTTTCAGCTTTTGCACATGGACTTGATGGGTCCAATAGAGGTACAAAGCCTGGGAGGTAAGAGGTATATTTTTTTTATAGTTGATGATTTCTCTAGGTTTTCATGGGTATATTTCCTAAGAGAAAAATCTGAAACTTTAGATAAATTTAAACTCTTGCACTCCAAAATCAAAAACATGTTTTTCTCACCTATTTTTCGTATAAGATCTAATCATGGAAAAGAATTTGCAAATGTTTCCTTTTATACTTTTTGTAAGAAAAAGGGGATAAACCATGATTTTTCGGTATCAAAATCACATCAACGGAATGGGGTGGCCGAAAAGAAAAATAGGACATTGCTTGATATGGCCCGTGTCATGTTATTTTTAAAACGGATTTCAAAAAGATTTTGGGCTGAAGCTTTGAGCACGGCTTGTCACATTTCAAATAGAGTCTTTCTAAGACCTGGTTTAACAATGACACCCTATGAGATTTTGAATGGGAAGAAACCACATGTACATTACTTTCATGTGTTTGGGTGTGTATGTTTCATTTTAAAAGACTGGGATTACTTAGCTAAGTTTTACTCTAAGAGTGATAAAGGCATTTTTCTTGGATATTCTCAAGACAATCATGCATATCGAGTGTATAATTTAAGCTTGGAAACTATTCAAGAATCTGTGAACATTGTTTTTGACGATCTGTTAAGTGTTACAGATAAACCAGGTGATTATCCTCTCATGATACAGATGGAACAACCTCAAAGTGAATTAGACATTTATGTTGAACCAGATGTTGTCATAAGTGCTGGACCAGATGTTGGCCCCAGTGTTACCGCACCTGAGGCAACACCTGAGATAACACCAGAAGTCAGTCCAGTTGCAGAAAATAATGAGGACTCCAATAGAGTAGATGATCCCGTCAGAAGAGTTCCCCCGTTGAAGATTCAAAAGAATCATCCTATATCCCAAGTGATAGTGAGATTAGACGAAGGGATACAAACTAGAGGTAAGGAACCGGTTAATTATCGAGACATGGTAAACCATTCATGTTTTCTTTCTATGCTTGATTCTAAAAATATTTTTTTGAAAGATGAATATTTAATTCAAGTTTTTAACCATAAGAGATTTTCTAACTTGAAGAAGTCTCTTGTTCCGTGTCTTGTTTAAACCCCTTGGATCATCTTTGTTGTTGTATAATATTTTATTTTTTATTAAAAAAAAAAAATCAATTTTTTTATGTTTCTCTGTTTTAAATCTGTCAGTGGGTAGTTTTTTCTATCAATTGACGGTGGCACATACTGACCTTTTTGTTATGGTAGGATAACACTCTAGGTAACATTATTGATAACATTCCTTTTTAAACTCAAAAGTGACAAAGTCACTAATCTTTTTCAAAGGCGAAAAGGCTAAAAACACTTATAGTATTTCCTTAGTAGCTCGGGGCACGGCGTTCGCTGCGACGATGCACTCTTGTCAAATGGGGATATTATCTAGTGATCTTGTACTAAGTATTAGGAACATGGAGTACGCCACTACAATGTTTCCTACTTGAACGGTACAAATCACTAAAACATGTTTACACTTTATAAGGACTCGGGGCACGGAGCTCACTACTACGATGCTTCCTTGTAGATAAAGATGTGTAAATCATGTTTATTTTTAAGTGTTTGAAGATGAAGAACAAGCTTTTAATATCTAAATTACTAGATTTGTTTTGCCTAAAGTATTCTATTTTGGCAAGCTTGTTTTACCTCAAATGCTTATTATAGAGGCATATTTCTGCCTCATGTGTTCAAAAATGAGGTCCATCTCGCCTTAATTGCCTTAATATAAATTCAATAAGGGATGTTTATCACGAATGTTATCTTAAGTGTTACCATCATTGCCATCAACACATTAGTGTGTGCTACATTCGTTTTTTTTATTTATTTAGTTTAGTCTCAGATTTGTTTTTTAAGTTTTCAAAGTTTGAAAGTCTTTTTATGATTAAAAAAAAGGTTTACAATTTTGAAAAAGTCTTAAAAAAATCTTTTAAGTTTGGTAAAATTTAGTTGGAACAATCTTCCTAAAATTTAGGGATTCATCTTTTAAATTTTGTGGAGATCGTTGCACTCTCTATTTTACCGTCTTTTTATTTTTTTTACTGTTTATTTTTTCTTTTTCGTTTTATATATTAAATATATAAAAAAAAAACGGATGTGTAGGGAGTTGGGTTTTTTTGTGTGCAAGTAAATAGGGGGAGTTTGATTAGGTTTGTTTAAAGTGTGAGTAAATGTAGGAGTCTTAGTTAATTTAGATGATAAGAGTTAAGTTTAAATTAATTTCTTCTCCTATTCACATTCCTTAACCTCCTAAAATCCTATCCCTATTTACTCTCTCTTTCTCTCTCAAACGCACCTATATACTCCCTCCTCTTCATTGCTTTTTCTCTATCTCAGCAACCTTCCCCAAATCAAAAACCCTTCTAAAAAAAATTCTCCTTTTCTACCTTTCAAAATTCAACAATGGCTTCACCTTCCCAAAACCCTAACCAATCTGCACCTCAAGAGGAGTCACCGGGTGTTGTCTCGGGTGTTACTTCACCTATGGACATATCTCCCATGGTTTCCAATATCTCTCCATCTATGACCATGTCCATTGATGATCCTTCCATGGTTGCTACTTCAGTCCAACCTACCCCAACCGTGTGACTGCCTCTCAACCACCTGTTACCGCCTCCAAGAAACCTAAAAGAAAAGCCCCTTCTTCCTCCAAATCGGTTGCTTAACCATCCAAGAAGACACCATCGGCTTCATTAATTTTATTTCTTCCCAACCAGGGGGAGATGGTGTGCTGGTACTAGTGCAGGTACTAGTGCTGCTACTGATGCTGTTGGTGATTCTGGTACAACTCGTGCTGCTGAAGATGTTACTGGAGATGCTGGTACTAGTGGATGATGGATAAGAAGAAGAATAACCTTGAAGGTTGATGTTGCCACAAGTCTTGGGCAATGATTTTTCTTGATACTTTAAAATAGTTTCAAAACAATTTCTGTTTTTGGTTGGTTTGGTTTTTAAAATAATTTGTATTTTAGTTCTTAATTTAGAACTTTAATACTTTGGTGGTTATGCTTTGGTTGATGACTTGTGGTTTTGTGGATTTTTAAAACTTTGATTTACTTTTTGTTTTAAACTACTAATTGTTTTAAACATGGTTCTACTTTACAATTAGTATATTAAATAAATCTTTGTTGTTTCGGTTAACTCCATGGTTAAGGGGGAGTTAATCTTTGGTGAAATGCTCTATTCTACTGTATATGGCTAACATATGTTACAGGTACCATCACTTAGGAGGTTGGAAAGAAATGCACAAACTAAGGGGGAGATTGTTAGTGCAAACAGAGGTGTTACCTCAGATGTTATCGCTGGCAGTCATGTGCTACCCGACGAAATATGCGTTATAGTTTTACATTTCTTTCCATAATAATTTTTATACTAATGTCCTAATATTATTGTCTAGATGGCTGTATTTTTGGTCCATATTTCAGGTTATATTAAGGTGGAAATTAAAGCTAAATACATTGTACTTTGTTTTTATTTTGGTTCCATAGAGCGTATATCATACTAGCTATAGAGAACCTTTTGACTTTGTAATTGGTATTGATTATAAAGTTTTCGCCATTTAGGCATCTCAAGTTATATTTATATAACTTGAGAAAAATATATCTCTTGTGCTATTTATTTTTCCGCTGCAAAACTCTTATATTTTCGGGTGTGTGTATTCTGTCCGTCAGCGTGTGTTACCTGGGGTGTTACCTAAAACTTGAGATAACATCTGTTCTCAGAAAGCTTTTGATAGACATTTTCAGGGAGTAGTATATAACAATCCCGAATTTATTTGTAAAAGGTGGTCCAATTAACAAGTGATAGTTTAGTAAGGGGGGAGGGGACCAACACCATATTCATGAATGAACCGTAATTTGAAATATTCCAAAAGGAGTATGTAACACATGTGTAAAAAATCATTAAAGCAACCACTCTACCCCATTCTCATAAATGATTGCTCATCCACCACTTATAAATTTGAATATATATATATAAGGTCGTGCTCCTGTGAGAACCTAAATATCGTGAGAACTTGGATACATTAGGTAAAAAATTAATGTATCCAATGGTTCACTTAGATACATTATTGAATACATTACTTGACTTAGATACATCATCGGAGACATTACTTGGATAAATTAGGTAAAAACTAATGTATCCAATGTGCACTTGGATACATCATTAGATACTTTAAGTTCTCACGGTTCTCACGATATTTAGTTTCTCATTTGAGCACCTACGATATATATATATATATATATATATATATATATATATATATATATATATATATATATATATATGTATGTATCTATATTACAATAGAAGGGGAGAATAACCGCTTTACAAAGAGAGGCTGAGATTGCTTCTCAAAATTTGATCTAACGGCCTAAAATTAATCTAAAATAACCCACTATCCCACTCCCCAAGGTAGTTATGTAACATCTCCACTCCAAATAAGAAAGCTTTCATTGATTCGGATTGGTACAGGGATTATCCAAAAAAATGGGACGGATACAAAAACATGATAGAAATGCTAAAAAAAAATGATCCTTAAGGTGATGAGTTTGGGTAATAAAAAAGAGAAAATTGAGTTGAGGTTAAGGGATTTTATGTGAGAGAACAAAATTAAATGGAGTTCTTTCTTCCTTTCCATAATGTCGCCGTGCCAGTGGCACGGGTAATAATACTAGTATATATACATATATATATATACTTATATATATATATATGTATATATATATACATATATATATATACTTATATATATATATATATGTATATATATATACATATATATATATATATATATACTTATATAGGGTCGCGCTCATGTTAGAACCATTTTATATGAGAACCGTGAGAACCAATCATAACCATTAGATTAGAAAAAAAAATCAAGGGTCCAGATGTTAGATACATTGGATACACTTGGATACATTAGTTAATTTTCGAAAAACAATTGGATACATTAGTTTTTAACATAGTGTATCCAAGTGCAACACTTACATACAATACTTATTAACTTATTGTATCCAAGTGTAATATCGAATTTTTTGTTATGTATCTAAGTGTATCAATTGTATCTAACATATGGACCCTTGATTTTTTTTCTAATCTAATGGTTATGATTGGTTCTCACGGTTCTCACGATATTTAGGTTCTCATTTGAGCACCTACCTACTTATATATATATATATATATATATATATATATATATAAAAGTAGGTAGGTGCTCAAATAAGAAACTAAATATCATGAGAACCGTGAGAACTTAAAGTATCCAATGATGTATCCAAGTGCACATTGGATACACTAGTTTTTACTTAATTTATCCAAGTAACGTCTCCGATGATGAGAAAATTTTGGGGAAAACTAGTTTATCCATAAATTATAAAAAATCATGTTTTTATAGGGTTTAAGGTTTTAGGTTTGAGATTTAAGGGTTAAAAAACAGACTTTTTATAAGTTATGGAGGAACTAGTTTCCTCCAAAACAGAAGCCACATTTCATTTCAGTGAAAATCTTGAGAAAAACGTGTTCTACACTAATGCTAGTGTAGAACGTGTTTTTAATAAAGCGGAGAACGGTGTGAGAAGGCGCGGTGACATTGATGTAAATAACTGGAACTCATGAAAACTCATCAGGCACTTTTCGAAACTATAGGAGGCATTTTTCAATATTACAGCAGGCAGATTTTAACACTAGAGCAGGCACATGTTTTGACACTACAAAGGCATGTTTAGACACTTATAAAAGTTTATGAGCAGGCATTTATTTTACATTTGTTATAATACAAGAGGCATTTTCTAATGCTATAAGAGACACAAAATAATTCAGAGCGGACACTTATTTGGAACTTTAAAACATGCCTGCTTGAATTTTAAAACATGCCTGTTGATTATTTTTTTTTTTTTTTTTTTTTTTTTTACAAGTGACAAAAAAAGTGCCTTCTCTAAGGTAAAAAAAAATGTCTGCTTGAGTTTAAAACATGTCTGTTTTTTTTTTTTTCAAGTGCAAAAAAAAAGTGTCTTCTCTAAGGTAAAAAAGTGTCTGCTTGAGTTTAAAACATGCCTGCTGGGTTTTTTTTTTTTTTTTTCAACTGCCAAAAAAGTGTCTTCTCTAAGGTAAAAAAGTGCATGCTTGAGTTTAAAACATGTCTGCTGGGTTTTTTTTTTTTTTTTCGAGTGCCAAAAAAAGTGCCTTATTTAGGGTAAAAAAAGTGCCTGCTGTGAAAGTCCCAAAAAAAGTGCCTGCTGTAAAAATATTAAAAAGTGACTCCTACAGTATCGGGAAGTGCCTGCCAAGAACCCTTCTATGTAGAAAACACGTTTTACACTAAGGCTAGTGTAAAACGCGTTTTTCACAAGAACGACTCTTCATTTCAGAACGGCTTAAATAATCCAAACAACGTACTCATTTATAACATCAGATGAATATATTGAAAACAAGTCCCCCGGGGCATAGCTCAGTGGTTTAGGAGGGGGACATAAGTTGCGCTGGAGGCATGCAGCGTGGGTTCGATTCCTGGTGGGAGCAATCCGTGCTGAGCAACCGTAGGCACAACGGAGTTCTTTGGTGCTGAGCAACCGTAGGCACAAGAGTTCTCCGGGCTCTTTTCCGGGGTCGGACCTTGTATTGTGTTACCAGTTGACATGTGCTCTAAACCTAGCTATTGAGGCACATCCCGCGATTTGCCGGGTGGTAGGGAAGAGGGACCGGAACTACTACCCCCAAGACTAAACCTGGGCATCAAAAAAAAAAAAAAAAAAAAAAAATATATTGAAAACAAACATTTATCATAAAAAGTGATGGGCCAGTCTCAAACGACATCCATGTTACCCATTAATATCAATCTTTATAAGAATCATACTTTTCTATTTATGCCAAAAGATGCTATCCACAAAAGAGAGTGTAGTCAATTATCAATGTCCGTATCAATGGGTGTCAAATTGTTTGCTACATTTAACATGTTTCTCACAAATAGTATGGTGGAAACAACTACTCCCTCCTCTCCGTCCCGGACTAAGCTTTTTAGTTTGATTTTACACAGAGATTATGAAAAAATAAATGTTGTGAGTATGAAAAGTAAAGTAGGAGAAAGTATGAGAGGGAAAGTGGGTAGAAAGTTTTTGTTGTGAAAATGACCAGTGTGTCCTATTGTCCATTTAAGGTAATAAAGCAACTAAGAACCTTAGTCTGGGATAGACAAAAAAAGAAAGTAAGAACCTTAGTCTGAGACGGATGGAGTATCAAATTAATCAATATATGCTCTTCATAAAGTAGCTATTAAGAATATATACTCCAAAACATAAACTCCCTTCCCTTCAAAACAAAAGTCTTCACTTTAATTTTAGTTATCAACTTAATCATTTTTTTATTAAATTTTATTAAACTTAATTATCTCAATTAAACTTTAAAATATTATTGATGCACTTTTAAAAGTACTATTGTAACAACTTTCTTAACTTTATTTGTATACTTTATGTTTATAAAATATTACTAGTCCAAGTCTTGAACTCTAAACTTAACACTTTTTCACAAACATAGATTAATAACAAAAATATCATTGGTTAAATCACCATAATATGTGTAAATTAGAATAACCCAGTACGTAAAAATAGTTCTATCTGATTTTGTTGTTAAAAAGAAATGAATTTTAAATAAATATTAATGTTAATTTAATTATTTTAATAAAATTGTAAAAAATATTGCTGATAAATCACTTAACTATTTATTTAAAAAATAATGTTAAAATTGTGACGGTAGAATAATTAAGTTGATATTAATATGGATCACCTTTAACTTTCATTGGTCATCAAAGTTAAATTACTCCCTTTGTCCCTAAATGAGTGTCAATTTTTTAAAAAAAAAAATGTCCCAAAATGAGTGTCAATTTTGATCATAACTTTGTCCCTAAATATTTTTTTTCCGATTTTTTTTTCACCCGTCTCTTTATACTTGCAAAAACTAAATGTTTGTAAAGAAGATTACAAGATTATATATGAATTTTGCCACCAAATTGTACAAGAAGTTATGTCATTTAAAATGAAATTTAGATACTCATTTATAGACAGAGGTAGTACTATTCTGTGAGAATGATGAATAGAATAAAGAACATATGCTTTTTTTTTCTTTTCTTTTTTCCTTCTGAAAATAGTGACAATGACTTTAAATCTGGAACTTTTCTTTAAACAGTTTTTTTTTGGATCATGCAAGCAAATTATGATAGCTCATGCACAATGATTCACCTGGGATTTGGAATAAATCTTCTTTTCATCTCTATTATTTTGTTTAAAGTTGGAAAAGCATGATTAATTTGTGTCACACTATCACATGCGAAGCTTATATATATATATATATATATATATTATTGCATCGGTCTAAATTAATCATCCAAAAATATATAAAGTTTATTTTTTATTAAAAGTAAATTTATAAATATTTTAAACATTTATTTTGAGACGGAGAATATTACGTTTTAGTATAGTGCTTATATAACAATTCATCGACGAACCTATTTTAATATCTGTACTATTACGTTTATACTCCCTCTGTCCCGGACTAATGGGCACAAATTTCTTTTTTGAGCGTTCCATTTAAATGTGCACATTGCTAAAATTATTAAAGAATCTTTACTATTCGTCTCTCTCATTCTCCCTTCTACTTACTTTTATACTCACAACACTTACACTTTTTCTCTTCTGCTCATTTTTCATACTCACAACACTAACACTTTCCTAAATTCCCGTGCTAGAAACTTTTTGTGTCCATTAATTTGGGACGAAAGGAGTATTTTATAATGCCTACTATAGCAAGTAAAAACTGGAATATTATTACCCAGTTCCAGGAAATAATTATCAGAAAATATTGTGAAAAATAGTTTTGCCCCTACTAAATAATAGAAAAATATTAGTTTCAACCTTTTAAAATTGTCGATCTGTCAATTAAAACTATCAGTTTTATGTCAAATCGATTTATCTTGTGAAGACAATTTTTTTTCTTTTTTTTTTAAAGGAACAATAGTAAAGAGTAGATAAACTAAAATTGTCAGTTTTAAGGCTAGTAAAATTAACACTTTTAAATCTTTTTTTTTTTGAAGGAACACTTTTAAATCTTTAAAACCTCTATTGGTTGTTGCTCTTATTATTAGGGTTTTTTTTTTTTTTTCTTTATTTCTGACTTTGCTATGTAATTTTGGTTTATTCCTTTTCTTATCTTTTCTTATCCTATTTGGCAAATAATAATAATAATAATAATAATAATAATAATAATAATAATAATAAACTTTACTTCTCCTATTAGCACGACAACTATTTCGGATACTTTTGTTTTCTCCTATTAGCACGACAACTATTTCGGATATTTTTGTTCTTTTTCGTTGAGAGCCCTGTTTTTTCTTCATTATATTGAGAATCATTGTGTAATTATTGTATTTCTTATTACAATTATTTAGTTGTTTGGTTAGACACTTACTGCGGATCTAAATGCTTTAGTTAGTGTTAGTGCAGAACGTGGTGTTACCACAAGTGCTGCCAACACTGTCCCAGTGTTACCCGACGGACAGTCTGGAATATATTTGAATATTTGCTTCATAAATAATTGCTGTACTAATGTCTAATATTGTTGCAAGTTTTGCGTTCATTGTTGGTCCAATTTTCAGATATACTATGGTTGAGATGCTAAAATAATGCAAGGAAGGTGAAAGAAAATTTTATGGATAAATGAGATTTTATCCATAAACATGTGAGATTTGCTTCACAACAAACACATAGGTATTTGACCCATTCAAAGGGCTGATTGTTGAAGAAGAAAGTACAAGGCGAGTAAAACAAGATGGTACAAGTCGGGTTTGCATGGACTTGGGCACCAAGAATTAGTTCCTACATTTTAGGAAATGTAGAGAAATTCATCCCCAAGGCTCGGCCACTCCATCTCTCCACTCTCCCACGTTTTTAACCACAAACCCAGCCACGTTTATGTATTCCCCAAGTATTCTCAAGCCTATAAATAGCAAGAGAGGATGTGTTTGAAGACACAACACTTGAAGCTACTTCAACACACATTCTCACACAAGAAAAGGCTATACACTCCTTGGTTCCGATAAACCCCGTCTTCCCAAACCTATTTCCATTCTTGTAATCGTAGATTATAAGTTTGTCTTGGCTAGGATATGGTCTCGTGTATAGTCTTAGTCGTTCCACAAAGCTTTCATTGTAATAGCATTAGGGAACTCTCGACCTTGTACTCATTTCATATTAATTAGTGAAGGTCTCGCCTTTGAGGCATCCCTCAAGATATATAATTTATATATCTTGAGAAAAATAATTCTTGTGTGATTTTTCCGCTGCAAACTCTTTTCAGAAATTGTTTTCTGTTCGTGTGTGTTAAGTGTTGCTAGAAGTGATATCGTTGTAGACAACACCTTTGATATCACTTCCTTTCTGACTTAAGCCATTGACTTGCTTCTTCAATTGGCACCAGAGCTGGTTACTTGATATACTAAGTACTTCGATCCAGTGTGTCATGGCTTATGATCCAGACAATCCTAATCAAAAAAGGCTTCATGTTCTTGATGGTTCGAATTACGCCTATTGGAAGATCCGCCTCCGTTCGAATATCAAATCAATTGATATCCGGGCTTGGCGATCTATTGTGAATGGTTATTCTGTCCAATTGTTACCGCCGGATGAAGATGGTGACGTTCAAGTCAAACCTGAATCCGAGTGGACTAATGAGGAAAACAACCTAGCTAGTTTCAATGAGAAGGCACTTAATGCCATTTATGAGTGGGTTGATATGCATATTTTTAAACTCATTCAAAATACTCCCACTGCTAAGGAGGCATGTGATACTTTACAAAGATTTTGTGAAAGGGATGGTAGTGTTCGTGAAACTAAGCTTAGAAGGCTCACTAGCAAATTTGAAAGATTGAGGATGAGTAAAAATGAAGATATTACTTCATATTTTGAAAAACTTTTTGGTATTGCTAATGAATGTCAAGTTTTGGGTGAACCTTTTACTAACAAACAACTTGTTTCAAAAGCAGTTAGAACTATTCCTGAGCGCTTCAATATAAAAGTTTCATCTATTGAAGAGGCTCACAATCTTGCGACCATGGATATAAATACTTTGATGAGTATTTTGCAAAATTTCGAATTAAACCTTTCTGATCAAAGTGATGCTATTAAAGGAAAAAGTGTTGCTTTGAAAATTAAACCCTCGAGTGTTGAAAAAGATGAGGAAGAAGAGGTTTTCGAAGAAATGGATGAAAAGGCTAGTGTTTCTTTACTTGCTAGAAAATATAACTCTATGTTAAGAAAGTTTAACAAAGAAAATGTGCAGGTAAAAGCAAATGAGCAACAAACCAAGGTGTATGATTCGATGCCAAGAAGGCCACTCCCAACCACCCAGAAAACAAACCCAATCCGTAGGGCATCCTCCGATCAGTCAAGTTCAAATTCCAATTACCTTGACTCCATTCAATGCCATACGTGTTCGGGATGGGGACACTATGCCAATGAATGCGCGAACAATCTGAGGAAGAAGGGTAAGGGCTTATGGGTGTCTCTCAGTGACAATGAAGAAGAAGGAGTGGACCATGCTCAAAACCCAGATGAGACAACCATGTTTGTCACTGTTTGTGACTCGGACACAGAAAGTGCTATCCCAAGTGATAACCCAAGTGGGATAACACCTGTGATAACACCCAGCAGGTATAATGATTTCAATTTTACTAATGATGTTTGTTTTGTGAGGTCTATTAATCTGGATGCAGGAAGTTCTCAAGATGATGCTGAGATGAGTAAGGATGAACTCATAAGAGGATTAAGGAATCTTTATGAGGACATTCTTGAAGAATACAAGAAGGAGCATAGCATGGTGCAATTCTTGACCAAAGAAACTCAGCAACTAAGGCTTGGTGTGGCTACTCTTGAAATCCAACTCACAAAGAAGGATGCTGAGCTGGAGAAAGTCAAGAATAAATTGTCTCTAGCCGAAACCACACTCAAGAAACTCAACACGGGGTCTACCAAACTGGATGAGATCCTCATGTTAAGTAAACCTCTCAGGGCAGATATTGGTTTTCAATATTCTTTAGATAAGATCATTTCTTCTTTGTCTTTGGAAGATAATCAAACATGTTTTATAAATGAACATGGAAAGGAAAATGATGTGTCTTCTTTCAAAACCTCTGATAAAGGGAAAGTGTGTACTTATTTCCACATTACTGGACATTTTAAGAAAAATTGTCATACTTTTCTGAAAAGAAATCAGTCTAGTTCCTCAGTGTTACCTGAAGTGTTACCCACTACTCCTGATAACACTGCTTATCAGAAAAATAAAAAGCAAAGTAAGAAGGAATGGAGACCTAAAAACAATCAAAGATATGATGTTGTTTTTACTGCCTTAAGAACTAATGTTGAAGGTTCATGGTATTTTGATAGTAGGTGTTCACGTCACATGACGGGAATAAAATTGTTTTTAAAAGACTATGAATCTGTTCTTGGAGGTAATGTTACTTATGGTGGTGGAAGTAAGAGCAAGATAATAGGGAAATGAACACTAAATGTGCCCGGTTTCCCTGCCTTAAAACATGTCTTACAAGTAGATGGTCTTGTAGCTAATTTAATTAGTATAAGTCAACTTTGTGATAATGATTTAGAGGTGAAATTTAATAAAAATACTTGTGAGGTCTTTGATCGTACTAACAAGTGTGTGATGTCAGGTACTAGATCAATTGACAATTGTTATTGTATTAAAGATAAACAGGTATGCAACTCTGTTAGAGTTGATGTCACCACTTTGTGGCATCAAAAGTTAGGACACGCAAATTTTTGAAACATTGAAAAAAAAATTCAGCTTGGTTCTATTCAAGGAGTTCCTAATCTGGATTTTGAAAACAAAATCATTTGTGAAGGTTGTCTTAAAGGCAAACAAACTCGTGTTGCTCACAGTGCTGCCCAATACCATGAGTAGTACTCTGGAACAACACATTGTTTTCAACTTTTACATATGGATTTAATGGGTCCAATTGAGGTTGATAGTTTGGGTGGTAAGAAATATTCGTTGGTAATTGTTGATGATTTTTCTAGGTTCTCTTGGATCTTTTTCTTAAAAGAAAAATCTGAGGCTTTTGAAAAATTTAAAATCTTTCACTCAAGAATCAAAAACATGTTTTGTACTTCTGTTTCTCGTATAAGATCCGATCATGGTAAAGAGTTTGAAAATGTTTCCTTTTCTTCCTTTTGTGAGAAAATAGGAATACACTATGAATTTTCGGCACCCAAAACTCCTCAACAAAATGGGATTGCCGAAAGGAAAAATCGGACTTTACTTGAAATGGCCCATGTAATGTTGTTTTCTAAACAAATTTCTAAAAGATTTTGGGCCGAAGCATTAAATACCGCTTGTCACACGGTAAATAGAGTTTTCTTAAGACCCGGTACCACAATGACACCTTATGAGATTTTGAATGGCAAGAAGCCTAAAGTTCTCTATTTTCATGCTTTTGGGTGTGTATGTTACATTCTAAATGACCGAGATCAACTAAAAAATTTTGACTCTAAGAGTGATAAGGAAATTTTTCTTGGGTATGCTCAAAATAGTCGAGCATATAGGGTGTACAATCTAAGGTTGAAAACTATCCAAGAATCGGTTAACATTGCTTTTGATGACCTGTCGAGTATTGCAAGTGATGGACCTCAGGAACCTCCCTTGATTCTGTTGGATGAGCTGAATGATAACAGAGAAAATTCTAACTCTGTTGATGACGCATGTGCTGACCAAAGTGTTACCACTAACGAGGCAACACTTCCGGTAACACCTGATTCCAGTACAGCTGCTGAAACAGAAGAAGAAAATCCAAATGGTGCAGAGGTTCATGAAATTATAAGGAGAGATCCCCCAGCCAGAATAAGAAGGAATCATCCTTCTACACAAGTGATAGGGGAGGTAAGTGAAGGAATTCAAACAAGAAACAAAGAACCAATCAATTACCGGGAAATGGTAAGGTATGTGTGTATGTCTACCACATATGCAAAGGTGAAGTACTCTTGTTTTATTTCTACCTTAGAACCTAAGAATGTAATTAATGCTTTAAAAGATAATTTTTGGATTCAAGCCATGCAAGAGGAGCTTGAACAATTTACCCGAAATAATGTTTGGACTTTAATTCCCCGTCCCGCTAACACTAATGTTATTGGGACTAAATGGATTTCAAAAATAAAAGTGATGAAACAGGTAACATTGTTCGTAATAAAGCTCGTCTTGTGGCTCAAGGCTACACACAGGTCGAAGGTATCGATTATGATGAGACCTTCGCACCTGTGGCTAGAATTGAGTCCATAAGACTCCTCTTGGCTATAGCTTGTTATCTTAAAATCACATTGCACCAAATGGATGTGAAAGGAGCATTTTTGAATGGGTATATTGATAAACAAATCTATGTTGAACAACCTAAAGGTTTTGAAGACCCATTCAAACCACACCATGTTTATAAGCTTATCAAAGCCTTATATGGTTTGAAACAAGTGTTGGGTTTTGAGCAAACATGCGCAGCGGAATTAAAACCCAAAAGCCTAGATCCGATCACGATGATTAAATTAATACGAGGATGAATTTAGAATACTAACCGTGGTGATGCTTTAAAATTTTCGGATCTTCAAATCTTCAAGTCTTCAAGCTTTAGATTTGATCTCCTTGTTCTTCGCGTTCTTCGGATCACGATCACAGGAACTCGAACTTGAGATGCTAAAGGAAGCATCCTCTATGTGTATCCACACGCGAACGAATATCTAGAACGATTCTAGATCTGGATTGCTAGACCCATTAGAAAACATGTTTTTCTAATCTTTAAAGGCTATATGATTTTATTGGTGTTCTTGAGCTTTTGATTCTCAATCTAAACTCAATAATATGTTTCTCAAACACATGGAGGCTACCAATAATGATACAATATCAATCCATACTGATTAGGGTTAAGAGAGAGGTATTTAAACTCATTAGTCCTAAACCTTTTAGGAGAAATAGGTCAAAACCCGTCAAAACACGAAATCAGATTTTTGGCCCAAACAGGGCCTGCTTGGCCGAGTCCTTTGAGGTGCTCGGCCGAGCACCTTTGCTCCAGAAAACTGACCTTCTGATGAGCCTTTGCTCGGCCGAGTCCTATGAGGTGCTCGGCCGAGCACCACCAGAAATCTGTTTTTAGCCTTTTAAACAATTCGTTCTTTTGTGTGTGACCCCATAGGATTATATTAAGCTTGCAATGAGTCCAACCAAGGTCAAACTCATAAATCATGAGCGGACTCTAGCAAGCCATCATGACTACCCAAATAATATAACTTAAAGAAGTTCGTAATCCTTAATAGAGCATATCACAATCCTTTTGTCACGCGATATCATATTGAACATAAGTCATGGTCCATGTCAACTTATCTTGTTCAATGCTTTCTCGATCCAAGTAGATTGATAATGAGCAAATGGTATTGATCTCATCAATTCATTTGAGCGCGGCCACGCATTTTATCAATCTCACTCTATGAGAGGCCCAAGCGGATATCTCTCTTGAGAGAGGGACAAATCCCATCTTGACTTATTACCTTTCCCTACATGAATCCGATTATGCCAATCGTAGCCTTTATAACCACCCGGTTAGGGGTGACGTTTGAGTACGTCAAACATAATGTTCATCATGTGGAAGACTGTAATAATCTCAGGTCTAAGGATATCAATGATATAACTATTATGAGATTTAATTATGACATTTGACCATGACATAAATCTCATAGGTGGGTCATGTCCAGTACATGTTCACCAACAAGTACCCATAAGCTTAATCTGTATCATATACACATGATCATCACATGATCATCAATTAAACTTATACTAGTTCTTCATAAGTACTAGGGACGGGGATTATTATAATAAACATGTAAAACATATAATAACCCAAGGTTGTTATCTCCATAACAAATGAGAACATGATGTAACGTAAGGCCTTTCTCAAGGGCCTAGAGCATAATTCCAACAATCTCCCACTTGCACTAGGCCCAATCAACGTGTATCCAATACCCATTGAGCTAAGTTATGATCTCCATCATCATTGCAAGTGAGCACATGTAAGATAATTATCCTTGTTATCATCATAAGGCATTTTGCATATTTTGACATCTCCCATATCAACGATTTCTCGTAGAGATGGAAACGTCTGAGTGCGTGTTTGGATCATAGATGAGCCCTTGGCACTTTAGCTTGTGCAATAACCGTTATTTCACAACAAAGGTCCATAGGATTATTAGTACTAGAAACTATTTCTAGTTTTACTAATAACATCTATATTCAAACAATTCCCTTAGTTACAACTCTTGTAACCAAATATTCAATTTTATTCGTAGAATAATTTATAGTTTATTTGCTTGGAACTATTCCAACTAATAGCACTTACTTTAAACATATGTTTATACTGCGATTTTCAATTACTCTTGTTGATGTGGAAGCATGCATCTACGTAACTATTTACTAGATCATCTCCCATTCCAACAAACATCAAGAATACATCCTTAGTTCTTCTCAAGTACATAAGGATATTCTTGACCGTTATCTAGTGACTTTCACTAGGATATGATTAGTATGTTCTCATCATACTTTAAGTATACGAGTTATACCGTCTAAGTACATAATATGACATTCATGATAGATCAAATTGCCGAAGCATATGGAATCCTAATCATGTATTCTTGCTCATTAGTCTTCCACTAAGACTAAGTCCTGCCAAGAACACTGTCATTAGACAACTTTGCAAGTTCTATTTCCAAGAGTCTTGCATACTGAACAATTCAGTACTTTGTCTCTGCAAGTACTTTGACACAAACCAATCAACTTCTTAGATTTATATCACTAGATATTAATTCCAAGGATATAAGCGGCTTTTCCTTAAGTCCTTCATTAAGAAACTCTTTCAAATGAACTATGTGTTAGACACATATACAAGACTAGGAATTAGACTATGCTCCCACTAATTTCTTAGCAAACACAAGTCTCATTATTGATGAATTCCAAACGATTTGAACATTTCATCAAAATGATTATTTCAACTCCAAGAAGCTTGCTTCAATCCATCCCATGGATTTTCGCAACTTACATACTTTATTAGAATTTCTAGACTATCAAAACATTTAGGTTGTATCCGATACATCCTTAAGTGAGCTCCCGTTAAGAAACGTTGTTTTAATATCTATTTGTCAAATTTCATATTCCAAATATGAAGATATGACAATGAGAATTCTAATAACTTAAAGCATGACTTCAAGTGAGAAAGTTTTATCATAGTCGAAATATGAGTCAACCTTTTCACATTTAATCTTGATTAATTAGTATGTTCCTTTGCTCCCCATGTTAGATTTCTCCAAGAAAACTTAATTCCATCCTTTGGTTTTTACACCTTAGGTTAGAAAGATCAAGTTCCAAACTTGATTAATATACATGGATTGCCCTTTTAGATTTTATGACTCCAAGTCATTAATCTAAAATGGAGCGGACATTGCATTTTGATAGGTGGTAAATATATCATTCTCAATGAATTTTACCTCAATACTTTCTATTTCAAGAAATCCAATATTTCTCATTATAGATTGTATCCTATCATATATGCATGTAACTTGTGTAACTTGAACGAATTTTCACAACTCCTTGCGAAAGTTCGTTCAACTTCCATCTAAGGTTCTATGTTATTTTTCTAGGTCTCGAACCATTCGAGATATATTTTACTTCCACTGATTCTTTTAGAGAAAAACAATTTATCTAGAAAAGTACCGTCATAAGCAACAAACAATTTGTTTCTTAGAAGTAAAATAATATCCTCAAGTTTTCTTGGGATATCCCATGAAAACACATTTATTAGATTTAAGTGTGAACTTGTTCCAAACAAGTCTTTTCGCAAAAGTCTCACCAACTTAAATCTTTATGAAAGACAAACCAAGTTTTCTTTCTTTTCATATCACATATGGTATCCTTGAACCTATTTTGATGAAACTCAAATTAGTGTAATTATAGCGGTTTCCAATTTATAACCCCAAATTAAATAGTTGATGATCAATTTGACTTTATCATCTAATGAACCATATCCAATAAGGTTCTTTACCTCCACGTAGACACACCATTCCAAAATGTTGTTCTTTGTGGAGTTCATTGTGAAACAATTTCACAACCTTAAAGATGATTGTCAAATTCTTGGTTCAATTATTCATTATCACGATCGAATCGTGATCTTTGAATAGTTTTGCCAAGTAGTACCAAAATCCTCATTTAGCATTGCCACTTAATGAACCATATACATCGACATGTATTAGGTCTAATAAGATATCAGCCTTTTACTACTCCTAGTAAAAGTTGTCTTAATCCAAGTAAATAAGATTTGCATAAATCATATGATTCAAAGTCGTATGACTTTAAAACTCCGTCCCATGGAATTTTAGATATGCGTTTCTCATTTATTTGATCAAAACAATAATGCCTTGAGAATTTAATTATTTATGTTATAGTCTTATTTATTATTTTGTTCTTCAAGATTTAGGATATGAGATTTATTTATATGATTTAACAATACGATAAAGCAAATCATAATAAATAAAGCTCTTTCTTATTCCAAATAATAAATAAATATCCTTCATTATCTTATAGCAAAATAATACTTTCTACTTAATGAGCAAAGCCACTTCATAAGTGTTCCACGAACAATGTTGCAACTCTTGCATCATTATTATTCGCAGATTAACTTTACCTTTTATAAGTAGTCTTTCTTTTTACTAATTGTTGCACATTTATACAAATGTGGGATCCAATCCGGTATCCAATACCCAATGATTAAAATTAGAAAGATTAATTTTATAGCATAAATATCCTTTGTGGTTGTCTCACTACCATTCACCTTTTATTGATCATCCAAAATTTTGATTGCAATTTTAAATTGTCAATCAAATTGCCACATTACCAAATTGCATTATTCAGAGTCATAATTTTAGCCACAATTATTTCCTTTAGGTTTGACAAAGTTTGTCTTACCTTTAGCTTTTAATCCTTCCTTTTAGAAAATCATAAAGTCAAAATCGAATTTTCGACTTAGGTCATCATCTTTCCGCATGATAGTTCAGATATTGAGAACATAAACCAATGTCTCATCAATTCGATTAACTTCAGCAATCAAGAACAATTCAAGATTCTAATTTTAGTTTATCTGAATTCTTAATTGACATCACTTTTCAGGAAACTTGGTTTCGCAAACCAGCCGTCTGAAATTAGATTCAATCCCAGATTAATCTTGAACTTGACATTTAATTTCAGGAAACATGGTTTCTGAAACCAATCATCTGATAATTAAATTCAACTCAAAATATTTATCTTAGAAGCGGTAGATTTTAAATTTCCAAATTTATCCTATAATTGCATTTCTTGATTCATTTAGGATTTGGTGCTCATGGTGATCAAATCACCATGATTATCAAAACCAAGAATAAACAATTTATTCATGAATCTAAGATCATCAACAAGTTAATCAAATTAAATTTTGATGATCCTACGGAACATATTAATAAAATTAATATTGCAATTTAGGTTACTCAGGATTATTAAGAATGTATAATTTCCATTCTTGCTTTAGAACAATTCTTAAGCTCATGAATAATTTCTATTCTGAAGAACAGATCGCAGTAATAAACATAATTAAAGTTTAAGAAAATATTCTACACAAATATGCAAATAAATATACACCTATATTTCATACCAGACATTTAAGAGATATATAGATTGTATTTCATAAATACTCCCACTAAATTATATAACCTTCAATACATCCAATGTATAATATAATTTGAATGGGCTAAGATCCTTCTTTAATTTAATTTCAAGTCCGCTTTGGAGATACTGCTCAAAATTAAATTAATTAGGTAGACAACTCCTTGTCAATCATATCATATATGACTCTTAGATCTTTTATGAGATTGTAGATATCGTATATCTAACATGTTTTAATCTCATCTGTGCCTTAGGCCCAAAACTTTGTCTTTTGATAGCCTAATTAAGTCAAACCATGATAGACGCATAGGAAACTCTCATTCACTCATCTTGCTCATACACTGATAGAATCAATGCACCTCGCTTTGGCAGAGCCCACATGAAAATACCCGGTGTACTCACAAGTGTCTATCATGGGTTGGCACATGACTTAAAAATTTTAAGAAGGTTCATCTCATATAGCATACAACACGTTAATGAGCACATAACATGTAAAGCATCGGTTAATGATTTAATTAATCTCATTAATTAAACCATGATATCATGTGATTGATTTATGGGGATAAATTCTTTAACACATAATTGAGAGCACGATTGTACGGTCGAAACTAAGCCAAGAAGGCATCCACAATCCCGTACCAAATTTAGAAACTAGAAGAAACAACTATGTAAGGTCGAAACTAAGCCAAAAGGCATCCACAATCCCTTACATAAAGTAACTTGATTCTAAATTCTTTTGTCTCATCAATTTATTACTTTGACCTTGAGATTTGTTTTCAGGAAACACGGTTTCTTAAACCAGCCATCTGACAAACAAATTCAATCCAAAGTGATTTCAAACAAGACATTTAATTTCAGGAAACACGGTTTCCAAAACCAGCCATCTGAAAAACAAATTCTGTCCAAAATCCTTCTGCTCGGCCGAGTCCTTTGGGGTGCTCGGCCGAGCACCTGTGCGTTTTAAAATCTGTACCCTTCTGATTCATATGCTCGGCCGAGTCTTATGAGGTGCTCGGCCGAGCACGCCTGTCAGAATAGAATTTTTGAATTTTAATTCTAAAATTGCTTTCCTGATTCAATTAGGGTTTGGTGTTCATGATGATCAAATCATCATGCTCATCAAAGCCTTGAATAAACAATTTATTCATGAATCAAGGATCATCAACAAATCAATCCAATTAATTTTTATGATCACAAGGAACATAATAATCAAATTATTATCGCAATCTTAGATCCCACATAGCGTATTTAAACGGTACGATTTTATGATCTCTATATATCACATATACATACATAAAATTCAAATCACATAAACATCAAGAATCTAAATTCAAATAACATGCCAACACATATAATCCAATTATATTATTAACATGTTATTATTAAAATAATCATGATGAACAGGGCTCTGATACCACTGTTGGGTTTTGAGCAAACATGCGCAGCGGAATTAAAACCCAAAAGCCTAGATCCGATCACGATGATTAAATTAATACGAGGATGAATTTAGAATACTAACCGTGGTGATGCTTTAAAATTTTCGGATCTTCAAATCTTCAAGTCTTCAAGCTTTAGATTTGATCTCCTTGTTCTTCGCGTTCTTCGGATCACGATCACAGGAACTCGAACTTGAGATGCTAAAGGAAGCATCCTCTATGTGTATCCACACGCGAACGAATATCTAGAACGATTCTAGATCTGGATTTCTAGACCCATTAGAAAACATGTTTTTCTAATCTTCAAAGGCTATATGATTTTATTGGTGTTCTTGAGCTTTTGATTCTCAATCTAAACTCAAGAATATGTTTCTCAAACACATGGAGGCTACCAATAATGATACAATATCAATCCATACTGATTAGGGTTAAGAGAGAGGTATTTAAACTCATTAGTCCTAAACCTTTTAGGAGAAATAGGTCAAAACCCGTCAAAACACGAAATCAGATTTTTGGCCCAAACAGGGCCTGCTTGGCCGAGTCCTTTGAGGTGCTCGGCCGAGCACCTTTGCTCCAGAAAATTGACCTTCTGATGACCCTTTGCTCGGCCGAGTCCTATGAGGTGCTCGGCCGAGCACCACCAGAAATCTGTTTTTAGCCTTTTAAACAATTCGTTCTTTTGTGTGTGACCCCATAGGATTATATTAAGCTGGCAATGAGTCCAACCAAGGTCAAACTCATAAATCATGAGCGGACTCTAGCAAGCCATCATGACTACCCAAATAATATAACTTAAAGAAGTTCGTAATCCTTAATAGAGCATATCACAATCCTTTTGTCACGCGATATCATATTGAACATAAGTCATGGTCCATGTCAACTTATCTTGTTCAATGCTTTCTCGATCCAAGTAGATTGATAATGAGCAAATGGTATTGATCTCATCAATTCATTTGAGCGCGGCCACGCATTTTATCAATCTCACTCTACGAGAGGCCCAAGCGGATATCTCTCTTGAGAGAGGGACAAATCCCATCTTGACTTATTACCTTTCCCTACATGAATCCGATTATGCCAATCGTAGCCTTTATAACCACCCGGTTAGGGGTGACGTTTGAGTACGTCAAACATAATGTTCATCATGTGGAAGACTGTAATAATCTCAGGTCTAAGGATATCAATGATATAACTATTATGAGATTTAATTATGACATTTGACCATGACATAAATCTCATAGGTGGGTCATGTCCAGTACATGTTCACCAACAAGTACCCATAAGCTTAATCTGTATCATATACACATGATCATCACATGATCATCAATTAAACTTATACTAGTTCTTTATAAGTACTAGGGACGGGGATTATTATAATAAACATGTAAAACATATAATAACCCAAGGTTGTTATCTCCATAACAAATGAGAACATGATGTAACGTAAGGCCTTTCTCAAGGGCCTAGAGCATAATTCCAACAACAAGCTCCTCGAGCATGGTATGGTCGCTTAACTCAATTTTTGTTGGAATATGGTTTTGTTAGAGGAGAAGCTGATAGGACTTTGTTTATCTTAAGAAATGGTAAAACCCTTGTCATAGCTCATATATATGTTGATGACATTGTTTTTGGCTCCACATCCGAAATGGATTTGAAAAAATTTGTGGATGCCATGTCTTCAACTTTTGAAATGAGTATGATAGGGGAACCAAACTTTTTCCTTGGTTTGCTGGTGAAACAATCGAATGAAGGGATCTTCATTTCACAAAGCAAGTATGCGAAAAGTTTGGTAACAAAGATTGGGTTGGAGCATGCCTAGGCGTCTAAAGTACCAATGGGTTCTACACTGAAGTTGGGAAAGGACCAAGTAGGGGAGGACGTGGATCCAACCTTATATCGCTCCATGATAGGTAGTCTCCTTTATCTTACTGTGAGTCGTCCTGACTTAATGTTTAGTGTGTGTGTATGTGCACGCTATCAAGCCAGTCCTAAACTCTTTCATCTAAATGCTGTCAAAAAGATTATCAAATATGTGTCAGGCACGAGTGATTTAGGAATATGGTTTTCTAAGGATACTAATACCAACCTTGTTGGTTTTAGTGATTCTGACTGGGCGGGTGACATGGATGATAGGAAAAGTACTAGTGGGGGGTGTTTCTTTTTGGGTAATAACTTAGTGTCATGGTATAGTCGTAAATAAAACTGTGTGTCTCTTTCGACAACCGAGTCCGAATATGTCGCGGCCGGTAGTTGTTGTTCCCAACTCATTTGGTTAAAACACATGTTAGACGACTATGGTCTTGATAGTAATATCTTAACCATTTATTGTGATAATCTAAGTGCTATAAACATTACAAAAAACCCGGTTCAACATTTCCGTACTAAACACATTGATATCCGTCACCATTTTCTAATAAGTGCTATAAACATTACAAAAAACCCGGTTCAACATTTCCGTACTAAACACATTGATATCCGTCACCATTTTCTAAGAGACTTGGTTGAAAAAGACTTGATAAACATAGAGCATATTGATACTAAGTATCAACTTGCTGACATTTTTACCAAGGCCCTTGACCATGAGAGATTTTCAAGTTTGAAAAGATCTCTTGGTCTTTGTATTTTTTAATCTACTGTTTTTGAGTGTTACCGTGAGTGTTGTCAACACTTCTGGTAACACTGTGTACAATAAAAAAATGTTTTTCTTTTTTTCATTGTAAGCCTTCACGGCGGCACATTTTGACCTTTCTGTTTTGGTAGGTTTATACTTGGTTAACATGTTTGTCAAATACCCTTTGTACTCAAAGGTGACAAAGTCACTAATTTTTGTGATAAAATAAAAGGCAAAAGGCAAAAAGCACTTATAGTATTTCCTAAGTAACTCGGGGCACGGCGTTCGCTGCGACGATGCACTCTTTCCAAAAGGAGATACTATCTAGTGATTTCGTACTAAGTATTAGGAACATGGAGTTCGCTACTACATTGTATCCTACTTGAAATGTGCAAATCACTAAAGTATTTTTTACACTTTATAAGGACTCGGAGCACGGAGCTCGTTACTACGATGCTATCTTGTAGATATTGAAGTGTAAATTATACTTATTTTAAAGTGCTTAAAGATGAAGAACAAGCTTATTTTATCTAACTTGTTAGATTTATTTTACCTCAAACACTCTTAATTAAGGCTTGCTATGCCTCAAGTGTTTGAATTTGGGAAGCTTGTTTTTGCCTCAAATGCTTATTTAAAAGAAGCCTAACAATTTGCCTCAAGTGTTAATAATGAGGATTGTTTTACCTTTCTTAAAGTGAAGTTTTATCAAGGGGATATTTGATTTATATGTTTTTTAAAGTGTTACCATCATTGCCGATAACACATTAGTATGTGCCACATTATTTTTTTATTTATTATTTTCGGAATTAATAATTAAATTTGGGAAGTCCGAAAGTCTTTTAATTTTGTGGAGTTTATTGATTTCCAAAAGGCTTTTATTAAATCCTTTTATTTGTGGTGAATCTAATTAGGTAACTATATCCCTATTATTTTGGTGTCATAATTCAAATTGAATTTCAAAATGTGTGACCTATGCCGAATTCACTTAGTTTCTTTTTAATTTATTTCTTTTATTTTCATTTATTTATTTATTTATTTTAAAAAAGCTAATTTTTGGGGGATAATGGCTGTTTTTTTTTTTGATAAATGTGGGTGATGTGATTGAGTGTAACTATCTAGCTAAGAAATAGGGGGAGTTGAGAGTTATAGGGTTTAAGAAGAGACTTATCATAAATTGTATTTATCTTTTCCATTTGAATACTTACTAAAAATATCCTAAACCCTCCCCCTCCTCACTCGCCGATCTCTCTCTCCCTCGTCGGTCTCTCTCTCTCACTCCATCAATCTCTAAAAATCTCTCTTCAAAATTTCTTCCTTCTCTTCTCATTTTTTTCAATAGCTTCTCCATCCAAACACTTTTCTGAGCCTATGGAAGTTTCTCCAAGTGGTGGTGAAGCTAGGTTTTTCTCTCCCATGGAGACATCACCGGCGACAACACCGGTGACATCACCGCCTTCTCTAGCGATTGTGGTGTCCGGTCCGCCTCCAATTCCAGTCGCCCAAGCTCCGCCCACCAAGGCTCCTTCCCAACCTGCTGAAGCAACAACCAAGGCCACCAAGAAGAAGAGAAAATCCCCTTCTTCTCAACCTCCGGTAACCCAAGCTCCAAGAAAAAGAACTTCCAGTCGGCTTAGGGCTATGTTCAACAAGGTCAACACCAAAAGAAAATCTCGATGATGACTTAGAGATTGGGTGGATGAACAAGACAGTGAAACCCTAGCCGCTGCTCAACAAAGGCTGGCCAAAGGAAAATGTATACATAGTGCTGACCCAAGTGTTGCCAGAAAAAGGACAACACCTTCGGCAACACCTCATCCAGCTCAGACTCGATCAAAATCCCAGGAGGTACACCACTCTTCTCCTCATGTTTCTGATTCTAGTGATGAATCTGATTATAAGACTTTCGTGTAGAGGATAATGATGCTTTTCCTTTACCGCACTTCTCTCTAGTATTTTTCAAAAACTCGGGTATGTCGTTTTGGCTAAAACATAGCAAAACCCCGTTTTGGGAAGAGAAAAATATTGATGAGATTGATTTGAAGAATAATGGTGTGTTTCAATTCCTTGAGGACCGAAAATTTTTGATTCCAAATACCCAAGCCAAAGCCTTTGTTGACAAAATTGTGAGAAATTTTTATGCCAACTTGAGCCCTAATCTAGACAATGATCTCTCTCCCGAGTTTGGTAAGGTTTTTGTTAGGGGTCGAGTGTATCTCTTTAACCCAAAAATCATTAACAAAGCCTTAGGTATGCTCAATACTATTGAGGAAAGTTTTTATTACAATAAAGATGTGATGGCCAAGTTCTTAACTCACAATGAAGTTCGTGAGTGGCCAACCGATCCCAAAATCAAATTTCCCGCTTCTAAGCTTACTTCGCTTTTTTCAGTTTTGCACAAACTTTGCTTGTTTAACTGACTCCCTTCCAAAAGTGATCAAAATCTTACCATGAAACAAGCCAAAGTTTTGTATAGGCTAGGGAAGAATAAACATTTTAATTTTGGGAATCTAGTTTTTAAGCATCTCGCTTCTTGGCCAAAAAGAAAAGAACCTTCTTATTTTCCATATCCCTCCTTGATCTTCCGTGTCCTTACTTTCCAAAAGTTTCCCAATGAAGCCTCCGATGTCTTTTCCTCCGGCCCTAGCTTCTATGTTGTTGACAATCAATTGAAGAAAGGTAATAGGCACAAAGATCTCCCGTGGTCCAAACCGTCCCAAGCTTCAGGTTCCAGTACTCTTCCTACTCAGGGTACAACATCTTCTGCACAGCCTACTGCTCCAGATTTATTTTTCCCATTCCTACAGGTACAACCGGTGCTGCCCAAAGTGCTGTCGACACTTCTGGTAGCACATCTACTATGATTCCAAAGACCACTGTGATACAGGTCTTACAAAAGGTTATTGGGAATGTGACCTCTCAAGTACATTTATGGATGCAAATTCACACAGATTTGCAGGCTTTTCTTGATCAGCTTTCTTCACAAACAGGGGGAGGAAATGCTGCTGGAAGTGCTGCCCAGGGTGCTGATGCAGGTACTGGAGATGATGATACTCAGGAAGGCAATGACGAGGACGAGGACGAAGAGGAGGCAGTTTAAAGATTGTGATGGTTCTGATTTCTTTGAAAATTGAGTTGTGATAAAAACAATTTTTATGATGGTTGTTTTAAAACTTTGTGGTGGTTCTTGAAACAATTTTTTCTTGGTTTATTTATGTGAAGTGTGTAACACTTCGTGGATTTGAACAATTGGTTTGTTGGTTTGTTTATGTGGTTGAAGTGTGTTACACTTCGGGATTTGGATTTTATAACTCTTGGTTTTGTTTTAGATGTTTAGTTTTAATCATAGTATTTGGTTTTAAAACTATGTCAAAATCAATTGTTTTCGGTTGACTCGCCTCTTTGAGGGGGAGTTAATTTTTGTGGGAAGAATTTATGTATATTCTGTATTGTTGGCCAACATTGTCTTGCAGGTCACAGCATTATTTAGTTTGTGAAGAAATATCCAATTAAAGGGGAGATTGTTAGTGCAGAACGTGGTGTTACCACAAGTGTTGCCAACACTGTCCCAGTGTTACCCGACTGACAGTCTGGAATATATTTGAATATTTGATTCATAAATAATTGCTGTACTAATGTCTAATATTGTTGCAAGTTTTGTGTTCATTATTGGTCCAATTTTCAGATATACTATGGTTGAGATGCTAAAATAATGCAAGGAAGGTGAAAGAAGATTTTATGGATAAATGGGATTTTATCCATAAACATGTGGGATTTGCTTCACAACAAACACATGGCTATTTGACTAATTCAAAGGGATGATTGTTGAAGAAGAAAGTACAAGGCGAGTAAAGCAAGATGGTACAAGTCGAGTTTGCATGGACTTGGGCACCAAGAATTAGTTCCTACATTTTAGGAAATGTGGAGAAATTCATCCCCAAGGCTCGGCCACTCCATCTCTCCACTCTCCCACGTTTTTAACCACAAACCCAGCCACATTTATGTATTCCCCAAGTATTCTCAAGCCAATAAATAGCAAGAGAGGATGAGTTTAAAGACACAACACTTGAAGCTACTTCAACACACATTCTCACACAAGAAAAGGCTATACACTCCTTGGTTCCGATAAACCCCGTCTTCCCAAACCTATTTCCATTCTTGTAATCGTAGATTATAAGTTTGTCTTGGCTAGGATAGCGTCTCGTGTATAGTCTTAGTCATTCCACAAAGCTTTCAATGTAATAGCATTAGGGAACTCTCGGCCTTGTACTCATTTCATATTAATTAGTGAAGGTCTCGCCTTGAGGCATCCCTCAAGATATATAATTTATATATCTTGAGAAAAATAATTCTTGTGTGATTTTTCCGCTGAAAACTCTTTTCAGAAATTGTTTTCTGTTCGTGTGTGTTAAGTGTTGCCAGAAGTGATATCGTTGTAGTGACAACACCTTTGATATCACTTCCTTTACGACTTAAGCCATTGACTTGCTTTTTCAGTTAGCAATGTGAATGACGTCAAACTTTTTAGATGGGGAATTTTAGAATGTTGTAGTTCGGGACTGCCAAATTACACATAGAGAAACTGTTAGAGCAAAGAAGTGATTTTGAAGAGAAGAAAGAAGTGCACAGCAAACAAGGGTGATCCGGCCGGGTAGCCTGAGTGATCCGGTCAGACATTGGTGAGGTCCGGCCGGACCTAGGTCAATACCCGGTCGGACCAGGGTGATTTCGGGCATTCTGAATTCTGGTACTGTTCTGGCTGGCGTAGAAAGTAAATCAAGTCCTTTAGGGATTTGATTTAGGACTCCTTCTGTCTTCTGGTTTAGGTCTCTAATCCCAATAAATACTAGCCATAAAGTAGTATTTTTCTGTGCGTGATTCAATTGACATGGAGAGAGAGATCAGTGATTCTAGATCTAGGGATTTGCATAGCTAGGAACTTTGTGATCAAAGTTCATGCAAACATAGATTAGTGTGATTATCTTCTTGTAATTGTTTCTCCACCATAATAATATCTATTTCTCTTTGCCCGTGGAGGTAGCCAATAAAGATTGGTGAACCACGTATATTCTGTGTTGATTTGCGTTCATTGTTATCTGTTATCTCTTGGATCTGGTTTACTAACAAGTGGTATCAGAGCTCTGGTGGCACCAAAGTCTGGTTAGTTGAGAAAGATCAGGGCATTCCGCTGCGGTAGAAGAGATAGATTCCGGGATGAACAAGAAAACAACAAGTCTGACAGGAAGAACAGGTTTATTATCTGATAGAAGATTATGCATTGGGCGCGCAGATCGCGGGTAGAAAAAGTGCAGATCGCGTGCAGAAAACGTGCAGAAAACGTGCAGTCTTGGTGCGGGTCGCGTGCAGTTTTGGTGCAGATCGCGTGCAGCGCACGTGCAGTCCGCTTGCAGTGTCCGTGTAGAAATCTGGGTGTCTAGGTTGGACACATCTGGTATTGTATTCTATTGCCTCTGACATATTTGAGTTTAGAATTTTCCTAGTTATTCTGAAACTCTTCACTGTAGAGGAACGAGAATCAATAAATCGGGGAACAGTCAGTGATTGCTCATTTGTGCTAACAATAGCAAATCTGGTAGATCTGAATCTGAAAGTTCGTTTGGTGTTCGTTGGTGATCCAAGAACGCATCTAGAACGTTTCGGTGTCTAGTATCTACATCTGAAGACGGATATTTGAAGCTAGGGTTCTGTGATCAGAAGTTAGCTATCTGGTATAATCTGAAGATCTAACATCTGTTGTAGTCTATTCTAGTGATCTAGAAGTAGATACAAAATTTGTGTTGCCCGAGGCAATAATCTGGTTAGATTTCAGAGTTGTACATCTGACTCCGCGTCTGATGAATTCTGAGTCGGCTGCAGCAATGGCGAGCAGTGACAATCTGGATGAGGATAGAGATTATGCCCTAATGACTGAAGAAGAAGCGTGCAAGGAAGTTGCATGGGTTCTAGATTCGGGAGTTTTTTATCGCATGTGTTCATGCAAGGAGCAGTTTACAACGTACGAGCAAAAGGATGGAGACCGTATTTATATGGCTAATGGATCTATCTGCGAGGTAGTTGGCATGGGCTCCGTAAGGGTGAGAACTTCGGGTGATAAAAACTCTCACATTGAACAAGGTAAGACACGTTCCACAAGTAGCAAATAATCTGGTATCACTTAGTCGGTTGGACAAGAATGGATACAGTTTCAAAGGTGAAGGTGGAGTTCTGGATGTCTACAAAGGTTCGGATGTGATTCTGAATGGTGGAAGAAAAGATTCCTTGTTTATCCTCCAAGGTTCTGAGATTGGTGAGGGTGTTGACGAGCAGGTGGAGCAGCGTTTTACTCTAGGTTGGAGTGAACTGGGCAAGCCACGGCTAGAAGATCAACACATACCAGTTTTATCAGTCATGGTTGGCATGATCCAATCTCGACTGGATGGGCCACAACTGAATGACTGTTAGTCGCCCATTGGGGCGATACTGAGTGCCTGTATGTGCACGTCTGGGTGTCCGTAGGATACATTGCATGCAAAAAATCTAATTGTCCAGAGGACAAAGTTGTTTGTCTGGTGAGGCAAATTCTGAGTGTCTTGAAGATACATGGCGCACGCGAAAAATCTGGTTGTCCGGAAGACAAATCTAGTGTCTTTGACGAAAGACAGACTGAGGCAAAGGTTGAAAAATCTGGCATGAGGGATGTGGCTCAAGGTGGAGTCTATGTCGGAAGCTCGTGCATCTGAATTATTAGGGGAGATTCAAAATCAATGTGGAGATTGTTAAAGCAAGAAGTGATTTTGAAGAGAAGAAAGAAGTGCACAACAGACAAGGGTGATCCGGCCGGGTAGCCTGATTGATCCGGTCGGACATTGGTGAGGTCCGGCCGGACCTAGGTCAATACCCGCTCGGACCAGGTGATTTCGGGCATTCCGAATTCTGGCACTGTTCTGGCTGGCGTAGAAAGTAAATCAAGTCCTTTGGGGATTTGATTTATGACTCCTTCTGTCTTCTAGTTTAGGTCTCTAATCCCAATAAATACTAGCCATAAAGTAGTATTTTTCTGTGCATAATTCAATTGACATGGAGAGAGAGATCAGTGATTCTAGATCTAGGGATTTGCATAGCTACAAAATTTGTGATCAAAGTTCATGCAAACATAAATTAGTGTGATTATCTTATTAAAATTGTTTCTCCGCCATAATAATATATGTTTCCCTTTGCCGTGGAGGTAGCCAATAGAGATTGGTGAACCACGTATATTCTGTGTTGATTTGCGTTCATTGTTATCTGCTATCTCTTGGGTCTGATTTACTAACAAAAACATTTGGTTATCTTAAATTATTGATTATGAAGTTTGGTTGTGAGGGATCATTAGCAAAATGTTGGGTCTGGATGTCATTATCTGCTTCTAACTCTTCTTTATCGATCATCCATTAGACATACCGCAAATTCGCAAATTCTGCAACAGTCAATTCGTCGATAATTCCATAACAATTTTCATATAAGGATGACCTCCGACCATTATCAAACACCATTATTTTTTTTTTTTTTTTTTTAATACAAGTATGTGTTTTTAAAAAATTGCAATTTCTTTTGCAAGATTTACTCAAGTTTTATGTTCTCCAATGTGAATATAATATCGACTCGAGAAGGTTTAGGGGAAACTAATTTCCCCCATACTGTCCCCAAAGGAGTGGCCCAGTGGTAAAGCCAAGCCTCACCCTAGGTGAGCCCTAGGGTTCGATCCCTCTCATCGCCTCCTTATGGCGTGGACATTGTCAAAAAAAAAAAAAAATCCTCCCATACTAAAAAAAAATTACTTTTTTTTTTTTACTTTCAAACATTTAGGCAATATTTTTTTTTTACTTAAATCATAATTGAACTCAATACATAATCATTAATATAAGCGTCTAGGAGACAAATCTTAAGGAGAGAAAATCTTCTCTCTAACTTCTAGAGGAGGGGAGATCGAACCCATGACCTCCAAGTTGGAAGCCCTGAGCTCTGACCATCAGGCCAAGGCCTGATGGTTGTTTCCACAACAATCTTGTGTATAGATTCAGTTGGGTGGATCTGTTTCAGTTACTAGCACAAATTAATTGTTTTCTTAAATGTGAGAGTGAATATCGACCCTCCTATTGCCTCTCCAAATAAAGAAGGTTGAATATGAAATTAATGCACATGGACCGCATAGTATTAGTATAAAATATGTTTTTACATACACGCTTAGTTTTATGAAAAAATCTAGAATAATACTAGGGGCACAAAAAAGTCACAAAATCTTGCTCACAAAATCCTAGGTATAATGATTTAATTGGTGTTTTTAATTAGAGTGTAGCGGGTCCATTATCGATGTAACCAATAAAATATCGTCACCTCATGTTGTGAGCAAGATTTTGTGAACTTATTTTGTGCCCCTAGCATTGCTCAAAAATCTATTTTACACTAAGAGATGGAAAAACGAGTTTTTCGAAATTGCCTTCTCTAACATCATCATGTGAATGTTCTAATATTAGAATGTGTGTTGTAATATAACACTTATAAAATTTAAACAGACACTTTTATACATTCAAACATACATTTTAAGTGGTAGTGTTAATAATGGCGGTTGTAGTGTTAACGATTGCCTACCTTAGTGTTAAAAAGTGCATGTTGTAGTATTGAAAAATGCCTCTTAGAATGTCAACAAGTGCCAAGTGAGTTTTTATAAATTCTAAAACAAGTGTCTGCCCTAGTATCAAAAAGTGTCTGTTGTAATATTAAAAATGTCTTCTGTAGTATCAAAAAGTGTCTAGTGAGTTTCTGTAAGTTTTGGTTATTTTAAAAATGTCACCGCGCCTTGTAACAACGTTTCACTTTATTACATCAAAAATGCCACTCTGCTATTTGAAAACTCGTTTTACGTTAATACAAATGTAAACCATGTTTTTTTGAAAGATGTTTAACAAACTGAACTATAAAAGTATGTTCCACCAAACACTTCACCTACTTTACACGGGTTCGGAACCGCTACAATTAAATTAGGTCCACCCATCCAACAATGTGAAAACGATACAACGTTTGTAAAATATTTTCTACACAATGTAAAATGTTCACTATCCAACTTAAAAAAAATAAAAAAATGTGTTAGCTCCAGTCTTAGCTCCACATTGTACAAAACGTTTTTTTTTTTTTACATTTTAGTAGGTACAAATGTTGTGTGCTTTTTACATCGTTGAACGGGTAGACCTAACTCTCGTTGTAGCACTTCAAAATCCGCTCCCCTCAATGAATTGTTTAACAACTTACTTTATTTACATTCGCTTCAATGCTGCAATGATTTTTTTTGCACAAAATTTTGGGGGAAACTAATGTTAAAAAAAAGACCGGTTTTGGACAACCAGCAAACCAACTCCTACTTTTTTTGAACCGGTTCTCGCTCATTAAAAAAATTCGATCAAAATGTTTGTAAACCGGCCTTTTATGCGGCTTTGGATGTACGACTCTTTCTCTCTCCCATCTCTAACCGTGCTCTCTCCATCTCTCTCAGACCTAGCCGCCTCCATCTCTCTCACTCTTCGACCTAATCTCCATCTCTCTCACTCCCCAACTAACCGTCGCCGTCGCTATCTCCATCTCACTCTCTCTCAGACCTAACGACGGTCATACTCACTCTATTTCACTCGATTGCACTCGATTTCAAGCAGAATGAGGTTGATTTCAAATCCAAAAGCAAAGAAATATGTAATGAAGAAGAGGACGGGCGTGATGGAGGTATGTGTTGATTTCAATCTATTTCCGCTTGATTCTCACTCTATTTTGTTCGCTTATTGTGTTGATTTCAAGAATTTTTTGTTATGTTTTTGTGATGCTTGTTTAGTTATGTTGAGTTTGGTACTTGTTACTAAGTGATTTAAACAAGCAAAGGAGTCTTTGTTGAATAAAGTTGAAGACTTTCCGGCAATCAAACATGATCACATTGACAAGGTTGTTGGGAGCAAAGACAACGAGGAGAAGAAGAGGAAGAAAGCTGATGGTTCGACTGCAGCATATGTCAGCAAACTAGGTTTAGAAAGGGTGTTAGTCAGTGAAATTGTAACTTATTGTTTTTAAGTCCAAACTTATTATTTTAACTTATTAACTTGCTGTTTTTTATGATTAAACATATGTATTAAGTTGTATTATAAGCTCATGTTCAAACTGCTTGTTTCAAAAGAAATTGCACGGTTATTATAATATCAAGTTTGTCTGTTAAATTACGAAGTTACACTAATAAAACACCAAGTGTAGATCCGATACTGCATAACTTGATTAACCACCAGGCTGCACTAATTAAATACAAAGTTACTGTACTAAAACATAAAGTTAAAATAGTAAAACACCAAGTTACTATACTAACAACACTAAGTTATATTATAGTTGATGTTCAAAATGCTTATTTCAATAGAAATTGCATGGTTATTATAATAACAAGTTTGTCTGTTCCAAAGACCAAGTTACACTACTAAAATACCAAGTATATATCTGATATAGCATAACATCTTTAACCAGCAACTTGCACTAACAAATCACCAAGTTATTGTATTAAAACATAAAGTTACAATACTAAAACACCAAGTTACTAAACTAAAACAACACCAATTTATATATAACTCGATATTCAAAATGCTTTATTTCAATGTTATTATAATATCATAACACCAAGTTACGCTACTAAAATATTAAGTATAGATCTGATACAACATAGCTTGATTAACCACCAGGCTGCACTAATAAAAAATCAAGTTATTGTAATAAAATATCAAGTTACAATACTAAAACTTCAAGTTACTATACTAAACAACAAGTTACACCAAATCAATTATATTTCAATTTGAGCAGCTTGAACATCTCCATTTCAATTTGAGCAGCAAACGACTACAGGATTCAAATTAAGTGTAGATTTGGTGTTTTTGAGCCAAATGAAGATATCTATCTCTTCAAATTGATCTTCATTGTCTTTTTCAATCTCACTCTCCTCTGGTTCAAGGACATTGTGATCTACTATCTCCATCTCCATCTCCATCTCCATCTTCTATAAGGAGAAAATCAATTTCAATTAGATCAGTTAGAGAATTCGAATATCAATTTCAATTTCAAATTAAAAAAAAAATGTGACAATTGATGAACAAATTTGTAAAGATTCATACCTTTTCAATCGTTTTTTTGAAGCTCATCTCGTCTGCAATGGCGGTAGAGAGATGGAGAGAGAGAGAAAAAGAGAGAGATTCCGGAAGAAGGGAACAGTCGGCGGCTACTAGTGTTTTCCACGTTTTATGCCCTAATTTTTGTTAATGAGCGAGATGTTGGACCGAACCGGTTTAAAAAAGGTTGAAGTTTGGTTCATTATTGCTTGTCAAAACCGGTCTTTTTTAACATTAGGGGGAAACTAGTTTCCCCCAAAACCAACTCTTTTTTTTGTACTTGAATGAATAGGACAAAAACTCTCTAGTCCTCCGTTTCAAAATAGTTCTCGTTTAGGGCTCGTTTGGTGCAATGTTTTAGAACCGATATTTTTCAAAACGGTGATTCCTTTTTTGACGCTACTATTTTGAACGACTAAAATGGATCAAAAATTTAAAAAGCTCTGTTCGAAAACTCTCCATTGAGACGCTTACTTAGAAGCGAAAACTGATATTTTTTCAATCCATTTTAGACGCACCGCTTTACCAGACGAAGCCTTAGAATCTGTATCAAAGCTTTTTTTAGGGAGAGAAAGGAAAGGGAGGGAGTGGAGGGGAAGGGAAACGGAGAGGAGAGGAGAGAATTTAATATGTACTTATTGAGCTCTCAAGTTAGGAAGGAAAGAGAATGTAACATTCAATTTTTCCTTCTCACGCTCTAGAGATTGAGATGAAATAAAATTACATTTATTTTAGACTTCTTTCTTTTGTTTCCTCCCAAACAACCATACTGACATCATCGTCCTCACTTAGTCGAAACAAGCCCGAGACTACATCAAACATCCAACAAATCGGGACATCAACCTCGAAAGCTATCATCTCGAACATTAACCTTTTGTCCAACAATTGTAATAGGTTTAATATTGTTAAAGTAGATAAGAAAGTTGTTAATTTTGCGCATATAAATGCTAATTATGCTAGAAATATGTACCAACACTTTATCGGCCCTGAGCCGACTTTCTTAATGAAATAAGTAGGTAATTTTGTAAAAAAAAAACAGTTTCTTTTATTTTCTTCCCAATTCCTTTCTAAAAAAATTCTCTGTGATCATAGAAAGGATTTTTATTTTTTTTAGTTCTTCTCTTTTCACTTCCTTTCTCTTCGTTTTAAACTCAGGAGCGAACCCTTAAACTCAAAATTTACTTCCTTGTAGACTTTATTTTTTAAAAAGTATTCGAACTTGTTCATTTTATTAATTGTACATATTAAGTGAAATTCGGAGAGAAATATTTTTAACAAAGACAAATTTGATAACTTATTATATAATTGTATTATTTCTTCTCTTTCTTAAAATAAAAAATATACAAAAGCGCTTGGGGCGGAATATTAAATCTATTTTCTCATAAAAATTTAAAACTATTATTTATAATATTGTTATTAGAGCATGTTTTTTAAAATGATTTTTAATAGAGCACTAATAACATTTTTTTTAGAGTTGCTCAGTCATAATCAAAAAATAAAATATGAAGAGAAAAAATTAGAAAATAACGTTGGCGTTCATGTTTTTTTGCTTTTTAATCTTGAGTTGGTTTTGGGGGAAACTAGGGCTGAGCAAAATAATTTCGGAAACGGACCGGACCGGAGGAACCGGACCGAACCAATGAAAACCGGACCGGACTAGGGATGGCCAAACCGGACCGGACCGGAACCGGAAAACCGGACTGGAAAAGCCCGGAACCGGAGCAAACCGGGGAGGAAACTGGAACCGGACGAACCGGAACCGCAAGGCATGCGGGCCGGTTCAGGGTCACATATATGCCGAACCGGACCGGAACCGTACCGAAAATCCCTTATTTTTCAATAATTTTAAAGGAGAGGACCGGAACCGGACCGAACCGGAACCGTATTGTGCCAAACCGGAACCGGGGTAAGTGCGGGCCGGTTAAGGGTCACCCATTTGACGAACCGGAACCGGCGGTTCCGAACCGGAACCGGGCCCGGAACCGGTTTTGGTCATCCCTAGACCGGACCAATACTTTTGGTTTGGTCCTGGTTCTAAATTTCTTAAGAACCGACAAATTGGTCCGGTTCCGGATTTCATAAATTTAACATCGGTTTTGGACCGGACCGGACCAATAATATAACATATATAGTTTTATATAAAATGCTAATATATAAAAATTGTATTTTTCTAGTTATATAACAATATCTACTATTTGTTAACAAAAATTACAAGCCTACTGTTGTTGGTCTTCTTTTTGCTAATCAAGAAACATACATACATGTATATTATTTTACTGAACATAAATATATCATGAAAGTTAATGTACTGTTCAAGTTCATGTAATTCTAGATTGCATATTTGGATTTCTTAGTTCTGGCCATCAATTATGTGCATCTAGTGAAAGAAAGATTTCCTTCTCTAAATAATTTTTTTCTTAATCTCTTGCTAAAGTTATGACAAAAGGAAAATTAATAACAAATGTATATTTTAGCGGAACCGGACCGGAACCGGACCAATAGAACCGGAACCGATGTTTTGGTTCTTGTACGTATTGGTTCGGTCTTGGTTCCAAATTTTCGTAGAACCGAATTGTTGGTTCGGTCCCGGTTTTATGAAATTTTGACAAAAACCGGACCGGACCGGACCGTGAACACCCCTAGGGGAAACTAGTTCCTTCATAAGTTATAAAAAATCCACTTTTTAACCCTTAACCCTTAAACCCTAAATCCTAAACCGTAAACCCTAAAATCTAAACCTGAATTTCACTTAATAAGTACAATTAATAAAATGAACAAGTTCGAATACTTTTTATAACTTATGGAGAAACTAGTTTCCCCCATAAGTTATAAAAAGCCCTGTTTTTTTACCCTAAACCTAAAACCCTAAAACCTAAGCCTGAAACCCTAAAACCTAAACCTAAAACCCTAAACCTTAAACCCTATAAAAACAGGATTTTTTATAATTTATGGTGGAACTAGTTTCCAAAAGAAAAAATCTCAACAATTATCTCTCTTTACAAGGGTCTCATCTCTATTCAGAAGGGTCAAGAGTTTGACACTCTTTGAAGAGACTAATTTTAGGGTAATAAATATAAAGTCACAAAAAAGTTCACAAAATTTAGCTTAAAAAATGAGCTGTCATAATTTTTATTAGTGCTTTTAATTAGAGTGTGCCGGGTCCACAACCGATGCAACCAATAAAATATCGTCACCTCATTTGTATCCATCATTTTGTAAACTTCTTTTATGCCTTTAGCATTGCCCCTAATTTTAATACTTTGGATGGAAATTTAGGGGTAAAATTGTCATTTCAATAAGATAAAGTTGAAAAAAAAGGTAAGTAAGACGACACCAAACTTCAAAAAGCAATAGGACTTGTCCAAACCTCAGTGTGGGCAGTGAAATTAACCTGATAAAAATAAGACATAACAAGCTACTCACACCACCACCATAAAAAACCACACCACAAGGGAGAGCAGGGCACAGCCAGATTTCTGAACTTTACAAGTTAATACATTTAGAAGTTGCTTGTATACTTTCACTATGAAGTTTCAACCAAAAGTTATTGTATTAAGATTTTTTTTATGCTCAAAACAAATGAATTTTGACCAAACATTAGTGTCAACCTAATCTAATGATCTGAATGAAATTCAAAAGTTGTTATTGGATAAACCATTTATTTAATGATTTGTAAATAAGAATTTTTAGAATTTCACTAGAATGATTAGATAGACATCAATGTTTGGTCGAATTTCATTTATATTGACTATAAAAAAATCAAAATGGGACAAACTTTTTGAGAAAGGGAGTATTATTTTTCACGAGGGTTTCACTATCGAATCATTTTACGTACCACAAGGTCAGGGCAAGGCGGCGTATGAAGTTGTGAAAGTGTAGGAGAGGACGTCATGAAGCAACTGCTGAAGCAGCTACAAGGGGCTCCATAATTTGGAGTAAATCATTGTTGAGACCCGTGAAAACAACTGAATCCGTTTCCAAAGGTCTGAACTTTATCAGGGCTGCGGGGACCAGTTCCTCGTCCTCCAGTGTTGTCGTCTTTTGCCCGGCTGCAGGAAAATGCGGGATCACCCGCCTTCTGACGACAATAGGATGCATCAGCTCAAACTCCAAGGTCGGTTCTTTCAATGCTGAGCTCACAAACTAAAATTAAACAAAAAACAAACAAAACAAAACAAACATAATCCATCAGTCAAGTGAAACCAGTGAATATAGTGACACCACAGAGTGAATGCCCAGTTCTTCATAACTCAAGAAGAGACGGAAAATAATGTCTTACTCTCTCTGTCCCAGAATAAATGTCATAGTTGACAAGTCAATGTTTTAAGCTTTTAGTTATGCTTCCTTGATTGCCCCAATCTATTCATATGAGTAGACTGACACCTCCTATAGCATTGCAATGCTTGTGCTTATTAGAATGGGTAGTACAGGAAGATCATCAAACTTTATACCCTATTTTTAGCAAGACGACATTTATTTTGGGACAAACGAAAATAGAAAGTAAGACATTTATTCCGAAACAGATGGAGTAGTTTACTGGCTTAATCATTGGGACAAGAACTAGGAGTTCAGGTCTTCTGTACCACGGGTGATTCAACAACACAATTAATAGGGCTGACGTCATGATGAGGTCATCCAAACATGTAAACCATTGGATCACTTGTGGTATAGGGTGTGACACATAAAATGGTATAGGAGAACAGGAGTCAAGAACTAAAATAGAGGATTTAACTGATGCTGGGCATATCATAAAGACAAAATGGAAGAAGCATTCAAACTTTCTATTATTTGAAGATCTAGTCTCATAGAATCATTTCGCAAAGTTCAGTTTACTGGTATGGAATGAAGAGGAAACTAGCAATAATGAAGAAGCTACTGCTCAGGAAGAAAATTATTCGGGTTAGATAGGAGAAACCCCCATGAGGTTTGTCGTTTTTTCAGTTTTTTCCAAATCAAACGGCCATCAACCAAATATGCTTCACAGGTAATACCGGTTGATTAAGCCGGTTGGTGTAGCACTACTCTATAATATATTGAAACACGCACATATAAATGAACAGTAACATTAAATCCCGAATCTTTTGTCCACACTTCTCTCCCAACCTAGGTGGCATGCTTGTGACTGGTTAGATATCACATTAAGTTGTCACCTTTTACTCATCACCAACTAGATTGGAACATAAATTCGTGAATTGGGAACTCTCTGTGTTTGTTTTTGATTCTCAAAATACTCTATACCCCTTCCCAACTAACATCACTATTGATCTATCAGACATGCTCTTCTCTTTTTTTATTAGAAGGTGGGAAGTTAGAAGCTGGTTGATGGCTACCTTTCTGTCGGAAGCCATAGACTCTATTTATTAGAGATAGGAAAAAGAGTCTGATTTGAAGTGGAGAGGCATCAGAATAGTAGTATGTTTTATATACATGGAAATCTAACGGGAAAAACAAATCGGATGAAGAACGGGGATCAGAACTTTTCAATTTGGAGATATTGAAAGAGAGGAGGATCGGAGGTAAAGATGGAGAGGGAGATCAGGAGACAGAAGGCGTAATCTGTAGACAAAGATTGCTGGAAAGATTAATGAGAGATGTGAAAGAAAAAAACACAGTATAAAGTTGTGTGTAAACAATGAACCCGAGATCTCATTAAAATAAGTCTACCACTTCATTTGTTTTTATTCTTTTTAGCGTGCAAATGTTTATCTTGAATGCGCGAAAACAAGAAATGTTTTCTCCAAATTTAAAAGTGGAATAGTTACCAAACACATTTCGTTTCTAAATTATGAGAATAGTATAAACCTAAAGAATAGTATAAGAAATGAAATGGTTGTCAAACAAGCCCTAGCATTTCTTTTTCCCGATAAAATCATCTACTGCTCAATTTTCTCCACACAAAATCTTATCAATGTATTAAGGTTTCTAATTTGTTCTGCTCCTCCTGATTTAGTTCTGTCAATTTGTCAGCTGGGAAGGTCTAACTGGAAGGGGGCAGGCTACTCAAAAAGTAAACTCCCTCACCATTGAGACTGAGGTGGGACCTATTGTCTTTAGTAGATTCAAGCTTAGAATCAGATGAGGGACGTTGATAAATATCGTGGACAGGCTAGTCAAAAACTAGACTACCTCTTTTTATTCATTTGATCATTCATATTATTTATTATTTTTTTCTATGTTTTTTTTTTTTTTTTTTTTTTTTGTCACCTCTTTTCTTTAACAATCACATATGATGATTCATGTTAGCTTACCCAAATCAGTTAAGGATTTGTTGCTGTTGTTGTTTGGTGGTGGCCAAAGGTGATAGCAAGGACACCAATGTTTCCTTAAAGCTTCCGGTTAGAAGTAGGTGCAATCATTGTTACCACCAACTACAATCATGCAGTTGGATTTTTGAAGAATGTGTGAGAAAAGATCTTTTTCCAGTCATGTTAAACCTAATAAAAAAGCAAGGAGTAAACATGCCAATTTTTAGGCACAGTATTGACCCGGGCAGCTAACTTGTATGAAAGGTTTAAAGGAAGTGATTCTCATGGACCTAAACCTTAGGAGGTCATCTGCACTTTGGCTAAACCCTAGAAATGGATCACCGCTACTTACCCCTATAAAGAATCAGAGACGCCAATACAAGAGCAATCTAGTAAAATCACCCAACAAATAGTCAGAAAGTCTTTCAACATCTTGTGACTACATCAGCAGTTTCACAACTGACTTAACGTACAAGATGAAGACAAATCCGAAAAAAAAATATGAGAATTTAACGTTTCACAACTGACTTAACGTACCAGATGACGACAAATCTAAAAAAATATGAGTATTTTCAAATCATTATATTCAAGAGCAAATTTGAAAATATTTTGGGTCATTCATTTGGGAAGGAGGGATTAGAAATTAAGTTACCGAATCAATGAAAGGTTAAAAGAACTAACCTCATAAAGAGCGGTAGTTGGCTCTCTAGGAGAAAAGACTCCTTGGAGAACCACCCCATCAGGAAACTGTACCCTGATAACAGTTTTTGTGTACCTCTTCCTTGCTGCCTTTGCTTGCTTTTCCTTGAATGATTTAGGAACTAAAAGCTGAGATTCTGCAAGCTTCTTTCTTCTCGCTTCTGCTTCTCTTTTGACTTCATCAACAGTGAGTCTATAAAAAGAATCTGGTAGCTCAATTTTTGCAGCTACACTTTCTGAGACGGAAAAGAAGACACGGATCTGGCATCACAAAAGACGGAGATAATATTCAGAATAAGGAAAAAGTGAAAGTCACGGATGGATATAACATTAATGGCTACATTAAATAAAACCTGCACATAAATTGAGAACATGAAGAATACAAACAATTTTAGGATAGACAGTACATTATAGAAATATATGTTGTCTCTCTGTCCCAAAATGAGTGGAGGTGGATATGTTTCAGACATTCTTTTTTATTAGTTCTCAGTCAACAATCAAACTACCACCTACGAAGATCCTGAAAGTGGATCAAATGTTAACTGTTTCCACCAAATATGCCAACACTTGACCACTTCCCACATGCACAAAAGGCACCAAGATTGCACAAATCAACAAAAATAGGAGTTTTCGATACAAAAATAAACACTTCAAATACATACATATATCAGGCTATTTTTTTGTAGCTGTAAGCTTACTGACAAAATGATAGAGCTCATCCGCGCCCAGCTGATTCTAATCAACTGAGGGGAGCCCTGCTTCAAGGATTCCAATTTAAAGTTACTAAATATGAGCTAATTATCCATCGGCGAGTGGTCGTCCAATATAACAAGGAAACCAATGACAGCAAAGATCACATGTTAATATCATCTCTGCTCCTCTCAGAAACCAAAATCTACTCCCTCCGTCCTAGAGTAAGGTTCACACTTTCCTTTTTAGTATGTCCAAGAGTAATGTTCACACTTTGCTTTATTCCTAAAATGGCATGAAATGCATAGTGTTTTGGACATATACATTCTCAACTTTTTGAATAATTACAAGAAAACCTATGCTTCACTAACATGAATAGTGTTCTGGACAATTATATCCTCAACCCACTAGACTTTTTACCCTCCTTTTAATGTTTCCTTAATAAGCCTACAATCCCTTGGGGTGAACGTTACTCCGGGACGGAGAGGGTATAAGCTTAATGGAGGTAGAAAATCCCTAGAGTCGTCCAAAAGCTGAACAGCCAACAGCAAACGAACCGGAAAGCATGACTTTCAAGGAAAAAATGAGTCAGCATAATAACGGTACATAACAAATGAGCCTAATGTGCTGAAAGAACTGACCATTGATGTTTTGTTTGTTTGTTTGTTTTTAATTTTTTTTTTTTTTTTTTTTTTTTTGTATCAATTCTGATTAACCAGTACTATGCAAAAACCCTAAACATCCGAAGAGACCTTTGGTTGCTAGATGAAACTAGTCACACAAGGAAGTATGAGTGAACAGGACAAAGAATTAAATGAGATACTAACAGAAGATACAAGATACAAATAAAGCTACTCAGACTAATAAATAGTATATCCATTTTGGAAAAGCTAAAAAGGGAAATTACAAGGCTAAGGGTAAATGAGAAAGGTTGCGCGTAGAGTAACTGATTAATCCTAATAAGCAGTGTAATTCAATCAAAGGAAGGTACGCTGCTACTCCTGACTAGAGGACTAGGAACCTCATGAACCATAACAGTTGAGGAAAAACAGGAGTGTGCTCCTGCGTACCAGCTGGAAAAAGCCCTTTCCCATTTTTAATCAAAGGAAGGTAAGCTGCTACTCCTGGAGAGAACGTAGTGCACTGAGCTCATACTGAAAGGACAGGTTGAACCCTTTTATGAAAATCCTTGAAACGAGAAAAGGTTTAATTCCTGGTACGAAACAACTCGTTCTCATGACTTCTGTTTTCCTTTAAAAGCGTAACCGTAGGGATGTAGAAGAGCTGGTGAAGTTGAAACAAGAAAAAGCTTAATTCCAATCTTTCACGTGTTCCCTACTGTTAGTTTACTAATGCTCTCACCTTCATTGACAGTGAATGATGCCATGATAGATTCAATTTCAAGGTTTAAGGGAGGATGCAAGGATGCAGTAATCTAGTGCCAGAAGGATTATGAGGAGTTCATGATATTTCTAAAGAAATTTCTTCATGTTCCTACTTCTAGGAAATTATTTATTATTGTTATTCATAGTACTTTGAGTTTTGGCAGAATTCTGTACCTTCTTTAGGAGAGGTTTTGGCCATAACAATTCATAATGATTACGCAGAACTACTTCCCCAAAGAAAAAAATTGCACCTTTTTATATGTTGGCCCCTAGTCCTCTATGTTGTGAGCTCTCTTTAATTTTTTCCATTAACCCCATGTTGAAAAAAATGTCTTCTGTTGACTGTTAGACATGTGCACATAAAAGGACGGACATTATATCAGATCTCACCACAGTGAGGCCTGAGCTGTGACTTTGCCCAAAGCTAAGAGACACTTTTCATAGTCTTAACCTCTATGACATACGGAGTAATGTTAGGTCTAGTCCACCTCGTAGAAAGATTATACTTCTCTCTCAAGGCTCACCAAACACAACGATAGTTGATATTTAAGATAGATCTTGTATGATAAAAGCACATTTATGTTGTGTGTTGATCTCTTTATATTTCTTCATATTCTTTTGGCAGATTTTTCCCAGAGAACGACAAGTGACATTCTACTTACAGAAGTTCTCCATTCTCTGTTCTTTTTCTTTATCATACACATATTTCATCGAACCATAAGTCTTTATATTTGCGACTTTTTATTAAAAATATCCATATTACGAACCCAAAACCTAGTATCAACTCGCAACATGGACATTCTGATGCTCATATGTACATCAGCTAAATCTAGATTCAGGTGTACACTAACTGGAATTGGAGCATTTCTTTCATTAAACTCCTACCATTCAGATGCAAGTATGCAACTACATCGGCTTCCATCCAGAACACACAGTAATAAATCGTACCATGTCATAAGAAACATCTAAATCTGATTTAAAAAAATAAAATAAAATCGAAGTACAAGACTGCAAAGACAAATTAATATACCTCTCGATCAACAGGTTCATCGATCTTATCCATTGCTGTAGAGGGAAAATCTTCATTCTTCTCATCTACCTTCCCCAGTGCAGGAGATGGTACATTTTCAACTTTCCCTGGTTCCAATAACAAAACTGCTTTCTTAATCATACCAATCTGTTCACTGGTAGGAACATCCATCACCGCCCACATCTCCCCACCTTCCTCTTTAAGCACAAATCCAACAGATTCCATTAAATCCAATCCACCAGCAACATCAGCAATAGCCTCCTTGATCTTCGGATTCCCCAACCGAACTTTTCTAAACTTCACATTTTCCGGTTCCTTGACCACATTTTTCAATAATTTGAGCACGATATCAACCGACCCCTCCGATGGCTTTCCTGAAAGATATGTACTAACAGCGACCTCCAATTCACTTTGAGGTTCCTCCTTATTTTTAATTGACACATTCTTGGAGACACCTTCAGAACTAACAAGACAACTTTCAACATGCTCAGAAACCTCTTCTTCGGATCCGAAACCCCCGCCGCACACAGGACATTCCACCACTTTCAAGGAGTAGCCATTTTTGTTACGTTTACCAGTAGTGATCAATGAATCAAACGGGTCAAATCCATTTTCGGGTTTGGTGTTTGACCCGCTAGAAGTAAAATTACCGGTTTGTTCATTAGAATTCACATTCTTGCTTAATTGAGAGGAGTTAGGGTTAGGTTTAGGGTTTACCGGAGTAGGGCGGGGTTGAACGGGTTTCTGGTCAAGAATCCGGGAGGAACCGGAATTGGTGGGACCTGAAGACGGAGAAGAAGAACCAAGAACACGACCTTGACCTTTGAATTTGCCGGAGGAGGAAGAGGTGACTTTCTTCATGAACCCTTTCATCTTATCCTTCATATCATCCATTTTTTTCCCAATTGGATTAAACAATCAATCAATCGATCAAGAGGGGGTTGATTTTTGAGAAATTTTGCAGTAGAAATTTGAAAGAATGAAAACAAAGAATTTTGAGGATCAAGAGTTGAAGAAGATCTATGTAGAAAGGAATTGGAGATTGTTGTATTTGTGGATTTGGTTGATTTTAGTAATCTGAGAAAGGTGTCAAACAAGACAAATGTACAGCTAAATGCTTGGTGGAATTACTTGACGACGACTACGGATTGGCTTGTTCATATGTTTGTTGTTTTTTCGGTAGACCGCGTTTGCATATGTTTGTAAGTATGCACTTTACCCCCACACAAACATTTTATTACCACCCCCCCCCCCCCTCCCATGTATACTCCATTCGTCTCAACACAACAAGTAGGATTAGAGGAGTTGTAACAATAATTAAGAGAAAATTAGTATATGTATGATAGAAAATGAAGAGAGAGAATGAGTAAAGTAAATAGTAGTGTTGATTATGTATGTATAAACCCAGGGACGTAGCCAGGAATCAAACTCAGGGGGTCAAAATATGTACTAGGAGTATGGTCATCGAGCAGTGTTTTTATGTTGTTAAAATTGCACGGAAAGCACGGACGAGCCACATGCAAGGAAATCAAGTTTAAAATCAAGTTAAAAAAGACAATTCTATTATTCCCTTCAATTAAAACTAACTCATTTGGACAAAAACTTCATATAAACTACATGTTTTACTTGCTTTTAACTTATTAAAATCACAATAATTGCCACTCTCTTTTTTTTTTTTTTTTTTACAAAAAAAGTACTCCCTCCGTCCCGGAGTAAGAGTCTCACCCCTCATTTGCACGCTTATTAATAAATATTGGATGTGATGTAAATGTTGTGAGTGTAAAAGTAAAGTATGAGAGAGAATGAGTGGGAGAGAATAGTGAATTGATTGGTGTTGTGAGTATAAAAGTAAAATAGGAGAGAGAATGAGTGGGGTGAATGGTAAAGATTTTTTGTCATTTTAGGAATGGGACGCTTACTCTGGGACGGACCAAAAAGGAAAATGAGACTCTTACTCTGAGACGGAGGGAATATTTTTTAACATTAGAAGAAGTGATATATTAGTAAAACAGGAAACTTAATCTTGACGTTCTCCATGACAAGGTGAATATAAATGAGAAAATTACCATAGGATCCCCCATCCTAAGCCTAATTACCACCTAGTCCAACCTAATATTTTCATCTACCATCTAGTCCAAACTAATATCCTTATTTACCACCTAGTCTATTACAATTATTAAATCCCTAAACTACCCTGCTACAAATAAAACCCTACCACCCTCCTCCCTCTCACAAACACGTTTCCTGTCTCTCTCTTGTTGCAAACCTCCGGCAGCCCTCCTCCCGACCTCCGGCCAACTCCCTCCATCTTCTCCGACCACCTCCCTCCTCACCTCCGGCGAACATCTCCGACATCCATCACCATCGCCGGACAACCATTCTCTCCCAGATCTGCTCTCGTACTCTCTCTCTCTACAATCCCATCGCCGGCGACCACTTCTCCAACTCCGGCAACCTTTACCTTCTTCAAATCCTGGCGACCATCTTCTTTCTCAGGCCATCATACTCCATCTCCGGCAGTCGTATTCCCTGAGCCAACGACAACAACAAATCCGGCCAAAGAATTTCGTCCAGATCTACTTTCTCTCTCCACCCCCACCACCGGCGAGCCATCCCCCACCTTCGGCAACCCCACCCCTCCTCACCTCCGGCACCCCACCCCTCCTCTAACACCGCCGACGACTCCCCTCCCCCTCCCCCTACTCCGGCAACCATTCCCCTCCCCCATCTCCGGTAAAACCCTTTTTTCAGACTTCAACCATTACTCCCCACATCCGGCCATCAAAGCTCACTTACGACCCCCTTTCCCGGCGACATTCCAGTTTCACAAGGTTACAAACGCCAGATCTACTACAGCTCACTCAGCGTCTCCATCATTCATAGCCCCGTCAACCAAATTGATTTTCATTAATTAAATTGGGTTACAAATTGATTTTCTTTCCTTACTGATTAGTTCACAGTTGTTTGGTCGCCGGAGTTGGTGGTTGCCGGAGTGGATCGTGTTCTTAGTAGTTTGGTTGACAACTGTGAACTGACTGATTAGTTCACAGTTTGTTTGGTCGCTGGAGGTTGTTGCCGGAGTTGTTTTGTTGACAAGAACAATTGCGAACTTACAATTGCGAACTTGTTTTTGGAACAATTGCGAACTTACAATTGCGAACTTACATTTGCGAACTTACAATTGCGAACTTGTTTTTGGAACAATTGCGAACTTACAATTGCGAACTTACATTTGTGAACTTACAGTTTTGAACTTTACAACTGTGAACTTGTTCGAACAAGTGCGAACTTGTTCTTGGAACAAGTGCGAACTTACAATTGCGAACTTGTTTTTGGAACAAGTGCGAACTTGTTATTGAAACAATTGCGAACTTACAATTGCGAACTTATATTTGCGAACTTACAATTGCGAACTTACATTTTTGAACTTACAATTTGTAAACTTACAACTGTGAACTTGTTCGAACAATTGCGAACATGTTTTTGGAACAAGTACGAACTTGTTATTGGAACAATTGTGAACTTACAATTGCGAAACTTACATTTGCGAACTTACAATTGTAAACTTACAACTGTGAACTTACTGATTAGTTCACAGTTGTTTGTTCGCCGGATTCGATCGTGTTTTTAGTAGTTTTGTTGACAACTGTGAACTTACTGATTAGTTCACAGTTGTTTGGTCTCCGGAGTTGTTTAGATGACAACTGAGAACTTACTGATAAGTTCTCAGTTATTTGATCACCGGAGATGGTGGTAGCTAGAAAATGGTGACCGGAAAGGTCGACGGAGGTGGTCGCCGGATTATGGCACCAAAAAAATACTCGCCGAAGGTGGTCGCCGGAAAATGGTTGACGGAGGTGGTTGTCAAAAAATGGTCGCCGGAAAAGGTGACCGGAGGTGGTCGCCGGAATATGGTGGGCGGAGGTGGCCGCCGGAAAATGGTGGCCGGAGGTGGTGGCCGGAATATGATCGCCGGAAAATGGTGGCCGGAGGTGGTCGCCGGAATATGATCGCCGGAAAATGGTGGTCGGAGGTGGTCGCCGGAAAATGGTGGCCGGAGGTGGTCGCCGGAAATGGGCGCGCGGAAAATGGTGGTCGGCGGTGGCCGCCGGAAAATGGTGTCCGGAGGTGGTCGCGCGGAAAATGGTGACCGGAAAATGGTGGCCGGAGGTGGTCGCCGGAAAATGGTGGCCACCGGAAGTGGTCGCCGGAAAATGTCACCGGAAAAAAAGATGGGGGGTGGGCGCCGGAAAAGGTGACCGGAAGTGGCCGTCGGAAAAAGGTGCCGGAAAAGTGGCCGGAAAAAGGTTGCCGGAGGTGGTGGCCGGTCGGTCAAAGTTGTTGACCGGTGAGAAGGTGAAAGGTTGAGGAGGGAGGGGTAATCATGTAATTTCCAGTCATTTAGTAAGGGCATTCATGCCCTTTTAATATCCCTTGGACTAGATGGTAATATTGAAAATACCTTGGACTAGGTGGTAATTTAGATTCTAATGAGGGACTAAATGGGAGTTGCCCCAATATAAATTGAAGATTTTACAAGATGTATTTTCCAAGTTAACATCTTTACAAGATCATGTTACTATTTTTTTCTCTTCAAATTTAGGGGTTCCTTAAAAATCAACTACAACTAACTCATTTGGACAAGAACTTCATATAAACTACATGTTTTACTTGCTTTTAACTTATTAAAATCACAATAATTGCCGCTCTCTTTTTTTGTTTTTTTTTACAAAAAAAGTACTCCCTCCGTCCCGGAGTAAGAGTCTCACCCCTCATTTGCACGCTTATTAATAAATATTGGATGTGATGTAAATGTTGTGAGTGTAAAAGTAAAGTATGAGAGAGAATGAGTGGGAGAGAATAGTGAATTGATTGGTGTTGTGAGTATAAAAGTAAAATAGGAGAGAGAATGAGTGGGGTGAATGGTAAAGATTTTTTGTCATTTTAGGAATGGGACGCTTACTCTGGGACGGACCAAAAAGGAAAATGAGACTCTTACTCTGAGACGGAGGGAATATTTTTTAACATTAGAAGAAGTGATATTAGTAAAACAGGAAACTTAATATTGACGTTCTCCATGACAAGGTGAATATAAATTGAAGATTTTACAAGATGTATTTTCCAAGTTAACATCTTTACAAGATCATGTTACTATTTTTTTCCCTTCAAATTTAGGGGTTCCTTAAAAATCAACTACGATTTAGGGGGTGTCAAATTTCCATCTATATATTCTTTACTAAACTAAGGGGCACAAGTGCAATTATTTAAAATTCAAGGGGTCAAAATTGCATATATATATATATATATCATTTTAATAAACTTGAAGGGGCTACGGGACAATTCTTGAAAGTTCAGGGGTAATTGACCCCCTTGCCCTAACATGCCTACGTCCCTGTATAAACCACACTGTCTCCACGTAAAAACCGTTTTCTCTCAAAAACTTCGTCTTCTTCCTCACAAACCCGTTTTCTAAAGTTTAGGTTTTTCTTCCTTTCTCAATCCTTCAACAACACAATTTTTTGTAATCTCAATTTATTGAGATTACAAACGATTGTGTTGTTGGTTTTGTTCATAAATAAATGTAAAATTTATTTTCATATTTTTTTTGTTTCTTTATATTTGATGTTTAGTAAGATCGAATTTTATGTTTTCTTTCCGTTTGTTGAGAGCCTTGTGTTTTCTCTCCTTGTTGAGAGCCTAAGATTTTCTCTCCTTTTGTTGAGAGCCATGTATTATGATCTACCACCTTGTTCTACGCAACTTGTTAATGTTGTTGTGTTTGGGAAGCTTGGTTGGCGTCTACTCGTCAATCCAAATGCTTTAGCGATTATTGTTCTAAAAGCTAAATCTTATCGGACAAAAGATCCTTTGAATGCCCGTGTGTGGCAGTTTTCAAGTGTTACTTGCAGTAGCATTTGGGCGTCCCGAGTTATAGTAAGAAGCGAAATTCATCAGAACAGGGACAATGGAGCGAACATGAAAGACACACAAGGAAACGTGATGGGCTTCATTTTATGGGAAAATCACTGAAATATACAACGTACCGGGTGTTAAAAGTCAATTAATGCAACGTAGTGCTTACTTTTGAAAATAGACAACGTACTTGCTTATTGTGTATCAAATAATGCAACGTAATAACTTTTTAGCCTCTACTACGTTGCATTAATTGATACAACTTACTTCAAGTACGTTTGTCAAATTGTTCGAATTTTGCATTATTTGATACAACTACTTCAAGTACGTTTCACAATGTAAGAAGTCGCTACTACGTTGCATTAATTGATATAAGTCGGACACTACGTTGCATAAATTGGTCATTCGCCAAAGCAATGGGCAAATTAGAACTAGATAATAGTGAATTTGCAACCAATACTTTTTCCCTATCATGATTTTCTATCAACAAATACTGAAAATCATATTGTTCGACGATTGTATAACAACACGGATGGCCTCCAAATCTTGTGGTGAGTCATTTCGATGTTTGTTTGGAATGCAATTAAATCTTACTTTGCCTAAAAAAAATAGTAGTGTTGATTGAATAAATTGAGTAGTGAAAAGAGAGAGAGAGAAAATGAGTAGGGTTATATGGTTGGGTTAGTTGAATATAAATATATTTAAACATTTCTATTTTGGGCAGTCTCAATTGTTTGGGGACGACCTAAAAGGGAAAGAGGTCCTACTTGTGCCGGGACGGAGGGAGTATATTTTTTTTTCTTATTATAAATGTCTGTTTTTTTTAAGAAAAATTGTTCTTATTTTATTTTTGAATTGATTTTATAAAATTAATTTTTCTTTAACTTAACGCTTAGAAAGAGGGAGTTTGATCCCACTCCCCGCCTCCTTACTAGGACATAAAAAAAATAAGAGCTTTTGACCAATAAATCCCTTAGCCAAAGAAAAATAATCAATAAGGACATACATTTTCAAAACTCGCCAAAAAATCCTTACAATTTTTACTGACCAGATTGCCCATATTCATCTCTCTGCCGCTTCAACCCACGCTACGCAAATTAAACATACGTATTTTTCTCTCTCTCCGTCCTTTCCTCTCTTCCTCTTTCACTCTCTTCTTTTTTTCCCCACCCAAAATTAGAAAATCCAAAAAATAATCAGAAATCACCATTTTAATCTTGTCGTCAAAACGAATAAAACAAGTGCACTCAACACATATTTCAAATTTTAGAAATAAAATTTCATTTTTCACTTGTAAAAATTTGAGAAAACCATTTTTCATTTTTCTATTGATTTCACATGTATATAATTACACAGTTAAGTGATTTCACAGTTGTGTGATTTCACACTTGTATGATTACACAGTTGGGATTTCACAGTTTTGTATAATTTTTCACTTGTAAAATCATTTCTCAAATGATTTCATACTTGTATGGTTACATTGTTGTGTGATTTCACAATTGCGTGTTGCTATATGTCCTTTAAACAATTGGGAAATCAATTTATTATGATTGATACTCAATTTCTTAGATGTTTAATTAGAAAAACTAAGATAATCATTTCTCATTTATTCATAAATGAGTCTGAAAACTGATAAATTTATCTCTCAATTTTTAACAATTGATACTCAATTTCTCAATTGTATTAAGATAAATTGATTTCACGGTTATTGTGTGATATTATATGCTTTTTTTAATAATTGATAAATCAATTTATCATTTGTTTAAAGCTAAATATTTAGTCAATAAATGTATTTTCGCATAACTTTTAAACAATCGATAACCAATTTATCACTTATGTCTTACTTGTGAACGATTGAAAAAATCATTTATCAGTTGTTTAAAGTTAAGAAAAGTGAGTTACCACAACTTCATAAACAACTGATAATTGAAATTTTCAATTATTCAAATTTCACACTTGCTCAAATTATAAATAAAATATTCAAATTTGCTCCGTCTCAAATGAATGTAAAAGGAAAAAAATATTGATGCTTACTTTTTTTCACATCAAATTCTTAATATAAGAACCAACAAAATTAAAATAAAACCAATTCTAGATCAAAAAGCTACAACTGTAGCGTAACCTGTCCTCTCAAGATTTCAAGATTTCAAAAATTAAAAAAAAAAAAAAATACTCCAATTGAACACATCCCATACCCAATTTTAGATTTCTCCATGAAACCCCAATCACAGGAAACTCAAATCAAGACTGCAATCTCTTAAAATTGATGGTCTATTTACGCGAGAGACACCAGCAGAGGGAAGGACCATTGCCGGAGAATAGGTATTGAGCTTGACCGCCGATGTTGGAGACGTTTATTTGCCGCTGTTGATGCGCCGACAGAATTTGAGGAGCAACGTATATAGTGAGTTTGGGGTAGGGGTAGTATTGTCATTTAAAATTATTATAAAAAGGGTCAGGGACTCTATGGTCGTTTTGATTTCAACCCAGGGATCCTAAGGTAGAATTCAAAATGTGTTGTTTTTATTGGCAAATTCCACCCTATCTGAACGACTTATTGGTAAAAAAAAAAACCCAAAAAATAAATCATGTAACTTTATTTTTAAAACATGTGGTGGCATTATTATGAATAAACAGAACTTATTTTTAAAACATGCATTGAATGTATTATAAATACCGTAGCTTATTTACACATTCACATTAATTAACACTACCTAAAAAGCTGTAGGACTCAAAAACGCTACCACTATCACTCAAAAAACACTATTTGTGACTCAAAAACAATATTACTAGCACAAAAAATACTAACACTTGCACTACCAGTATGAGTGATAAAGAGTGTCATTGCATGCACGGTGCAAGAGCATACATTTTGTGTAATAGCCGGATTTTTTTAATTTTTTTATTTTATTTTTCGGTTTTACAAAGTTAATTAAACAATAATTAGAAGATATAAAGTAATTGAAAGAAGTGGGCCAAATAATTAGATGGGCCAAAATTTGTATTAGTAAACCCAACCCAAATAGGAATCAACCCAAGGTATAAATAAATGAGTTAGTCAACTTAGGAAATTCATTATAATCATAAACTCAAAAAAAAAAAAAAAAACAAAACCCTAGTTCTTCAAGAAGCCGCCGGCCGATCCTGGGGAGGGGGAAGAAGAAAAATTTCAGCCATTGTTCTTGAAGATTAATCCGTTCTAACTCAAGGTAATATCGAAACTCACATCCTAAAATTTATTTCATTGGATTTGGATGTTTAAAACATAAGTTATGCATGTTTTAAGAATACAAGTATTAGGGTTTGTATGCTAAGGATTTATGATCAAAATTTTAAAGGTTAATGGAGTGATCTAGATGCTATGGAGAAAACAAAAGTAGTAATCTTGATACTAGTTAAATTCGTTTTTTTTTCTTTTTGATTGATTATATAATCATGGATTGAATTGATTTATATTATACCATGACTTGGGATTGAACACATAAATCATTGAGGTTGAATTGGGTTTATCAAAAGAAGAAAAAATTATGGATTCCCCTTGAATATGTTTCGGCCGAATGGCCTAGATCAATTGAAAAAAATTGCTTTGTTGATTTTAATGAATTGTGTTATTGATTATGAATAAAGATTGATGTTTGGGAACTTAGAAAAATTGTAAGAATTAGAAAAGTTGATCAAAAATCGATGAACCATAATGAGTATGATTCGGCTTTGGTTATATCAAGTGGGTGTTGATTCTTGATTGAAAAGGTTAAGAATGGAGACGGAAAGTTAGTGTTTTCGTTAAGTTTCTAATGGAAAGAAAGCAAAATCGTTAGAAGAATTATTAACAAGTTAGAAAAGTAACTTGAGGAAATAGAATAAACCCTTGGAAGACCTTCAAAATTAAAAAGTTAACGAGAAAGAAAAAGATTAGAAATTTCAGTTAGTTTCCTAACAGAAAAGGACTAAACTGAAAAGAATTAAAGTTATAAGGAATAAAAGGAAACCTTTGAAGTTAGAAGGGCCTAAGTGATTGAAAAGAGAAACTTAGGGGACCTTATGAACAAAAACCAAAGTCCAAGGACCTTTCTGTAATTAAAGGAAAGTTAAAGGACTAATCTGCAATTAATCCAAAGTGGAAGGACTAAATTGCAATTGAATTAAAATTGAAGGACTAATTTACAATTAATCCAAAGTGGAAGGACTAAATTGTAATTAAAGGAAAGTTGAAGGACCAATTTGCAATTAACCCAAAGTTGAGGGACCAAATTGTAATTAACCCAAAGTTAGAGGACTTAATTGCAATTACATAAAGTTAAAGGACTGACTAGTAAATTAAAGTCATAAACTTAAACGTAAAGAAAGAAGTAACGAAGTAAAGAAGTTAAACTGCATCTCTCAGTTAACTAAGAAGAAATAGTTAACAATGTAGAGAGTACTAAAGTAAATTACTCCGTGCCTTGTAGATTTGCACAGAGGGGAGATTGCGAGGAAAAAGCAATTCAGGTAAGGGATTACGTTCCTTACAAGTATTTGAACTCCTGTTTATTGGAATTCGGTATTTCTTTCTAAAGACAGCTATCAGTATGGCATGATAGTATTTGAATGAACTCTGCGTTATTAAACGTTCCTTGAAATAATCTATACTTAGTGATGTCCCCATCGATCTACTAAGTATCGAAGTTTGAAACTTGTATCACATACTTGTACCATGGTATGTTCTAATTTTAACTTGTAAGTTAACTACTTACTTGTTAAGGCATCCAATGTCCAGTTAGAAAAGACATTGACGGACAGTCCAGTTAGAAAAGACTCGTCCTTAAACTAGGGATTGCATGAGTGATCACATGCCTTCTCTCAGGAATTGTCTGATTACAAGGATGATTCTAGACCCCGAGCATATGTGTGTGGATACCATATATGTTTCGACCCACACTATTGGCTGAAGAAGCTAGGTGTACAAATTGTACCTTTGGCATTGAGGTTATAATGTACGTTACCAAGGAATTGACGGAAACTTGAATGAATCCCTTTGGATTGTAGTGCCATAATCCTTTGAAAGTGAAATCTTAAAAGTAATAAGACTGTATTGTTCTGCAGCCTTGAATCCAAAAGTAACTGAACCTATCTTTGAAAAGTTATTCTAAGTATTCGTTCTGGTCGTCTCTCCTTAGTAACCGGAGAGGCCACGTATGAACTTACTGAGCATTCGTTCGCTCATCCCTTCTCTATAAATTTTGTTTTCAGGATTTAAGTAGAAGGACAAGACAAGGAAAGTAGCCGTGGGAAGACGGTGGATTGAAGATTCTTAATTTAGTAGTTTTAAGTACGCTTATTTATTTGATGTAAGTTGAAGTACATTGAAGGTTAAGGTTGTTGCCTACCAAGACATGTTTAAGTTACGCTTCCGCTATTGTTTTGAATTTATGGTTAATTAAGGGGCTGTTGTGAACCCTAAATTGAAGTATTTATTATTGTTATTTATTGATATTAAATGCCATTAAATGCTCAAGATACATTAAGAAAATTCGGGGTGTTACAGTTGGTATCAGAGCAATGGCTTTAGGTCTTATGGGAGAAAACTGAAAGTTAGGACTAATGGGAGAACTTAGTACTTAACTTGAATAAGATCTTACTTGAAGAAGTTCAAGTGATAAAGTCTAACTCTAGGAATGATACTAAGAGTGTGCATAAAGTATGAATATACTTGGAGAAATAGGAACCTCTTCATTGTATGTCTATTTATATTCTATTAATATGTTATAATGGAATCTTGGGGTTATGTACTAATTAAGTTTACTATTAGTGTGTGTAGGATCATGCCGAGGAGACCCATGAAGTCAGTAAGGTACAGTGCTACTCTAAGGGAAGAAATAGAAGCTAAAGAGGAGATTATTAAGCAGCTAACTAAGGAACTTCGCTCAGCCAAAAGAGAGCTTAGGAAGGAGACTCGAGGAGTCGACAGCTTACAGAATGTCATCAAAGAACGCGATGAGGACATGATGTATGTGGAAGGAAAGTTAGCAGTACAGCTGAAGAAGGTCAAAAGCCTAGAAAGCCACGTGGTCAGAGCTAACCGCGAATGGAATCGAATCAGTGTGCAACTGGTGGATGAGATAGAACAAAATAATGAACTGAAAAAGAAGATAGATGAACAAGAAGCTTATAAGGAAGAGCTTAGAACTTCAGGCTATCAGATTTGGGCTGAGAAGTTAGAATTGCAAGAGAAATATGACCAACTTGCAGCAGAACACGCACACTGTGGGAAGTGATGCAATTAATGACAGATAGTTATAAGAATAGATTCTTTTACTTTATTATTAGTGGAGTAATATAGTTAGAAATTTCTTATGTCAAAGTTGAATTTTGGGTGTATTTTGGGATGTTTAAATCTCACACCTTAGTTGAATAAAATTAATTATTTAATTTAAATACCCAAAATTTTGAATTTACTATTGTTGTGTACACAAAAGTTAACTTGTCGAGAAAAGACAAGGGAAAGCCTCGGAGTGATTGAAATAATCTCCGTAACCATGGTACGAAGTAAGACGACCATTGGAATAAGTTAAAGCTAGTTAAGTAATGAAAACTAGTGAAGTAAAGAATATTAAGCAACCAAGTAAAACGGTTGTAAATTATGAAGTATGAAAACTCCTGAACCGGAGAAGAAAGGTTAAGTAAACTAACCACATCTGAATAATGGTCTAGTACAAAAGACCTACGAACACGATTCAAAACTAACAAGTACCCGTTAGTAAAAGAATAAGTTAAGTATACCATGAATACTGCACGTATTTTGTAATGATGAATATTGCTAGAGCACGAACCTGTTCTAAAGTAAAAGTAAATCTACAGATGAATACCAGAAGCGGAAGTAACAGGAACGGTGAGGGAAATGACAACACCGGTAATGCGGGAGGACAGTTGGATCCGGCCCTGGTAAACCTGTTGCAGAAACTATCGCAGACAGTAGCTGGGATAGGTCAAACTGTTGCTGGAATTGCTCAACCACCACCACAAGCTCCATTACGTGATCCGTTGGAGCTATTTCAAAGGAGGAATCCGGACTCATTCTCGGACACTGCTAAAGAGAAACCTGAGGACTGGATTAAGAGCACTGAAAGAATATTCGAGACTCTGAACTGTACTGAGGAGCAGAAGGTAGTATTTGCGACCTTTATGTTGAAAGGTAAGGCTCAGACATGGTGGGAAGCGGAAAAGCGAGCTGCTGTGGCTCGTGGTGATGCAGCCTTTACTTGGACCAGATTTAAGGCTATTTTCAACGAAAAGTATTATCCCGCAAGCACGAGGAATGCTAAGATAACGGAATTCCTGACTTTGGTACAAGGGAGTATGACTGTAGCGGAGTATGGTGAGAAGTTCACTGACTTACTAGAATTTGCGCCAAGATTCTTCGATACGGAAGAACAGAAGGCAAGAAAGTTTGAAGCGGGATTAAGTGATAGAGTTCGGTACCGAATCACACCGCTGGCTCTGCCTACGTACTCAGCGGTATTGGATAGGGCCAAGATAGTAGAACGGGAGTCGGATAACTACCGTAATCGACGGGAAGAGAAAGGCAAGGCAGGGACTGAAAGATCGGAAGGAAATAAGGGTGGTAAGGACCACAACAATAATAAGAGGAAAGCAGTGGATGACAGTCGAGACAAGGGCAGTCATGGGAACAAACACTCCAACAACGGCCATGGTGGGAATGGTCGGAACTTTAATGACAACAAGCGTGAGTGGAACAAGGGCAAGGGCCAAGGTTTCATCAGTTATGATAAGTGCACTATTTGTGATGGAGCGCACAAGTCAGAGGTTTGCTGGTATAAGGAACGGCAGTGTCACAACTGTAAGAAGGTGGGACATCCGAAGTGGAAGTGCCCAGAACCTAAGAAGGATGAACCGGCTGCGGGAAATAAAGACAACGGGGGAGGAAATGGTGGAGGCCGTGGCAGGGTGTACACCATGACCGCCAAAGCAGCTGGAGTTAATGCCGATCTTGTGGCAGGTACGATACAATTAAATTCCCGTGATGTTTATGTGTTAGTAGATACTGGCGCTACTCATTCAGTAGTTAGTAATGTTGTGGCAAAGAAGTTAAAACTACACCCAGAAAATTTAGAGATACCTTTAGTAATAGATACTCCTACTAAGGACGCTATCCCCATTACTACCTGTTATAGAAACTGCACTCTAGGGATAGGAGGCACGAATGTAAATATCGACCTCATTGAACTAGACATGTCAGAATTCGACATAATCCTGGGAATGGATTGGTTGGCTTTGCATCAAGCCAAAGTGGACTGTCAAAAGAAAATAATGACGTTCCTAGGAGAGGAAGGTAAAGAGTACAGATTTGTGGGTTCAAGGCCGAGGAAAAGGATAGGCTTAATCTCGGTGATGAAGGCCCGTAAAATGTTGAGGAAAGGATGTGTAGGATTTCTGGCACACATAGGTGAAACAGAAGAAAAAGGAGTAACGTTAGAGTCGCTTGAAGTCGTGAATAAATTTCAAGACGTATTTCCTGAGGATTTACCTGGTATACCACCAGTGAGGGAGGTAGAGTTTTCCATTGATTTAGTACCAGAAACCACACCTATATCGAGAGCACCGTATAGGATGGCTCCAACAGAGTTGAAAGAACTAAAGGAGCAGTTACAAGAATTGTTGGACAAGGGATTGATTAGGCCAAGTGTATCACCATGGGGTGCACCGGTACTATTTGTGAAGAAGAAAGACGGGTCTATGAGACTGTGTATTGACTATAGAGAATTGAATAAGGTAACGGTTAGGAATCAATACCCGTTGCCGAGAATTGATGACTTGTTTGATCAATTGAGGGGAGCATGCTACTTTTCGAAGATTGATCTTAGATCCGGATACCATCAGCTGAGAGTCAAGGATGTGGACGTGGCGAAGACAGCGTTTAGGACGAGGTATGGACATTATGAGTTTGTCGTGATGCCATTTGGATTAACGAACGCACCAGCCGCATTCATGGAGTTGATGAATAGAATATTTCAAGAGTACCTAGACAAATGCGTGATAGTATTCATTGATGATATTTTGGTGTACTCGAAGACAAAGGAGGAGCATGCTGAACATTTGAGGATAGTACTAGAAATTTTGAGGAGACAGAAATTGTATGCAAAATTTAAGAAATGTGAATTCTGGTTGGAGAAAGTAGCATTTTTGGGGCACGTAGTGTCGAAAGAAGGAATTTCTGTGGATCCAACAAAGGTAGAAGCAATAATGGATTGGGAAAGGCCTACGACGGTAACCGAAATAAGAAGTTTCTTAGGTTTAGCTGGTTACTATAGAAGGTTCGTAGAGGGATTTTCGAAGTTATCTGGACCATTGACGAAGCTGACGCAGAAGGCAGCTAAGTTTGTTTGGTCAGAGGAATGTGAACGAAGTTTCCAAGAGTTAAAGAATAGACTGGTATCTGCACCAGTATTAACACTACCAACGGGGACGGAAGGTTTTGTTATCTACAGTGATGCGTCGTTGAAAGGACTAGGCTGTGTACTGATGCAAAATGGGAAGGTGATAGCTTATGCATCTAGGCAGTTGAAAGTGCATGAAAGGAACTACCCGACCCATGATCTGGAGTTAGCAGCAGTAGTGTTTGCATTGAAAATTTGGAGACATTATCTGTATGGCGTGAAATGCCAGATTTTAACGGATCATAAGAGCCTCAAATACATCTTCACGCAGAAGGAATTGAATATGAGACAACGGAGGTGGTTAGAACTTCTCAAGGATTACGACTGTGAAATATTGTATCATCCTGGGAAAGCCAACAAGGTGGCAGATGCCTTGAGTAGGAAGAATCACGGAATGCTGGCAACGTTGATCTCTAAGGGGGTAAGCATAGGGAAGGATGTCAAGGAGATGAACTTGATAGTAAAAGTAAACGGGTATTTGGCTCAACTGACGTTACAACCTGCATTGTTGGGCAGAATTAAAGAGGCACAAGAATTAGACGAGGAGAGAGAAGCTCTAATCGGGAAAGGGCAAGCAAAAGATCTTCATATGGGTGAAGATGGAATTCTGAGATATCAAAAGAGAGTGTGGGTGCCAAGCAATGATGAGATCAAGAGAGAGATACTAAGAGAAGCTCATTGCTCGAAGTTCTCTGTACATCCGGGAAGTACTAAAATGTATAGAGATTTAAAGGAAGCATATTGGTGGAATAACATGAAGAATGACGTGGCAGAGTATGTGCATAGATGCCTGACGTGCCAACAAGTTAAGAGTGAACATCAGAAGCCAGCAGGGTTACTGCAGTCATTACCAATTCCCGAATGGAAGTGGGAGAATATTGCTATGGATTTCGTAAGTGGGTTGCCAAAGACGGTAGGAAAGTATGATGCTATATGGGTTATAGTAGATCGATTGACTAAGTCAGCACATTTTCTGGCAATCAAGAAGACTGATTCGTTGGAAAAGTTGGCCAAGTTGTACATCGACGAGATAGTAAGGTTACATGGAATCCCGGTCACAATTGTGTCTGATCGAGATGCTAGGTTCACTTCGAAGTTCTGGAATAGCCTACAAGAAGCATTGGGAACAGAGTTGACCATGAGCACGGCGTTTCACCCACAGACAGATGGGCAGTCGGAAAGGACTATCCAGACGTTGGAAGACATGCTGAGGGCTACTTCGTTAGATTGGCCAAACGCATGGGACGAACACTTACCATTAGTAGAATTCGCATACAACAACAGCTTTCACGCAAGCATTGGGATGGCTCCATATGAAGCGTTGTATGGGAGAAAGTGTAGATCACCGGCGTGTTGGGACGAAGTCGGTGAAAGGAAGTTAAGTGGACCGGAGCTCGTACAAGTCACGGCAGATAAAGTACAACAGATCCGGAAGTGGCTACAGACTGCGCAAAGTAGGCAGAAATCTTACGCAGACAACAGAAGACGAGAACTGGAATTTCAGCCAGGGGATCGAGTATTCCTAAAGATATCGCCTACGAAGGGAGTTATGCGTTTTGGGATTAAGGGAAAGTTAAGTCCACGATATGTGGGACCATTCGAAATTCTTGATAAGATCGGAGAAGTGGCTTATCGATTGGCGTTACCGCCGATATTAGCTGGAGTGCATAATGTGTTCCATGTCTCTATGCTAAGGAAGTATATTCATGATCCAAGTCATGTGATTGAATACAAGCAGTTAAGAGTTCGGGCAGATTTGACGTACGATGAACGACCAATCAAGATCGTCGACAGAAAAGACGAGGTCATAAGAAAGCGTACGGTTCCCTATGTAAAAGTGCAATGGAGCAATCACTCAGAAAGAGAAGCGACATGGGAACAAGAAAGTGAAATGCGCGAATTGTACCCGGACATCTTCTCGGATTAAGAATTGTCAAAGTTTGAGGACAAACTTCTTTTAAGGGGGTAAGAATGTAATAGCCGGATTTTTTTTAATTTTTTATTTTATTTTTCGGTTTTACAAAGTTAATTAAACAATAATTAGAAGATATAAAGTAATTGAAAGAAGTGGGCCAAATAATTAGATGGGCCAAAATTTGTATTAGTAAACCCAACCCAAATAGGAATCAACCCAAGGTATAAATAAATGAGTTAGTCAACTTAGGAAATTCATTATAATCATAAACTCAAAAAAAAAAAGAAAAACAAAACCCTAGTTCTTCAAGAAGCCGCCGGCCGATCCTGGGGAGGGGGAAGAAGAAAAATTTCAGCCATTGTTCTTGAAGATTAATCCGTTCTAACTCAAGGTAATATCGAAACTCACATCCTAAAATTTATTTCATTGGATTTGGATGTTTAAAACATAAGTTATGCATGTTTTAAGAATACAAGTATTAGGGTTTGTATGCTAAGGATTTATGATCAAAATTTTAAAGGTTAATGGAGTGATCTAGATGCTATGGAGAAAACAAAAGTAGTAATCTTGATACTAGTTAAATTCGTTTTTTTTTCTCTTTTTGATTGATTATATAATCATGGATTGAATTGATTTATATTATACCATGACTTGGGATTGAACACATAAATCATTGAGGTTGAATTGGGTTTATCAAAAGAAGAAAAAATTATGGATTCCCCTTGAATATGTTTCGGCCGAATGGCCTAGATCAATTGAAAAAAATTGCTTTGTTGATTTTAATGAATTGTGTTATTGATTATGAATAAAGATTGATGTTTGGGAACTTAGAAAAATTGTAAGAATTAGAAAAGTTGATCAAAAATCGATGAACCATAATGAGTATGATTCGGCTTTGGTTATATCAAGTGGGTGTTGATTCTTGATTGAAAAGGTTAAGAATGGAGACGGAAAGTTAGTGTTTTCGTTAAGTTTCTAATGGAAAGAAAGCAAAATCGTTAGAAGAATTATTAACAAGTTAGAAAAGTAACTTGAGGAAATAGAATAAACCCTTGGAAGACCTTCAAAATTAAAAAGTTAACGAGAAAGAAAAAGATTAGAAATTTCAGTTAGTTTCCTAACAGAAAAGGACTAAACTGAAAAGAATTAAAGTTATAAGGAATAAAAGGAAACCTTTGAAGTTAGAAGGGCCTAAGTGATTGAAAAGAGAAACTTAGGGGACCTTATGAACAAAAACCAAAGTCCAAAGACCTTTCTGTAATTAAAGGAAAGTTGAAGGACTAATCTGCAATTAATCCAAAGTGGAAGGACTAAATTGCAATTGAATTAAAATTGAAGGACTAATTTACAATTAATCCAAAGTGGAAGGACTAAATTGTAATTAAAGGAAAGTTGAAGGACCAATTTGCAATTAACCCAAAGTTGAGGGACCAAATTGTAATTAACCCAAAGTTAGAGGACTTAATTGCAATTACATAAAGTTAAAGGACTGACTAGTAAATTAAAGTCAGAAACTTAAACGTAAAGAAAGAAGTAACGAAGTAAAGAAGTTAAACTGCATCTCTCAGTTAACTAAGAAGAAATAGTTAACAATGTAGAGAGTACTAAAGTAAATTACTCCGTGCCTTGTAGATTTGCACAGAGGGGAGATTGCGAGGAAAAAGCAATTCAGGTATGGGATTACGTTCCTTACAAGTATTTGAACTCCTGTTTATTGGAATTCGGTATTTCTTTCTAAAGACAGCTATCAGTATGGCATGATAGTATTTGAATGAACTCTGCGTTATTAAACGTTCCTTGAAATAATCTATACTTAGTGATGTCCCCATCGATCTACTAAGTATCGAAGTTTGAAACTTGTATCACATACTTGTACCATGGTATGTTCTAATTTTAACTTGTAAGTTAACTACTTACTTGTTAAGGCATCCAATGTCCAGTTAGAAAAGACATTGACGGACAGTCCAGTTAGAAAAGACTCGTCCTTAAACTAGGGATTGCATGAGTGATCACATGCCTTCTCTCAGGAATTGTCTGATTACAAGGATGATTCTAGACCCCGAGCATATGTGTGTGGATACCATATATGTTTCGACCCACACTATTGGCTGAAGAAGCTAGGTGTACAAATTGTACCTTTGGCATTGAGGTTATAATGTACGTTACCAAGGAATTGACGGAAACTTGAATGAATCCCTTTGGATTGTAGTGCCATAATCCTTTGAAAGTGAAATCTTAAAAGTAATAAGACTGTATTGTTCTGCAGCCTTGAATCCAAAAGTAACTGAACCTATCTTTGAAAAGTTATTCTAAGTATTCGTTCTGGTCGTCTCTCCTTAGTAACCGGAGAGGCCACGTATGAACTTACTGAGCATTCGTTCGCTCATCCCTTCTCTATAAATTTTGTTTTCAGGATTTAAGTAGAAGGACAAGACAAGGAAAGTAGCCGTGGGAAGACGGTGGATTGAAGATTCTTAATTTAGTAGTTTTAAGTACGCTTATTTATTTGATGTAAGTTGAAGTACATTGAAGGTTAAGGTTGTTGCCTACCAAGACATGTTTAAGTTACGCTTCCGCTATTGTTTTGAATTTATGGTTAATTAAGGGGCTGTTGTGAACCCTAAATTGAAGTATTTATTATTGTTATTTATTGATATTAAATGCCATTAAATGCTCAAGATACATTAAGAAAATTCGGGGTGTTACATTTTGTTAGTGTCAATGCATGTGTTATTGAGCCCACTGCATATGTTTTTAAAGTGTAAAAGTGTATGTGTGAAATAACGTCAGTGTAATTATTAAAAGAGTGCCAATAGTAGTGTTAAAAGAGTGCTAGTGATATTGTTAAAGAGTGCGCGTGGTAGTGCTAAAGAGTGTTAGGTGTGTCAGTAAGATATGGTTTTTTATAGCATTATCACCGCGTGTTTTAAAAAAAGTCTTGGTTATGTAAACCCACATTTTAAAATAAGTTCATGTTAATAAAAAAAAATGTCAATGTGCTTTCGATTATTAAAAAAATGCAATTGCGCGCTTTTAAAACTAATTTTTCTTAAGATTTTGGCTTAATTTGTTTAAATTATATCAATATTTATTATATACGTGTAAATTTAAAAGATTAAAAAGTAGATAAATATACGAAAAACAAGTACTTTTGAAAAATCTCATAAGTAGGCGATTAAATTTATTTTTAGACAAAGCCAGTAATTTATTTGTATAAAAAACCAAATATGCCAACATATATATTAGTCTTTCTCATGTCATCTTCTTGCTTACATGCCCACTAAACTGAAGGCCAAAACAATAAATGACAATGACAATATTTGTTCAAATTACCAACACTCATATAAGTTTCTTTATCTTCTTGAATGTCACTAATATATGTTTTACATATGTTTTACAGTGTCATTTCCACACTGTAATAAATCAGATATATAATACTCTCTGTCTTAGAAAGATAATCCATCTTTTTTCGTTGTTATTACGAATGAACTTTGAGTAATAATTTTTGCTACTATTAATTATCTTAATGAAAATCTAAAAATTGGTATTGATAGTATTTATGATGGTTTATCAACAACAAGTTTAAAATTTTCATTAGGATAATTAAAAGTAGGCTAAATTATTGCTCAAAGTTCATTCGTAATAACAACGAAAAAAAGGGACTATCTTTCAGGAACAGAGGGAGTATCATTTTCTTATGGACATTGTCCATTGCCACTATTAGAATAAGCAATGGACAGTCCCTTTTCTTGAAAACATTATTTCTATCTACACTGAAATTCTAAAAAAAAAAAAAGAGTCATTACTTGCAGAAACAATGTTAAATTTACATTACCTGCAAATTGTATATTACTTGAAGAATGCACAAAGTAATTTACATCAAAAAAAAAATATGTTTTAAGTAAATCCGCAAGTATTCTTTATTTGATTAGTCACTGCAGACATGAGAGGCCGTTTATTCGGATACTGAAATGTACAACAAACTGCAACCTGCAATAACACAACCATTTGCTCCCCATTTTTCTCATTCTTCAGCTCATCATCAAACACTTCAATTATCGCCTTTTCTTGAAGCGTTGACCGGACCCATCCGGGCAGGTTGACCGATGGAGCCTCACCGGTCAACAGCTCGAGAAGGAGGACCCCGAAACTGTATACATCACCCTCCTGAGAAACTTGATGGGCAAAAGTTATTTCTGGTGCACGATATCCAGCAACAAGAAGAGCGTTGGATTGTGGTGGAATAAGTTGAGCCATCCCGAATTCTGACAAACGGGCTTCATAGGATTCGGTTAGAAAAACATTTGACGATCTTATGTTTCCGTGACAAATGGTGGGGCCCAGCGAATGGAGGTAGTTGACCCCACTGGCAATGCCGTAAGCTATTTTCGCTCGTTTTTTCCAACTGAGTGGAGTTTTAGCTATGCCTATGCTTCCTGCAAAGAGTCAAAATCTCAAATCAGTTAAAAAAAGACAGCCCCGTGCACAAAGCATCCCCGCACAGCGAGGATTTGGGGATGGGTCCTCACCACAAAGGTGAAAAATGTAGGCAAATCTTGATGTCAAGATCTGCCTATATTATGCGGGGAAGCTTGACCTTACCCTGCATAAATGCTAGAGGCTGCTTCTAGGAAACTAAAATTAGACTTGGGAAACCAGTTCCCAGTTCTGACTAACTGACATTAGCTAACAGTCTTACATATTCTGTTAGTTTCATAGCAGGAAAAAAAAAAAGAACAAAAATGTGTAACATAAAAATGTTATATTTTTAACGGATTCTGTTAATATTTTAACAGATTCAGTTATTTTTTAACTGAATCAGCTAGTTTTTAACAGATATATATTGTAGACAAAGATTAATAGAAAAGAATTACCATGCAAATGAAAGAACAAGCTCCCTTTGGACATGTAATCATACATAAGAAGCTTATCGAGTTTACTAAAGCTGTATGCTCTTAGCGGCACCATGTTTTCATGAACTAATTCACCTAACGCGTGAAGCTTCTCTCTCTCTATCCCAACACCATAGTCGCCAAACAATCTCTTCACAACTAATACAACCCCGGAATCCAAGAAAACTTTATAAGTAGAACAGAGCGAACCCTTTCCTAATATCTCAGCTTCAAATCCTAATAACTCGACACGAGTATACACTCTGTCCCATTTTCCAAAGAATACTAACTCACCTTCAATATCAGACATGATTACAGTTTCTGTTATCCTTGTTACCAAACACTTGATCAAAAACAACTAATGAAAAATAAAGTTGATATTTGCAAGAAAAACTCTCTCTTCTGGTTCTCTTTCTTGTAATGTATTTTTTGTTACATACAACAAGTAAGCTGGAAAAAAATGGGAAATTTCAAGCTAATGTTTTTGGATGTCATTATTCGTATATTAGTGTTCCTATCATTATCTTCTAGTTACGATATTTAATGGTTGACTTGTTATTTAACTGGTTTTGAAAACTTAATTTTATGTTCTTATGACAAGCGTGTTTTATTTATTAATCTGCGAATTAAGGAGTTTTGACTGAGTTAAGCCTATAAACTTAGCTTTCAATATTGTTAAGGTGTGGGCTGTACGGTCATTTTCGATCCTCGATTTTGATTTTTTCAATTTTATTTTAAATATTTTATGCATTCACATAGTTAGAACATATATGCTACGCAGAAACCACATAATAGAATACAGAATATCCAGAACAAAATAACTTAACCACCAAGATTTAATTTTATTTTATCATAATTTCTCTATATTATTGATAATGACATATGAAATGCCTAACCATACACAGATCACTACCATATGAATGATTTGTTTAGCTTGAAGAAAGATGAACTAGTATTAATTTTTTTAGCTATTTCAATAAGGTACTACCTCCGTCCCAAAATAAATGTCTAGAAACATTTCAAATTCACTCTTGATCAAGAGTAAATGTGAAAACATTTTCAACATTGGGACGGAAAACAAGCAAGTAAAGCATGGTTGAAAGAAATGTTGACTTGTCAAACGGGACAATTCTTTCAGGACGGAGTGAGTATAAACATTGCATGAACAATACACAAACTACTTATCTAGTTAAGCCTCTTGAAATTATAATAGCAAGATCGATATATTTCACAAACAAATCAGTATATGCCCATTTCAGTAAAAGTAAATAACTTAAAATCCATATATCCAAAACAGGATAATCATAAATTCAATATCAGAAGCCATTAAAGAGAAAGAACGAAAGAACTTACCATGCAAAAGAGAAGAAACACTTCCCATAGGCATGTAGTCATAAACCAAACGCCTCGTTTCCTTCTGACAGCAATATGCTTGAACAGGTAATAGATTTTCATGATCCATCTTTCCCAAAATTTCAACCTTTTCTACAAACTCCGTCCCTGAAACAGAGACAACCTTAAACAATCTCTTTACAACCACCGCTTTATCCCTGCCTTCCAAATCAACCACATAAGTGTACCCAAAAGTCCCTTTCCCCAACGTCTCTGCTGAAGAACTCAACAAGTTCTCTAACTCAAATACCCGAAAATCTTTTCCCATAAAAACCAACTCATTGGCCGTCCCTGATAAGTCCTCTGACATATTTGCATCAACCTAAGAAGTTTTTAAAACCAAAAGTCTGCATAAAGATGTTATGATGTGAATACATATATGGAAAAACACTATCAAATTACGCTGTTTATTCCTTGCTATTTTCCGTACTTTTTTTTATATAGAAAGCAAGCATTTCAAAACATAGGTCATAGATCACCTAGATTTCAAACTGTTTAAACTAAAAAATTACTTAATAGCGAATGTCAAAATGAGAATGTGAAAGTTGGTGCGCTAACCGTTCTTGTGATAATAATTTATGTCCAAGTGCCTATATAATAAATGTAGTTAATGATATAAAATTCCTGAAGAGGACTACTTAATTCGTATTTTATTGTCAGAAAAATCTTATTCGGAAATTCTGCACCTACATTTTATTACTTTATGCTGTCTTAGCATTGGTTTTATTTAGGAAGTCAGCAAAGTAGGTGGCTTATCAAAATCACGACCACCTAACAGATAGGGAAGTCTTCTTCATATGGCATAAATTTTCCTGCTAAAGTATAATGGAGCGGGAGTAATTTGGCGTTGGCATAATTACGACACATTTATATTTCTATGTCTAGCTAATAATTAAACATGTTAAATCTTGATGCAAAGGTTAAGATCTATATTTAGTAAAAAACAAAGAAAAAATATATTTGCGACCTGCTTCTTTTTATGGCATCATTAACAAGTGAAATTTCTCACCGCCAACAAACAGAACACCTACTTATAGACTCAACCTCCTTAAAATGCGAGAAAGAGCCCACCGATACTTCAAATAGCCCTAGCAGAAGTGCTATGGAAAAACACCTAAGTTTCTCCCTCCATTATATAAAGTGTCACGCTTTGCTTTTTGGGTCCGTCCCAAAAAAGGGGTCGTGTTTCTAATTAAGGAAACAGTTTCAATGATATATTACCATGGTACGAGCAATGTGCAGACAAATGAAGCAATTTGAATATTAATCGGACTCTAAATGAAAATCAGATGCATAAGTGAAATTTTTGGTCTCTAAACAGAATGTCTCTGTCTACCTTGAAGTGCAGAGCACAATGAGAAAGCTTTCACCAAATCATTGACAAAGATAATGTAAGAGTAAGATGACCAAAGTAAGCTTCCTGAACTCACTTTGGTATATCCTATGTTTTACATAACATAGAGAAATGAATTCCTTCGCCCCCTCCCCCACACACCCACTGGGGGACTGCACACACACACGCGCGCACGCTCATACAAAATAATTTAAAAAAAAATAGCATTTCACAAAAAGGAAACGGTTAATATACAATAGCGAAACCACTTATGATGGTTTTGTAAACATTTTGCATTTGCACCGGCTCAAGGCCATTTAGAACCTAATTTAGAGCTTTATTGGAGGTACGTAAGCTCAAAAAGGAGTAGGTTAATATACAATGGCGAAACCCTATCATAGGGTTTTGGTTCGGAGTTGGATTCCTATTTGCTTGAGCTTCCTAAGTAGAGACATGCAAGCATGCTATCCTTCAAACTAGTCAAATAAATGAGAAATTTATAGCTAATTAACCATTATTAGAAAATGCCGTAAAAAGAAAAAAAAAACAATCAAAGATAACACAGAAAAACATATATAGATCACCATTGTCAAACAAAGAAATTGAGCAATACATTGCGTTGGCAAGCTATCAGAAACCACACCATCAGAAAGTTCAAAAGTCGGAAAAAAATGATGTTGAAAAGCAATCACGTGTGCCTTTAAGCCACAAGTATATAAAAAAAAAAAAGCGTGTGTAGCCTACTAGTGATGGTTTTGCAGTTTTAGATTCTACAAGTTCGAGTCTTGTTTTGCAGGTATTGGAGGGACGGATGCCCTCATCCAGCCTTGTAACAAAATCATTTAAGTAAGGAAAACTCGTCATATCATCTGGCTAGGGGATTTCGTGAGACTAAAGTGACTTCCTGAACTAAGAAACTTCGTTATAAAGGTCTATCTTGTGTCCCACGTACCATAATTGTTATACAAATCTGAAGGTTTTCTTCTTGAACTTCTTCCTATTATATCCACTTGGCATGCATTTTTTTCTGTGATATATTATACTACCTTTGCGCAAAAATGAGTGACCAAAATTGCTCTTGATCAAGAGCAAATTTGGTCATTCATTTTGGGACAGAGGGAGTAGATTTTCAGAGACTAGTATATCACAAGGATAAGAACAATTTTAGTAAAGCTTGCTGGGATGAACATAGACCTCTAGTCTCTAGATATCAATTCATACTATTTCAGCAGTGGTCAAAGAGCAAATTGAAAAATGACAGCAGAAACCATAACTAGGTCAACAGAAAGACTCTTCAAAAGACCATAAATGTAGAAGAGGGAAAGAAAGAGACTTGTACTCCTCCCCTTAACTTTTCAATCAAGAAGATTGAAAAATCAACTTCTAAATGGAATGTCATCAACTTTCTCAGAACATCACAATCTCAAATATTGAAAAATTAACGATAAAACGCAAGAAAAAGATTGCAAATTAAATTAAACCATGAACCAAAGCAAAATATGTTACTGATGGGGTAAAAATCCTTTTAATGATCAAGTTTTCAGGAAAAACTTTACCTTAGACGCAATACAGGAGCGCATTGACGTTGGCCCCACACTCGAGTTACAAACAAAATCTCTCTCTATATATATAGAGAGAGATAATATGTGCATATAATAGTATATACACTACAAGAAAAATGCTTTTTAGAGACAGCAAAATCCGTAGCTAAAACAAGGAATCTGTCTCTAAATTTTGATTAGTGACAGATCAAATCTGTAGCTAATTTGTAGCCGGAAGCAGGTCGCTAAAATATTTATTTATATATATATATATATATATATATATATATATATATATATATTTATGGACATGGATCTCTTGAAGTATGTCCCTATGCGTTGCAGACATACATAACCTTAATAAAGGGTTGTATTCAAATATTTCATAACAGATAGGCAAACAGCGCCAATAAGCAATGAATAAGGTAACAAAAATTTGATGGCTCCAGAATAATTATTTAGTTGCGGACATCCTAAAACCTAAAAGGGTTGAAATATCCACGCGGGTCAATCAAGTCATGGTGATATAAGGTTCAAGTTGTAGTCAGATTCTCGGCACAAACCATTAAGGACAAGCAGAATTCATCATGCAGTCTAGCAAAGGAATTCTCATGACTAAATTAACATAACTTCTCCAAGTTGCAACTAACAGTTGGTGCCCTTGACAATGACTCCTTCCCCCTCCCCCAGGGGAGGGGGGCGGGCGGGCATTCTCTAACGCTCACACAAAACAACTGTTTGTCATCTTACGTTTAGCAGAATTATCATTCCACTTGTGATGGTTTTGTTAACATTTTACTTGCTTTTCCCTAAGGTTTGTACAGGCTAGTACAGCTATGTTAGACGTAAGATAAAAGTCTGCTCATCAGAAACAACAACATACAAATGCCCTAAGATAAAAGTCAAAGACAACGCGGAAAATATAATCAGATCACAATTGTCAAATGAAGAAAAAGGGCAATGCATTACGTTGGCAAGTCTGCTCATCAGAAACAAGACCCTCAGAAACCTCAAAAGTTGAAAAAAGAACGAAACTCTGAAGTTTCTACCAAGAAAGACGGAAGGTTCAACTTCTCAATCAGGTGTTCCTTCAACCCTAATATCAAGAAGAAAAAAAAAAGGGAGTAGACTACTCAATATTGTATATATAGTTTCGGGTTCATCTAGCCTTTTGTACATAGGTTTCTAAATTCTATCGGTCATTCCATTTTACGTGTTGTACAAGTCTAGAGAATTTCTTCTTGATCTTCTTCCTAATATATTCATTTTACATGAATTTGTCTATGATTTATTAAAGATTTTCAGAGACTAGGATTTCCAAAAGATCAATACCATCTAGAACCCATTCTATTAAAGCTTTGTTGGGATGATCATAGAAACTGTAGATATCAATTCATACTATTTTAGCAGTGGTCAAAGAGCAAATTGAAAAATGACAGAATAAACCATAACTAGGTCAATACAAAGACTCTTCAAAAGACCTTAAATGTAGAAGAGGGAAAGAAAGAGACATATACTCCTCCCCTTATCTTTTCAATCAAGAAGATTGAAAAATCAACTTCTGAATGGAATGTTAATAACTTTCTCACAACATCACAATCTCAAATATTGAAAATTTCAACGATAAAAACGGGGAAAAAATATTGCAAATTAAACCATAAGCCGGATCAAAAGATGTTACTGATGGGGTAAAAATCCTTTGAATGATAATATTATTTATGTTTTGTACGGTTATTAACAACTAGTCAGCATAAAATTATTTTAAAGATGATCATGAGTATAGATCTATCTTAGTTAACTCCGGTATGGCCGAGGTTCTTTCCTATCCAACCTGGCCCCACATATTTTCCTGATCTGAGCACTCACCTCCACCATCCGTGGACGTCGTTCAGGATACTGAGAAGTACAATAAACTGCAAAATGCAAGAGACGGACCATTTCATCCTCAGCATACTGATACTTGAGCAATTCAGGATCAAACACACTGATCGTCCACCTCTCTTCGACAACCGACTTGACCCACTTAGGCAAATCGACCTTATTCCCATCCTCATCGTCTATAAAACGGGTCGAGTCTTTACCCGAGAGGAGCTCTAAAACCAATACACCAAAGCTATAGACATCCGCCTTTTGGGAAATTTGACTTGAGTCGACTGCTTCAGGTGCATGATAGCCTAGTGAGTTAGGAGCGGGCGAGGAAACAAGCTTTGATATGCCGAATTCAGAAATGCAGGCCCCGAAGCGTTCCGTGAGGAACACGTTGGATGACTTGATGTTGCCATGAGTGATATTCTTGCCGAGCGAGTGGAGGTATTCGACACCTAGGGCTACATGGTATGCAATTGAACTCCGGACATCCCAAGTCAATTCTTCCTTGTATCCGCCTCTATTACCTATATTTACATAAAACGGGAGATATCAGAAATAGTCTAGTACAGTTATAATACTGTTATGAAAATGAAGCACACCTGACATGACAAATACGAGTTAAATATGGAATAAAGAAAGTTGGGAAAATGTAAGAAGGATTACCATGCAAAATAGAAGACAAGCTTCCCATAGGCATGAATTCATAAACAAGAAGCTTTTCCTCCCTTCCATAGTAATACCCTCTAATAGGTACCAAATTTGGATGAACCAAGAACCCTAATTTTTCAATCTTCTCTACAAATTCTTGTTCAGAAACAGGAACATCTTTCAACCTTTTTACAATCACCTCCCCTCCTCTTTCAAGATATGCTTTGTAAGTAGTTCCAATTATACCCTTCCCTAAAACCTCAGCTGAAGCCTTCAACAGATCCTCCAGACTAAACCCTCTATCTTCATCACCTTCTTTGTTGAAGAACACCAATCCATCATCCCCTACACTTTTAGTAATTCCACTCTCCTCCCTTGCAGATGCCGCCCGGCCCGAACTCATAATTGAATCATTAGTATCTCTCACTACAATCGAATCGGGTATCTCAATATCGTACTCCGGTGGCTTCTCTGGCGAAAGTGGTATCGATGAAGCTCGAGGGGGAGTTTCTGAAACTCTGTTTCTTCTCCATAAAATGAATAGAATTGCAATGATTAGGATTGCTCCGGCGACTGAACCAATTACTATTCCGATAATAGCTCCGGTGGAGAGGCTATTACCGCCGTTGGGGGAAGAGGTGTTACCGCCGCAGGAATTGAGGGGGGACCCACATAGGGAATTATCCACAAAGGAATCCGCCGGGAAATTCGTGAAACGGGTAGGGATTGAGCCGTTTAATCTATTAAATGAGACGTTAAATTCTGTGAGAGTGAGGTTTGATAACTCAGGAAGTGACCCGGTGAGTTGGTTGTTATCCAATAACAAAACTCTTAATCTGGAAAGATTGTTGAAAGCCGGAGAAAACACGCCGGATATGCTATTCTGGGCTAAGCTTAGCCGAATAAGGTTTGTCAATGTGAACAGACTCGCCGGGATTTCGCCAGAAAATTGATTATCTTGTAAATTAAGGGACCGAAGTTGATTACATGAGCCCAAATCAGGGAGTGGTCCAGATAGAGAGTTACGCCTGAGGCTGAGGGTATGGAGTTGGGTGAGGTTTCCGATGGAGTTTGCCGGGATTTGGCCGGAGAGTCCATTTCCAGGAAGTCGGAGTGAAATGACGCGATTGGTGTTGGTGTCACAACCGACTCCAGTCCATGAACAAGGAGATGGATTTGATTGGTTCCAGAAACGAGTGCGGCCGCCCACTGCGGACATGAGGCGGAGGAGGGCGGCCCTGTCGGCGGCGAGATCGGAAGTAACGGTGGTGGAGACGAAAAAACAGAGGAGGCAGAAAAGTAGCGGCGCCATATTTACAGGCCGCGTTTTGAAATGAAATGAAATTGTTTGGATGGAACTATAGAAAGTCCGTTTGATTTTATTCTTTTCTCTGCGTTGACTTTGAAGTAAAAAGTTGGACCAAAGAAAGGTGTTGGTTGACTTTTAAACTCTCAGATTTTATTAGTTTTACTTTTTCCGTTTTAACAACAGATTACTGAGATTTATTGAGTTTTCTAGGGATTATATGTTGACCTACTCCCATACAAAGTGATATTCCATTTGTTTCAAAATATATGTCATTTAATTTTTTTTATACATATTAAGAAATGCAATTAATACATAATCCCTCCGTTTCATAATAAATGAAGTTTTAGGAGCAATTTTTTGTTTCAAAATATTTGACGTTTTACTATTATCAAGAAAGAATTACTCTTGTTTACCTATTATACCCTTATTCATTAATTATGAATTATTTCTTGTATAAGCATTTAAATGCCTATGTAATTGGATACTTTTAGGGGCACATATGTTTTTTTAATATGTATTAATTGCATTTCTTAATATGTGTGAAGAAATCTAAAACGACATGTATTATGAAACGGAGTGAGTATTAAAAAGATTTTTGTAATTTCCTAAACAGTTAAATGCTTACATAAGAAACAACTTGCAATTAATGAATATGATTATTATAGGTAAACGAGAGTTAATATTCCTTGAAATTAGTAAAATGTTATTATTTTGAAACAAAAATTAACACCTAAAACGTCATGTATTTTCAAACGGAAGGAATAAAGAAAATAAGAGAGATTAAAGAGGAATAAAATCTAAGTTTATTCACCATATCATTACATTTCTAACACTAGAAATTCTAAAATGAGCATTTATAGATAATCTCCCTGTCTCAATACAAGTAAGACTACAGGAGTGGACACAATAATTAAGAAAATGATATATGTGCAATGGCGGAGCCACATGGGGCCAAGCAGGGACAATTGCCCACCCTTGAGTGTTTTTTTTTTTTTTTTTTTTTTTTTTTTCCGACCATGATGACCACTTTGCAAGTATACTTCCCTTTTTCTTTTACTTTTAAATTTGCTTACTCCTTTTGTCTCAAAATGTTGTTCCCTAATTTTTTTGGTTAATTCGAACTTTGAGCAATAATTTTAATTTAATTTAGTTATCATAATAATAATCTATCAATAACAAATATCAAATTAAAATTATTGTTCAAAGTTCCTTCGCTCTAACATAAAAAAAAAAAAAAAAAAAAAAAAAGTGAACAATATTTTGAGAGGAGAGAGTATTTTGCAGGTTGAAAAAGTCATTCACTCGGGTCTAACTAAGATGGTGCTTTACTTTACATGGGCCACCATTATACTCTAAACTTTTGGTTGTTATACCGTTATTATGTGAATATTTTTTCTTCTACTAGCCACTTTTGGAATGTACCATCAATTTTGCCCAATATCCCCAAATTTTACGTGGAGTACATTCTCTAAGTACTTTATTACCTCCGTCCCACTTGAAGAGGTTGATATTTATTATTGAATTGTCGCACTTGAAGGGTAACTTTCATCTTTGGGAAGCACTAATACAAAAAAACACTCAAAAAAAAAAATTGGGGGCGCTACCCCCGAACCCCCGTTCATCATTCTTTTGCTCCAAAAAAAATTACCCCCTTTCCTTCAATTCCTGGCTCCACCACTGTATATGTGGTAGAAAATGAAAAAAAGAAAATGAGTGAGGTAAATAGTAATGTTGGTTGAATAAACTGAGTGACAGAAAGTGAAGAGAGAGATAGAGAGAATGAATTGGGTTAAATGGTGGAGTAAAATATTTTCATTTGGGCAGTCTCACTTGTGGTGGGACATGCCAAAAATTGAAAGAATTCTCATGTATGCTAGGACGGAGGGAGTATATTATAGCTATATTACTACTATCTCCGTCCCTTCTAAATTTCATTTTAAGAGACATAATTTTTTGTACAATTTGGTGGCAAAATTCAGATATAATCTTATAATCCTCTTTACAAACATTTAGGGCTCGTTTGGTAGCCTGATAGGAATAGCCCGTTTTAATAGCCGAAAGATTATTAATCGGGGATTAATTACACCACCTTTTTTTTGTTGGTAGTGGTGCCCTAGGCACGTTTAATAAACGTTGTAATTGTTATCATTTATTTCATATCAATAAAAAGATGTTTTGATTATTATTGTTGTTCATGTTTACTTATAATAATCTCCGTCCCTAGTACTTGTTAAGCACTAGTATAAAGGCTAAATGACCATGGGATGATCATGTTAGATTTATGGGTACTTGTTTGGAACAAGGTACTGGACATGACCCGCTGTATGAGATTTATGTCATGGTCTATGTCGAACATATATCTCATATTAGTTATATCATTCGAATCCTTAGACATGAAGTTATTATAGTCTTCCACTTGATGAACATTATGTTTGACATATTCAAACGCTACCTTTAACCGGTAGTTATAAAGGGTATGATTGGCGTAATCGGATTCACGTAGGGAAGAGTAATAAGCTAAATGGATTTGTCCCTCTTCGGAGAGATGTCAAGCTTGGGCCTCTCGTAGGAATGATGTTGATGAAATGTTCGTCCGAACTCAAATGAATTGATCGGATCAATGTCATTTGGATTATCAACATATTCGGAATCGAGAAAGTATTAAACAAAACAAGTTGACGTTTGACCATGACTTGTGTTCAATGACATCGTGGACAAAGGGATTATGACATATTCTAAAGGAATGTGAACTTGTATCTAGTTATACTATTTGGGTAGGTATGACGGTTTGCTAGAACCTAATCATATCTTATGGTTTCATGTTTGAACACATTGCCAACTTAGTATAATCCTAGAGGGTCACACACAATAGAACGAATCTTTAAAATGACAAAATTGAAATTTTTCAGAGTTTCTGGCTAGGCGGGCGACCGCCCAAGATGGACCGGGCGACCGCCCAAAGTTGGGCGACCGCACAGCCTTCTTTGAGCGGCCGCACGGTGCTGTCGGGAGGCTGATTCCTAATTTGATTAGGAAACGAATTTTGGCGGATTTTGACACAAGTTTCCTATTTGGAATAGGTCCTACTTGTGTATAAAAGACCAAATTCGGCCAGCACTTTTCCCTAATGATTTTGTGAGTCTCCAAAGAGTTTGAGAGAGTTTATTTTGTTTCAAGATATCTTTTGATTGAAGAACAAAATAATACACAATTAAAATTCCATATAGTCATTATCAATTGTGAAAGTGTGTTTCATAATTGTTGGTCTAGCAACCAAGATCAAGAAGCTCCTTGATATTCGTTCGTGGTGTGGATACCGCTAGAGGGTGAAGCTCATCATCTTCAAAGTTCGTGTTCTTACTTTCTTCGTGATCAAGCTTCAAATCTCCACCAAGATCAAAGCTAGAATTCAAAGTCATCAAGGGTTAGTTTCTCCTCTATTCATATTGTTGTATTTGATTTAATCATATGAACGGATCTATGGGGTTTGGGTTTCATAAATTTTAAATGCTAAATTCCGCTGCGCATGTTATATCGAAACCCAACAGTGGTATCAGAGCCCCGTTCATGTTGATTATTTCAATACCTAGATCATGTTATATGTATATAAATTGTTTATGTGTCTTGCATGATATGAATATTGGAATATATGATGTTTATATGTTATGTGATTTTATGTGGTTTATTGTTTTGCAACTTTAATCGCATGATTCAATCGCAATAAATAAATTATGATGGATTCAGAATTGTTGATTATTAATTATTTGATTGGATCAAAGTTTTAATAATCGGGGAAAAACAATTTTGAGACAAAATTTTCGAACTTAAAAAATTCTGCACATTCTGATGGCACCGGGCAACCGCATTGAATAACTTGGGCGGCCGCACGGTTTTGGGCTACCGCACAGGTCCTTTTTGGGCGGCCGCACAAAGGGATCATAAGGTCTGATTTTGGTCAAAAAACAGAATCTGGAATTTTTCGAAAAAAATTCAACAAAACCAGTAACAGAACCAGTCCAGACTTGCTGATCTGGAATGGGTTTTGGGTAGTTGGTTTGTGTGTGGATTTTGGGGTTTGATTTTCCTATTTGTTTTAGTCTTATGATTCTAAGATTGGTTCAAGGTTTGGATGGCTAATCTGCGTTCATCGAGATTGTGTTTCCCAAACTTGATCGCAATCAAAGTTTCAAAGATAAAACGAAGTTAGAATTATGAAGAGTTCATAAATGCTAAAATTGAGAAACAAAGTTCTTGATTCAATGATTAGAGATCCATGTGGAATTGTGAATGCAATTGGCCTACGTTCATCGAGACCATCTATTGTTTAGTTTCGGCCACATGGACTACCTTCTTGGTTTCTTGAATTAGTGCGGGATTGTGGTTGCCTAATGGCTTAGTTCGACCGCACTTCTTGTTGTCTTGATTTGGAGATAATAACCGAAGTTGAAATAGTCTCATCCTCATAATTATAGAGAAACTAATGACACATAGATATCATGCTTGAATTAATGGAGATTAATTTAGTGGCTAAACTTGATGCGTAACATGTTTATATTATGTGCTCATAAATGTGTTATATGCTATATGTAATGAACCTTCAAGAAATTTTTAAGTCTTTTTGCCATGCCATGATTAAAACACTTGTTTATACATGAGTAATTTATGTGGGCTCGCCAAAGCGAGGTGCATTGATTTTATTCATATATGAGCAAGATGAGTGGATAAGAGTTTCATATGCGTTTAAAATGGTTGGACTTAATTAAGCGTCAAAACAGTTTTGGGCTTAAGGCAAAGATGAGATTTAACATGCTTTTTGAAATTAGATTTCTTAAAGAATCTCATGAGAAGAACTGAGAGTCATATGAGATATGATTGACAAGAGTTGTCTACCTAATTGATTTGATTTTGAGCGGTGCGCCAAAGCGTACTCAAAATTAGATTAAAGCGGGATCTCAACCCATTTAAATTATACTATACATTGGATGTATAAAGAAGGTTGTATAATTTAGTGGAAGTATTTTGTTTGAAAAATACATTAATTATTTCTTTAATGAAAAACCGGTACTTATTAAATTTTAGAAATTTTGCATATTTGTAGATAATGACTAATAACACTCAATCAATGTCATTGCGATCGATCCTTGAGAAGGATAAGCTTGAAGAAAATGGTAACAACTATATGGATTGGATCCGTAGCCTAAGAATTGTTCTTAGGCAAGAAGACAAGTTGTACATTTTCGATGGGCCACTTCCTGCTGAACCACCGCCTACTGCCCCTAGGGCAGAAAGAGATGCTTACAAGAAACATCGTAATGATTCTAGAGATGTAAGTTGTCTCATGCTTGCTGCTATGTGCTCAAAACTCCAACAAAGTTTGGAACATTTGGAAGCTTATGAGATAAGCGTGGAGTTGAGAGCCATGTTTCAAGAGCAATCTAGGCAAGAGAGGTACAAGACCATTGTTGCATTCACTACTTGTAAGATGAATGAAGGGCAACAAGTGAGTCCTCACTTTCTTAAAATGAAAGGTTATGTAGAGCACCTTGAGAAACTTGGCTATCCAATCCCATTGGAGTTAGCCACGGATCTCATTCTTAATTCATTGCCTAAAAGTTATAATCAGTTTGTGATGAATTATAACATACATGGGATGGATAAGAATCTCTCTGAGTTGCATGGGATGCTCAAAACTGCAGAGATGAAATTGTGGAGAAAGGTTCTCCCGTGCTTTTGGTTCATGATGGGAAGAAGGCTAGTGCCAAAGGAAAGGGTAAGGCAAAGTTGTCAAACCCAAGATAAGCAAGGCAAAGGTTGCCAAGGCTTCTGAGGCAAAACCTGATACACAAAAGGATGCAATCTGTTTCCATTGTCAAGAAATTGGTCATTGGAAACGTAATTGCAAGGCTTTCTTGGAAGAGCAAAAGAAGAAAAAGGGCAGCAAGGCTGCGTCGACTTCAGGTATTTATATGATAGATATTCTCCTTTCTACCACTGATTCTTGGGTATTGGATACCGGATGTGGTTCTCACATTTGTTTAAATGTGCAGGGACTAAAGAATAGGAGACTACTTAAAGAGGGTGAAGTAGACCTACGCGTGGGGAATGGAGCAAGAGTTGCTGAATTAGCCGTAGGGACTTATGAAGTCACTTTACCTTCCGGATTAATTCTTGTTTTGAACAATTGTTATTATGTTCCGGATTTAAGTAGAAATATTATTTCAATTTCTTGTTTGGATAATGAAGGTTTTAAGTTTCTTATTGAGAATAAGAAATTTTCTATTTATTTAAATGATGTGCTTTATGGTATTGCTAATTCATTTAATTGCCTTTATGTCTTGAATATCAAGGATGAAAATAATAACAATGTCTATCATATAAATAAGAAATCTAAACCTAATGATGTAAATCATTGTTGGTAGTGGTGCCCTAGGCACGTTTAATAAACGTTGTAATTGTTATCATTTATTTCATATCAATAAAGAGATGTTTTGATTATTATTGTTGTTCATGCTTACTTATAATAATCCCGTCCCTAGTACTTATTAAGCACTAGTATAAAGGCTAAATGATCATGAGATGATCATGTTAGATTATGGGTACTTGTTTGGAACAAGGTACTGGACATGACCCGCTGTATGAGATTTATGTCATGGTCTATGTCGAACATATATCTCATATTAGTTTGTCATTTGAATCCTTAGACATGAAGTTATTATAGTCTTCCACTTGATGAACATTGTGTTTGACATATTCAAACGCTACCTTAACACGGTAGTTATAAAGGGTATGATTGCATAATCGGATTCCCGTTGGGAAGAATAATAAGCTAAATGGATTTGTCCCTCCACGGAGGAGATGTCAAGCTTGGGCCTCTCGTAGGAATGATGTTGATGAAATGTTCGGCCGGACTCAAATGAATTGATTGGATCAATGTCATTTGGATTATCAACATATTCGGATCGAGAAAGTATTGAACAAAAACAAGTTGACTGTTTGACCATGACTTGTGTTCAATGACATCGTGGACAAAGGGATTGTGACATATTCTAAAGGAATGCGAACTTGTATCTAGTTATACTATTTGGGTAGGTATGACGGTTTGCTAGAACCTAATCATATCTTATGGGATCATGTTTGAGCCATTGCCAACTTAGTATAATCCTAGAGGGTCACACACAATAGAACGAATCTTTAATAAGAGGACTATATTGGAATTTAGAGTCAAAGGACCTTGGAGGAATTTTGGAAACATTCTGGGCTGTTTGGTCTACCGAGCGGGCGCTTGGTTCAGACCAGGCGGCGCCTGAAGTAATTCCAAAAGACAGGACCTTCTGTCATTCAGGCGGGCCTGGCCCTTTACAGGCGGCTCCTGGTGCTGCCCGACAGGAAAATTCCTAATTCGATTTGGGAAGGTTTTTGGCACAAGATTCCTATTTGGAATAGGTCTTAATTGTGTATAAAAACCCAATTCGGCCAGACCATATGGACAAGTGATTTTGTGAGTCTCCAAAGAGTTTGAGAGAGATATTATTTTGTTCTAAGATATCCTTGATTGAGGAACAAAATAATTCACAAATAAATTCATATAGTTCTTTTATTATATTGTGAAAGTGTGTTTCATAATATTGGTCTAGCAACCAAGATCAAGAGATCCTTTGATATTCGTTCGAAGTGTGGATACCGCTAGAGGGTGAAAATCATCATCTCAAAGTTCGTGTTCAAGCTTTGTGATCGTGATCAAGTCTTCAAGTTTCTCCACCAAAGACCAAGAGAAAATTCATAGTCATCAAGGGTTAGTTATTCCTCTATTATCTTGTTGTATTTGATTCAATCATATGAACGGATCCATGGCTTTGGGTTTCTTAAATTT